>OY982566.1:2370685-2970685 GCA_963859945.1 Euplagia quadripunctaria | reverse complement strand
CATGTGGCGTCCTCTTTATTTTGTCAACTTCTTTTTTTTATGTGGATACATACAAATACTTAACTTAATGTTTTTTAAACATAAGCGATGATGGTTATTAGATATGAAAAGAAATCCTTTGCACGTTAATACAGCGTTTTTTCATTACCATCATTACCTGAAAAATTGTGACTGATTTCTTCTTCATTATCTATTTCTTCAACATGAAGCGGTCTTTCAGTACTTTCATCAAGCGACTCCTAGCCATATTGACTAGGTATGATTAAATTGTTTAAATGGGATATCCTTATTCAGCAGTGGACATTGATGATGCTGATCTGGATATAGTATTTCTAACTCAGTACTACATCGTAAATAGTTACGATGCTCAGATCCAGTCCTCTATGTCCATCTAGACATCTTTTATCATTCACGACTGAGCATTCTGATAAGAAGCAATACTTGTTGTATCTGCATGTGAGGTAAGAGTCAGAAAAGAATGAAATAGAAACTCAATGACTTCCAGTTTCAATGATAATATAAAATAGATGTTGCCTAGAGTTCGATTTTTTTTTTATTTGATTATATGAGAAAAATACTTTTCATTCGCTTTTAAAGCGTGTGAGATGTTTATGTCTACATATTATTCTTTATTCCTAAAGATAAATCATGTTAAATTACATTCTGTATCACGTAAAAAGTGCAATGAACTTTTGAACCAGATACGGCTTTATTAATTAATATTTTGTATTTGCATATAAATTGCCTGAGATTCTAGTTTTGGTCTAGTCACGAAATTAGAAAGCTATGTTGATGTACAACAAAAACTGTGCAGAACAATAATTACTTGTAAATTATAGACATGTTGGTGTAATCAAAGAAAAAAATAATTATAAAACTATATAACGAACGAAAACACACTTGCAAATAATCACAAATAGATAGAAAATAGAACTAGATATCGTCGAATGTTTTAAATGTCTTGTTTTATTTCATTGACTAGTAAAACTTGAACTGTCATTGTATGGACTTGTACCATGACAGGTCAAACAATATACTGGATCCTAAGTATTCCAAATTTCACATTCCTTTTCCACTAAACCCATTTAGTCAAATATGTCGTAATTTTATTTGTAATATCAAAATGTAGAACAAGTCAAAATTCAATCAGTTTTTGTCTGGAATCCGATAGAAAACGAAGAGTATCTATAAAATTTTATATAAATGTTTATAAACAATCGTTATAGTAAAATAGTTTCCTTGCATTAAAGACAATACTAGTCAGAAAGTAAAGTGATACCTTGACATAAATATTTATAGGGCCATCAATATCGGCGCGGTCTATTTCGCTTGGATGCTCACAATCCGGGAAAATTGAGATGACTTGGTCGAATACGGTATACCAGACCTAGCAGTAGTCTAACTTTGATTGAACCTAATATTTAAAATAGTTACCAAAACTGAGTGATAATATGACTGACGTAAATTTCTGAACACATTGCCAAAGTTTCTGTAGTATTGTGAAGGAATTTCACTAAATTTTAAATATGATGTTAACTTTGAAGTTGTGTAAAAATACAAAAATATTATTGAATAATTAAATTGAACATAGGGGCTTGTTTTTTAATTTTACACGTCTTGGATTAGTAATTTACGGCCGAAGTTTTGACTCAAATATTTATGAACTCTAAGCATAGCTCTTACTGTCTCTTTTACGAATTCTTACATTTTGTTTTGCACAATTTGATAAAAACTAATCAAAACTATATGATGCTAAACTTTTAAGAGATACGATCATAATTTTTTTTTCCTCGACTTAAAGTAAACAAGAAAATCGACCCAAGCTTTAGATGATTTAGCGTAATGTGACTACAACTTGAATTTCATTATATGCTGGTTTTATTGAAACTAACAATTTTTATTAGAAGTTGTAAACAGTTTACGTAATAATGTAATAGTGAATCATTGTAATACCCGCACAGATTCTTATTCAGGTAACCAAATGACTGAGTAGCTAAAAGTACAACTAATCGAGTTTAAGTTAATAATGGCAACCTATGTCTCCAGGTCAACCTCCAGTTCGCTACAGTATCGTCTCCGGGGATCCCGACCATCGATTCACCATTGAGCCACTCGCTGGGTCTATTAGAACCGCTGGACAGCTGGACCGAGAAACCAGCGCTTCGTATCTACTCAATGTCAGAGCTGCAAATGGAAATCCTTCAAGTTTTGATCAAACACAGGTATAGCATATTTTAGATTAATTTATTTACGTTTAAATATATTTTCATATACATACATAACTAAAAGTTCAATATTGGCAGTGCATTTTTCATTTACGGTTTTTATGGTATCCATATTAGGTATAATAGCAAAATCTTTGTTTAATGTACATAGGTATAATATGTTAATAGATTTGCATGTAGTACATACGGCTACATTATCAGAGGTTAAATTCCCGCTCAGCGCAAATATTTGTATGCTTGAATATAACTATTTTGCATCTGAAATATGTATGTATTTACAAAAATAAAAATATTTAAGTATGTTTATCAATGTATTAATAATAAGTTTTATTGTTCAAAAAAGAGAATACTAACTTTGAACCTCCTCCTGAAAGGTCTAAATAGAATTGTATATTGTGTGCCCCAATAGTACTGCTATTAATAAATAAAGTGATCATATCATATAAATAATAAAATAGAATACTTCTAATAATAAATCTCTATCGCTACAGGTCCAAATTACTCTAGAAGATGTAAACGACAATACACCAGAATTCGGTACATCATCTGTGCGGGTCTCAGTAGCAGAATCGGCTTCTATCGGTTCTGTAGTATACGCTGCAAAGGCAACTGATGAAGACTATGGCAAGAATGGTCAAATCACTTACCATTTAGTATCCAGCACAGGACCCGCAAACACCTTTGCAGTGAATCATCAACATGGACTTGTTACATTATTGAGGTATACATACAAATATATATTTTGTTTCTCTTGTATTTGGTCAAAATTATGCATAACTTAGGAAAACAATACACAGGAAACAAGGATTAAAAGTGTGTAATCTTCTTACCTAGAAGTAAGACGATTACGTTGTGACAATAATGCTCGAGCATTTTTTGATGTTCAGAACCATCAGCAACAATTCTTAAACCAAAGTTTATAATGTTACGTACATTATAGGCTTGGGCATAAAGTTGAAACTTTCATAAATTTTATGTAAATCACCTATTGTACAGAAGTACAATAGATATTTTAAGCCGAAAGGCACATTATAGAATTTCGCAAAACAATAAAATATTTATTTTTATTTTTTAGGTCTCTTGACTACGAGAATCTCGTTCGGCATACACTCATCATCTCAGCTAAAGACAACGGTATACCATCGCTAAGTGCGAACCTGACATTGGTTGTAGATGTTCAAGATGTCAATGATAATCCTCCTGTATTTGAACATGATTCGTACAGTGCAAATGTTCTCGAATCTGAAACTGTTAATGCTAAGGTAAGAAATTTATAACAAAATTATAAATCAGTCAATGGAAACCCATTATGGTCTTCTTTGTTTTTTCGCGTGTCCGTAGGTATAGCAGGAAAAGGCGAACGGGTTCTCTTTATCTTTAGTCTCGTGAAAATTTCTTGGAAGGGGAATAGGGCTCTGCTCTAAACTAACAGGTTCTCCAAAAACGGTGGCTAGGAGTTCCTAGTCACCATTTCTGAAGAACCGATTCTGAACACTAACCCCTAGCAGTTGCTAGGGGTTAGTGTGAATTCACCATTGCTCTATAACACCTCTCTGTATAGTTTTAGTTGGAAATATTTTGACACAATCTCTTCTGTTTGCCCTCGTCTCGAGTATTTGTTACCCTGAAGTTTACACTATAAAGAAAAAAAAAATTCAAATAGGTAAAGAAATTAACAGAAATGGTAATAAATATTGCAGTTGTTAATAAAAAACTACATATACGGTAATTGTTAAATTGGGCTTGTAAATTTTTTTTTGAAGTTTCAAAATTTTTGAAAAACGACTAGAATCATTCCTTGAAGTAAAAAATATTAAAACGACTATTATTAGAGTAAGTTACGCAGTAATATTGGTATTCCCATTAAATTATAATATTTTTAAAATAAATTAAAATACTTATTGTAAATATTTCTCCATGTCACAACACATTGGATATCGTTTCACGGAACGCTATTATTCGAAAGATATCAGGTTTACAAAAAACAACTAAATGCAAAGCATAATTATAACAACGTTACGATTAAATCGTTTTTATTATTTATAATATGTACATAACCTGAATTACTTTTTTCAGATCCTTGAAATCCAAGCTATAGACAAAGACACAGGCAACAATGCACGTATAACGTACAAGATCGCACCAGAATCTACAAATGTAACTGAAGATTATTTCAAAGTCCAACCCAGTACTGGTTGGGTATATTTAGCCAAACAACTCGACAGAGAAACGACTGAAAAACATAAAATGATCATAATAGCAGTCGATAACGGTATACCGCCGCTTTCCGCAACTGCCAATTTAATAGTCAATGTAATAGATGCAAATGATAATGATCCAGTATTCAGCAAAACGGCGTACGACTTCCAAGTTGAAGAAAATCAGAAATCAGGAGCGTTTGTGGGAAAAATAGCGGCTAAGGATGCGGATTTAGGTGATAATGCTGTTATCAGATATAGTCTATTTCCGAGTAACACAAGTTTCAATGTTAACCCCATTACAGGTGAGTTTACTTTACTAATATTTATTATATTACGTGCATGTATGTATATTATAGCAATTTAAGTAAAACTTTTCTAGGAAATTTAAACCAGACGCTTGCAACCGATTTTTAAAACATCACAGATACTATAAAGTATTTATAGAATTTACTTTTAATCTCTAGATATTAATCTAAAATAAACTGACTAAAAATGAAGAAAATAAATGGAAATAACCCTAGCTATTTCTATTTGTGGGAACTCAGCTCAAACCACTCCAGCGTGAACAGTTTGAACTTGCAACAGCATGAACTCCAGCTTGAGCGGTACAGCTCAAATACTGTCATCGTGCT
The DNA here is from genome assembly GCA_963859945.1 of Euplagia quadripunctaria. Taxonomy (NCBI): domain Eukaryota; kingdom Metazoa; phylum Arthropoda; class Insecta; order Lepidoptera; family Erebidae; genus Euplagia; species Euplagia quadripunctaria. The sequence goes on along the minus strand of OY982566.1, from coordinate 2,965,627 downwards.
CTGTTTTTTGAATTTGAACATCACAAAGCTGCGTTTTTCTGTGAAGTTGAACATAAGGCATAAAGAAATAACTCACGTGAAAACAACATTAAATAACCCTCAAATTGAGATAAATACTTCTAATTTTGACTAATATTTCATTAAGTGTTAACTGTTTACGTTTTTACAAAAGCATACATGATTCATTACATCATGTAGATCCCCAAGAATAAATTATTTTTCACCGTAATTCCAAATACTCCCCATATTTGTTCACCCAGAACTCCGATGCAAGCAGCCACTTGTCTCTTGTTTGCTTTGCCGGTGCGTTTGACAGCTAAAACCCAAAGTATGTTAGTCCCTTAAAACTCATTGATTGAGCAAACATTTTAAATAAATAAAGCCATTTTAATACCTGAACAATTTGAGAGTATAGGGAGCAGATCCGATGACTTTATTTGTTTTAAACATTCTTATAGAAGAGCGTGCGATTATGAAATTATTTCCAGTAAATGATCTATATGGACAGGACATCTATACAAAATATGTTTATGGATACACTTTCTAACTAATCATTGCTATTAGTTAGTCTCAATTCGTATGTTACCATGAGTTTGAAACAAATGGTATATTAGTTACGTTGATATCCCACCGAAAACCCCGGTGGGGTGACGGCCCAACGAGGTTTCCACAGGCACAAATAAAAAAGGTGAATAAATAAAGTTATAACCGCTTAATGATATTTGAATAAAATTATAATTCAGTAAAACCAAAAAAATAACGATTTAATGGCAAACTGCAATAAAAAAATCGGACAAGAGCGAGTCTGCCTCACGCACCGAGGGTTCTGTAAGCAAAAGAACTTGTATGTAGATAGTATGTCCATCTCGGGAATTGATTCTCGAAGACTTTTGCCCGTCTTTTTCGAAAGACAAACAAAGCCAACAATCCAACCGCAAAATATAAGTTTGTAATCACAAAATCTATTTCTTTATGTGATATAACATCAAATTAACAACGTTCAGATTTTTTGCTTTACTTGTGCTATCAGACCTTGCTTCTTATCAAATTTCATAATTCTAGGTCAATGGGAAGTGCCCTATAAGTTTTGATTTACCTGCGAAATGTTCAAATTTGGTCAAATATGAAGCTTAAGTGGCCATATCTTTTTATTGCGTTGACTTAGAAGCTTGATTGTTTTACAGCTTTAAGGGACCGCAGCTTTATTTAATTTGAACTTGATGCGTCCACGGGTTCCTAAGAAAAAGGGTCTTGACAGACAAACATACAGACAGACAGGCAGACATACAGACATACATACAGACAGACAACAAAGTTATCTTCAAATTAATTTATTCAATTAAGACACTAAGTGACATTAATGAACGTTAAATTGAAGCTACTCTTAAAAATCATAGATCGATGCAAACAGACGCCACAGCATGTACTGTATTGTCGAGGTAAATCAAGTGAAAACACCAAAATCTACTGCCTGCTTGTGTCGATCTATAACTTCCAGTTTCCAAAATGCGTAGAGCCTTATGAGAAGAATACTGGCAAAGAAACTCATTCTCAATGGCCGCTCTTTTTAAAAGTCAATCTTTTAAGGGTTCCTTTTTTTCCTTTTGAGGAACGGAACTCTAAAAATAAAAAAGAGTTCTACTATCCACCTTCTGCCTTCATCATCAGACCAAGCCGTTACCAAGCCCAATCTGTTTCACTGGTGAAATGGAACCATATGAGCCCAAAGTCGAGAGGTTTACTAGTCGCCACTGAAACTATTCAGTGGCGACTAGTAAACCTCTCGACTTTGGGCTATCATTATCCACAATGGCCTCACTATCCACAATACGAAATCTAAAATAAAATATTTTCATCTTTTGATTGATCCGACAACATCGATTTTAAATCACAAATAATTGTACATGAGAACATTGAATAAAAAATGCACATCGATTACGAAAAACACTCCCGATGAGGCTTTTTAAAGAGCATTTAATAAGATATGTAAAACCATGATCCTTATCGAAAACGATGTTTATCGTTGAATTCGTGAGAGTATTAAACATGGTATAAAAAGGGTGGTAGACACTTCGTTATTCCCAATAACTGACTGATGAATGGTAAAGCTTTTCATCTCAATTCGGCTTATCGAAGATCGTACCCGAACACTCCCGAGCTAGTTAGCGTTTGTATGAGTGCTTACATACTGGACTCCTTTGCTTTTCGCCCTATATGCTCGAACCAATCGCCCGCTTATAATATACTACATTTCTTCGACCACTCTCTGTAAAAACGGATTAAAATACCACAGAAATCAGTTTTTAGATAGATTCTGTTTCGGTGGTTAGTCAACTAATGATCTTTGAACTAAACTTGATTCTGAATTGGATGACCATGCTTAACACTAACTGACATTTCCTTGATATGGACATTTTATCGTTTTCAGCGATATAAAATACGCAAAAAAATATATCCCACGGGCATCCCTATAATCAAATCTAGACTACAGATTAATATGAATATATTACAGACTTAAGAGCTTAATGTAAACCGTATATTCCTTGGTATTGATGAAAATCAAATAAAGAGTGAGTGATATGGTATGTCTTAAATGCATTTAGTGTTTTTCACTTTCAATGGATGAATCACAAAGGCACACTAATATATCTCTTCTGACATTTAATAAAGTTTACGGTATCTTTTATAAGGATATAATGAAAAGGCTTAACGTAATTTGTGGGCGGACATGAATTGATTTTATCAACGAATTTAATTTCAGTCTCTTTAAATTCGATATTTGCAATTCGTTTTCATTTAGCAAATACGTCCGTTATATTAATAGATAATTAATATAATTTAGGAATATATGGATAGTTAGGGATGTAAATGTTATTTTAATATCAGGCCTTTATTAATAACATAATATATTTGATAAAGAATGACATTGAGACTATCAATCATCGTGTCAACGTTCACAGAGTGGTATCATAAGCTACAGAATATGCCAAATAGTGGCAACAAAGTTATCATTATACGACTATAATACCGCTAACGCGCAAAATTATCAATGACTGGCTTGCGTAGTCAGTCCGTCTGCCCTAGTCTGATTGTATAAACTTTAAAACATCAATTTATGAGTCCTGAATTTTAAAACATATTCGTTCACAATCTTGAGATTCATGTCACATTGTACAATAGATGTAACTCATAACCACCGTAGTAGCAGTTATGCGACACGCCACTCAGTTAACTAAGTAATATTTAGATTGAACATGTTAACGATCACTGTCTAATTATGGGTTAAAATACATATATTCAGATCTAGAGATTGCCATTCAATCACGATGACGGTAATTTTTATATCAAAGGTCACGCCACCCGCCATCCGGTTCGACCACAACGGGAGGCAGCACACAATGAATTTATGCGTGTCAATTGCGAGTTATAAACGTCGTCGCTCTCGCATGCGCCGTGACCCTCCATTAACTATTATTAAAATATTGCTATGTAGAAGCCTTGCTATTCTCTCCCATGTTTTATTACAAGTCTTACCAGTACTAGATATTGTCGTCGACTATTTAAAGCTCGTACGTTACAAATGTACGTGTAGGACGCATAGGCCGTACAACTCGTTTCGTTGACAGATATCTTTTATTTTCATGTATGTTCTCAAATGAATTATAGGTGTAAAATGTAGCTGGAATCTTTCTGTAGACAGAGTGCTATAAATTGCAGTAATAACAAACAGGGTGGAACAAAAAAAGGTAATTGTGATCGGAGATGATGCGATTGTAAATTATCCCGTTGTCTTAACAAAGTAAAGAATACGAATGATATTTGGTAAGATAACATTTTGTGGGTACAAAGTTATGTTGCTGTTATTTTTTATTACTGAAAGAAAAGCACAATGACATTATTTGAGCGTATAGCATTATGGTTCGGTTAGCTGAAATAAACATTACACAACGAAAATAATGTACCCTAGTATACAAAAATGAAATTTGCCGCAGTAATGTTAGTGTTTTACCTTACGTTAGTATATTAAGACTATGGTTTTACCTCTATCGCTGAAGATAAAACCATCCAATATTTGCGGTTGCAATAATGACGCATTTTTTCCTTTTAGATGATTTCCGTCGCTCGTTAAAGCAACTGCAACTTCATTTAATTCTAATCTCACAATATATTTTTTTAGTTTCTCCTACGAGAATGTTATGTATTTACTATTAGTTGTAAAACAGCATATATCTTTATTGTTACAGGTGTAATTACAACCAAAGAAATCTTAGATAGAGAGTTCAAATCTTCTTACTCTCTCTTTGCCGAAGCAAAAGATCAGGGGACTCTTTCAAGATCAAGTAGAGTTCCTGTTTCAATAAAAATTACCGATGTAAATGATAATCCTCCAGAAATCATTGACCCCAGAGAAGATGTAGTTAGCGTGAGAGAAGAACAACAGCCCGGAGCAGAAGTTGCCAGAGTTAAAGCTATTGACAGAGACAATGGCGTCAATTCTACCATAACTTACTCTATCTTGCATGAGAGAGATATGGATGGCGTCGGTGTTTTCGTTATTGATGCTGACACTGGTGTTATTAAAACTAGTACTGGTAAGATTTATTAAATACAGTTTCTGTTTAGATACTCTGGAAATAAATTTAAAAAGTAATAACTTTGTTGCAGTATTAGACCACGAAGAACGATCAATCTACCGTCTAACAGTGGCTGCAACTGATGGAGGTACCCCGCCCAAGAAAACTGTGAGACAACTGAAAGTTGAAGTTTTGGATTTAAACGACAATAGGCCAACATTCACTAGTTCCAGCCTGTCCTTCAAAGTATGTCTACCAAATCAAGGAATTTTCATTTTAGTAATATATTTATAAAAAGAAAACCCAAAGCTATAAAAATTGAAAATAGTATTTAGTCTAATAATTTTGTTTTTAACCTTTTTTTTAATACTAATTACTACTATTACTTGTTCTTTTAGGTAAAAGAAGATTCAAAAATTGGTCATGTTGTGGGCACAGTAGCATGCTGCGAAAGTGACATTATAGAAAACTCAGTTAATGATAACGATGAAAAGCAAATATCATATCTTCTGATGCCTCTCACAGCAGACCATGCTCCTGGAACTTTTGAAATAGATCGACGAACAGGTTCTTTAGTAGTTGCCAGGCAACTAGATAGGGAAATACAGGATGAGTATCGTCTTGAAGTAAGAGCTTTGGATACATCCGCTACTAACAATCCACAAAGCAGTGCTGTGACTGTTAAGATTGAAATCATAGATGTCAATGACAATGCGCCACAGTGGGCCCAAGATCCTATAAATATAGAAGTATCAGAGCTCACGCCTATTGGTACGATAGTCTACAATTTTACAGCAAAAGATGCTGATTCGGGACCTAATGGAGAACTCAATTTTCATGTAGTGTCATCTTTGCCTAATGCTAAAAATGTATTTAGTTTGGATCCACTTACTGGTTCTCTTACCCTAACTTCTGGCCTTGATTATGAAACATTAAAAGAATATTGGCTTGTCATTGAAGCTACAGACTTGGCATCAAATGTAACAGAGAGAATGGCCACATCAGCAACTGTGCATATGTCTATTACTGACGAAAATGATAATACTCCTAGCTTTGTATCAGTTTCTAAAGCTATTGTATCTCTTACCACTTTATCTGGACTATTATATCAATCACTAGCAGTGGATGCTGATTCAGGAGATAATGGACGAATTTCTTACTATATATCCGGTGGTAATGATCATGGCTATTTCTCAATGGATTATGATATTGGGAAATTGACACTATCAAACAAATACTCGCAAGATGTATCCAGAGTTCGGCCTGGACAGTACAAGTTAAATCTCACTGCTTCTGATCATGGTATGCCGTTTCCAAGACAAACTCATATGACTTTAAATTTAATTTTACAAGAATCGACTAATGTTCCTCCGAGATTTACGGACTCATTTTATAGAACAAATATCAGTGAAGATATAAGACCAGGTAGTTTTGTAACAAGGTTATCTGCAAAATCAGCAAGAGGGAATGCAAGTAAGTATTTTAATTGAAATCTAATCAATATTTTAATAAGTTTGTGTAATTTGTCAGTTAATGACTTCACGAAATTAATAAAATTAATCAAAATGCAAAATTTTCTTCTATTGTACATTGTTTCTCAATTATACGAAACGTTTACTGCAACTTTGATGAATTTGTTGCAATGTTATCTAGCACTCCGATCGACGCTGATGTCATTACGTTAAAAATACTAAACCTAAACAATTAATTTTTGTTACAGGTAATTTAACTTACATGATACCCTCTGGAGTAGCTGATGACAAATTTGCGATAGACGAACGCCTTGGCACAATTACAGTTAAAACAAAAATTGATAGAGAAGAGAGAAATCAATACACTTTTCCAGTTTATGTCACAGACTCTAGTACATTTCAATCAACAAGTAATTTTGATGTCACTACAGTCACAATTAGTATAATGGATGTAAATGACAACCCACCAAGTTTCAAAATAGGATCATGTTATCCTTTAGCAATTCCAGAAAATAACGATCCTGAAGTGATACATACCGTAGCTGCTACTGATAAAGATATTGGAGCAAATGGTGTTATTACTTATAGTATTACATCAGGAAATAACGGCAATAAATTCTCTATAGATTCTACAACCGGAAAGTTGACTGCTAGAACATTAGATCGTGAAACACAGTCAAAATATCATTTAACTATAACAGCTTTCGATCATGGATCTCCAGTAGCGCTGCAAGGGTCTTGTAATATAACCATTATAGTCGAAGATCAAAATGATAATGATCCAGTTTTTGATACTGGTCACTATTCTGCTGCTATCCCAGAAGATGCAATGGTTGACACGTCAGTAATTAAAGTGAGAGCAACTGATGCTGATTTGGGTTTCAATAAAAGAATTGTATATTCGTTGGCAAATGAAAGTCAAGGGTTGTTTAGGATTGACAATAAAACTGGGATAATTTTTACCACTGGGTAAGTAGTTTTAATATTTTTTATGTAGAACTAATTAGGCCAGAAAGTCGTTGCCTAATTGTAGGTTACCTTTAAATCCTGATATCGCTTGTGCCACGTGATTGAAACTAATCCCTCCTCTCGTAAAGATCCAGTGACCTCAATTACCAGAACAAAAGAGAAGCGCTACGTAAGTACTATCTAACCGCGATTTCTTGTAGTATATGTAGGAGGTTAATGAGGTCTAATTCGAGCAGCAATCTGAAATGCGCTACTTCCTTAATTATTGTGATTCTAATAATAAGTTTAAAACTTAACGTAGTAAAACAATGAAAATATGAAAAAAAATCTCTTATATTACATTATATTATACGAAGACTTTTCTTTTGCAGTAACTTTGATAGAGAAAAAACGAACGTTTACCATTTTGAAGCAGTAGCTACAGATGAGGGGCGATATATAACCCGATCTCAAAGAGTGTCAGTTGAAGTCACTATCAACGATGTCAATGATAATAAACCAATCTTTACTAAGTATCCCTTCAAAGAACAAATAGCGACGCTTACACCACCGGGACAAAGCTTGTTACGGGTTTCAGCAACTGATAATGATATTGGGACTAATGCAGAAATAATATACGAACTTTTAGATACATCCAATCATAAGTTCCGCATTAACCCAACAACAGGTGTCCTAACAGCCACACAAAGTCTAGCAAGTGAAAATGGAAAGCTAATTCACCTGAAAATAATGGCAAAAGACAAAGGAAATCCCCCTCAAAATTCTATAGGCCTTATAGAAATACGTGTCGGTGACTTTTCTGATCAAATACCTACGTTGAACTTTCAAAATGCAACATACAACGTTACTATCGAAGAAAATATGTCATATGGAAAGGATGTGCTTCAAGTCACTGCGGTCCGAAGCGATGGGCGGCGACAGAGAATAATTTATGAAATTGGCAACGGCAACGATCAATATGCATTCGAAATCGACTCTAACTCGGGAGTAATAAGGGTGAATAACTCCGCCAATCTTGACTATGAGTCGTATCCGGGCCCGCGCAGGCAGCTCGTTGTAGTCGCACGCACAGAAGGATTGCCTGTTATATACGGCTACTGCGACGTTATAATAAACCTGATCGATCAGAACGACCATGCTCCCAGGTTTACGCAACAACAATACATTGCGAATGTCCTTGAAGGGAATACTAAGGGTGAATTCGTTGTGCAACTCGCTGCTAAAGATGGAGATCGTGGTGTAAATGCGCGGATTCTTTACCACATAGTAGATGGAAATCATGATAATGCATTCATTATCGAGCCTGCCTTCTCGGGATCCGTGAAGACAAATATTGTTCTTGATCGGGAGATAAGGGAGACATACAAATTAACGGTGATAGCTACAGATGAGGGTGATCCCCAGATGACAGGAACGGCTACGCTCAGGATCAATGTCGTGGATGTGAATGACAATCAGCCCACATTCCCACCGCCAAATGTCATCTCCGTATCGGAAGGTACGTTTTTACTTCTATAGACTGTATTCGCATTCGGGTTTCAAATTGCCATTGGTCGGCCTATCGTCTTTTCGATATAAATTGGTAGAACAAAAAGCGTACTACGGAAAGGTAGGCATTTTACATAATTTGTATTCTCGACTCAGTAACATTGCAACTTTCGATTCCGAGGCTGAGATTAAATAAAACGAACTCCTTTAGGATCAATATTTATTGGATGGTATTACATTTTTTCCGAGTGCATGTTTTAGCGGTTCACCGACGATCCTTGGCGTCCGTGTGTTTTTGTTTGATTTTTATATCATTGTGAGTCAAAAGAGGTTTTGTTTTAGAGAAATTTTATTTTGGGGTATCGTTAAAACGGCAGTTAAACGAGCTCTGTCAATACAGTTTGCTTTCTTTTTTAGGAACGGAAGTTGGAACTGTTCTCACATCTGTTACTGCAAACGACGTCGATACGTATCCGGCTTTGAAATACTCAATAATGCAAGGAGACAATAGTTTTTCTATAGACCGATATAGCGGAAAGATTGTGTTAAATACACCCCTAGATTTCGAAACAAAGAAGATTTATGAAGTAAATGTTACGGCATCAGACAGCGAACACGTTGCTAAAACTACTTTGACGATAAAAGTTACAGATGTAAACGATAATTCACCAATATTTGATGACACCTCCTACAACAGGATACTGCCTGGTAAGTACATAAGATCTTCACTATCTTTGCATAAACTTAAACTATAACTTTTATGCTTAATAATGATGTTAGTTATTGATAAAAAATCCTGAGTTTTTAGGCACTTATATCTGTAGAGCCTATGACCATATAAAATAGTACTATAATTCTCTCTTACAGAAGGCACAGATACCCTTGAAATTGGTTCAGTTAGCGCAAAAGATGAAGATGATGGAGACAACGGCAAGATAACTTATTCGATTCTTCGTCCCACAAAAGGATATTATATTGATGCAATATCTGGAGCCATTTTTGTGAACTATAGTGCTTTACCACCGAATCAGAGGGACACACAATTAGCAGTAGTAGCTACTGATCATGGAAAACCTAATAAAAGTGCCGTGGCTTCTGTAAGGATCAGCACAGGAGCATCCTCGGAGATCAAACCATTCATCGGGCAGGATAGTTACAGGTGAATATTTGTATTATTTTGTTGTCAGTACTGATTAGCTTGCTAGGCCGCTGTCTAGTGCCTTGCTCAGTTTATTTTTGCTGTAAACGTACGCTACAAACGCGACGCCATTAGTACATTGTTATTGTAATGTATCCAGATCAGATCTGCGCTTCAGTTTAAATTATGTCACCCGTAAACGAGGTCCCCACACGCTGCTCGACAAGATTCTTTCTTCTTTATGTTTTTTAATATCTATCACGTACAACTTAGATATGGTATTATAGCAGTTCAACCCATATTAGGACTTTTTTGGCGAAATATTAGGTTTATTAAATTCTTAAGTCAGTATTATCAAATTTAATGTAATGTTTCCAATTTGAATATTCAAAATGATTAGTTTTTCAATAATAGTTTGCATTTGACACTAAAATATTAAAACTTCTTTCTTATTCCACAATATATTTGTTCGATTTTCTCTAATTTAAGTTTAATTATTACATACTGCCATGTAAAATTATAGTTTTATTTTAATAATTATATTCTTTTCAATTTTCAGGATCACGGTGAACGAAGACAGTGAGAAAGGATCATCGCTTCTTCGAATTGGTGGTATCAATGACGTTCTGAAGAAATATAACTTGGATATCCACATTGTATCTGGCAATGATGGAAACACCTTTGATGTGACTCTTGAAGGGGCCCTAATTTTACTCAATAAATTGGACAGGGAGACTCAAGATGCATATGTTTTAGGACTAGCAGCTGTAGAACAGGGGAAAATATTGCCACATAACCAGAACAAAACTTCTATCACAGTATTCATCACTGTAGCAGACGCAAACGATAATTCTCCTACATTTTCTACTAATGATTTAGAGTTGACTGTCAGCGAAGATGTGAAAATTGGATACACTTTAACTCAACTTACTGCCACTGATGCCGATTTGTATGGAACGCCCAATGCTGCTATTACATATAATATTACTTCAGGCAACGACGAGAAACTGTTTTTCGTGCATCCAACTACTGGAACCTTAAGTGTCAATAAAAGCCTGGATTATGATACTGGAAAAACTCAATACAAACTCGTTGTAATAGCTTGTGATGAAGGAGTACCATCTCTTTGTAATGCAGTGTATATTCATGTTGGTATACTTGATGAAAATGATAATGCACCAACTTTCCCTGTCAATGCATACTTTGAAACTATAGGGGAGAATGAAAGGGTTGGTACATCGATATTCACTGCAAGAGCTACTGATTTGGATAAAGGGAGATACGGCAAACTAAACTATTCTATCGTGGCATCTACAAACAATTATAACAGGAATGACGATTCTTGGAAAATGTTTCTTATTGATTCTTCTTCGGGGCTGGTGAACTCGAATGCGGTGTTTGACTATGAAATAAAAAATAAATATGAATTTGTGATAAAGGCTTCAGATTTAGGAGGCAAGAGTACGACTGTAAAAGTTAGGATTGATATTGAAAGCAGAGATGAATTCTACCCTCAGTTTACTCAAAAAACTTACAAGTTCCGTGTACCAAAGTCAGGATCAATTTCTGCTAGTTATGTCATCGGACAAGCAACAGCCACAGACAGAGATAAGGGTATTGATGGCAGGATAGTTTATCAACTATCCACATCGCATTCTTATTTCAAAATTAACAGAACGACGGGTGTTATAATCTTGAAGAAGAAAGTGGACTCCGTGCAAAACCTTTTCGGGTCCGATAAGTCAATAAGTCTAGTGGTAACAGCTAGTTCTGGGCGACAAGGTTCACTGACAAACAAAACAGCTGTAGAAATAGGAATGGATGACCTCGCATTAGCATCAGATGTTAACCAAATGAATGATGCTTCGGCCGTTGCAAGTGGTGGCTTATCAGATTGGGCTCTTGGATTGCTCATTGTTTTCATATTCATAATAATTATATTTGCCGCAGCTTTTCTTTTTTTGCATATGAAAAATAAAAGACACAAGAAAGTTAACAAGCCTGGCCTAAGTTCTGAAGGTGTGGGTGCCACAAATAGTTATGTAGATCCAAGCGCTTTTGATACTATTCCAATTAGAAACACTGGAGCAGTAAATACTGGAAACCAATTCGCACCGCCAAAGTATGATGAAATTCCACCATATGGACCTCATACTGCGAGTTCAAATTCAGGAGCTGCAACGACATCTGAACTATCAGGATCTGATCAATCGGGATCAAGTGGTAGAGGATCAGCTGAAGACGGTGAAGATGGGGAGGATGAAGAAATTAGAATGATAAACGAGGGTCCTTTACAAAGAGAATCTGGTATACATAGGGATGATGACAATCTTTCAGATGTATCTGTACACAATACACAGGAGTATCTTGCAAGATTAGGTATCGTTGATACGGGAACAGGTGGTGGTGCATCTACTTCATCACGAAGATGTTCAGAAAATGTTGGAAATAAAGACACTATGCTACACCATGCACCTATAGACTCCATGCATATGTTTGATGAGGACGGAGCTCATGAAAACGATATAACTAATCTAATATACGCCAAATTAAATGAAGTTACTGGTAGTGAAAGAGCGAGTAGTGCTGACGAAGCCAGTGCAGCCGTAGATAGAGCTATGGCCTTAGGAGCATTTTCAAATACCCCTGGAGATAACACAGCTGTACCTACTGCTGGCCCTTCAATGACAGGTAGTTTAAGTTCCATAGTGCATTCCGAAGAAGAACTAACGGGTAGTTACAACTGGGATTACTTGCTGGATTGGGGACCTCAGTATCAACCCTTAGCTCATGTGTTCTCTGAAATAGCTCGACTAAAGGACGATGCTGTTTCCCTACAAAGTGGTAATAGTGGAGCGTCAAGTGCTAAAAGTAAAGGAACTTCTATATCTGGTGGTAAGAGTGTTCCACCGCCTTTACTAACTACAGTCGCACCTAGAAGTTGTCCAGCTCCGTCTTTGTCATGTAGACAGCCACAACTATTATTACCGAGGTCACCAATTAGTCACGATGTTCCTGGTGGGTTTTCTGCCGCCGCAGCCATGTCGCCTTCATTCTCGCCTTCCTTATCACCATTAGCTACTAGGTCACCATCGATGTCACCACTGGTAGGCCCAGGCTTGCCTCCGGCTCCCGCGAATAGAAAACCTGCGCATTCAACAATGAGGATATAAAACCAATAAACATTTTATCATCGTAGAAATTGTATATATGAACGACTGTTTTGCCTATAGTGTAGTTAGTAATATTTATTCGGCCGATGTAATCGGCTTAACTCATTTTGCGCATATTACTATTTAAAAGCTCTACAAATATGCTCAAAGTGATATCTAGGCGCTTATTACCGATTTTTGCGGTAAATGTATATAAAATAAAAAATCGGGTGTATTTTTAAGTGTAAATACTTTACATACTCATTGTAAAAATATATAAAGACTGCCATTTTTTATTTTTAACAAAAAATACAGCTTTACATTAAGCTATAAGTATTATTATAGGAACGTAGTGATGTTGCAAAGGATATATTGATTTTATAACATTGTAATCAATTATTCAATCAATTTAACTGTAAGCTTTATTGCAACGGATGTAGATAATTCTTCAATTTGTATAATTCGAGTTGCAAACATAATGTAATATTAGTTTTCAGTGAATTGAACGTTGAAGTTTCGTTTCTCTGTGATTTTAATGAAATGTCTAGTTATTCAGTTTAGTTTTTTGTTACTACTTGCCACTAAGTTGCTTAGAAAGGAAATTACAATTTACATTATTTCTTTACCATGTATCTATTGTTTATGAGATGACATCGTCTATAGGGTAACTATATATTTCTATCTATCCTTCATGGAAGTTATTACAACACTTGTACTATATCTATACCATCACATTAGGCTATAAATATTTTAAGAGCAAATTTTTATGCCCGTTGAAATTAGGAGCAACTCCAGATTTTATAAATTGTATATTTTCCTGGATTTTAGAGTGACGATATCATTAGAATTAATCAAATTAAGTTAATTAATCTTTTTTATTACCTATGAATTAGTATTGCCACAATGTTATTTGTTCATAGGCAGGATACACAATTACTACTTACTAATTTTTTATTTATTTTCTTAGTTTCTTATTTATTTCTGTTGAGATTTTAAAACCATTTGTAATTGATATTACTTTTAATGTTTCATTACAAGTTACCGGAATAGTTTTTGAAAACAGTTATTTTGTTTAATAAATAAGGTTATGAGATTCCTTTTTAACATCTGGAGTGACTCCATAATCCATACGGACACGATAATAAATTATTTTATCTCGCTGACATCCTAAACATACAATGACTACGACATAAATATTTTATATACAGAAAGCACAAATGCTGAAATACTTACTTGGTCTTTTTAGTCTATAGTAACAAAAAGCCTGTACTGAAGTAGTACATTATTATTGTAAATATTTAGAATGTACTTAAATGTTAATAATGTTAGTTTTAGATTCCACCGACTGTATGAATATTGTTTAGGTGGCAATAAAAACGAAATTTGAAAATTTACGTTGTTTCTTTAACAAAATTCCTTAAAATCTCAGTTATACCATTATCTTCGAAGTAAGGCTATTCCTGACCACTGAATCTATCTGTAGTCAATGAAATATTTTTAATTTTACGAGAAAGTTTTGCTTCATTATGATCTAAAATCATTAGATTTAATTAGATGAACCGTTAGTTTCGTGAAAATATAACCAAAATTCGTTAATGTGTGGTGGTGGGTCTTACCATTGGGTGTGTTTTGGTTTAACAGGGCATTTTTTATGCTTCTTGCTTGCTTGCTCTTCTTCTTAACAGTCCTGAGACCAAGAGAATATACTTTTAATAAGGTATCTACCATGGTACATGTGGAGGAACGGGTGTTATGTCCCTCCAACACTAGTGAGGATCCTTCGACCAGACAACATGATCATGCATGGCGGACCGCGGCCCACCGGTTAATATCGGGAAATTTTATATATGTTATGGACCAAGTTATAATATAGCTTTATTAATATATTAATAGTGTCTTATGATTGCTATAGAAATATACCTATACATTTATTTTATTATATTTTATTTGTTAAGAATCATTAAGAAATTGATATTTTGGCTTGTGACCCACCAACCACCAACCGACATGGAACCACCATATAACGGATGGGCCTATAAAAAAACATAAATAATAATAATGGTAACATAATAATAATATTATTTTCAAATAATATAAGGTACCTACCTTAGCTTATGATATCCATTAATTAATAAACTAGTAACTAAAGTAGTGTCGAAGGGAAATTACCCACGACACTACTGGTCAGTAATGCAGAAGCTAAATTACTTACGACACTACTGGTCAGTAGTGCAGAAGCTAAATTACCCACGACACTACTGGTCAGTAGTGCAGCATGCACTAATTTTTGTTTAAATTCCACATTGTTACGTGCAGTTTTAATCATGTTGTAGAAAATATTAAAAATACAATAGGTATTTAAAATAAGTTCTTCTTTCCTTTTCAATATAAAATAAGTAGGTTTCATAATAGCTTTTAATTACATAAATAAATAACGAATCGAGAACGTCGTGGTCCTTGACGTTACAAAAAAAAGTACGCCAAAACGCTGGATTTACACCACCTTCACAAAACCACATCAACTGTCTGGACGTCTTTCTCCTGACGCTATTCTAACATACTCGTACTCTTCATTCATTTTTCATTTATTCAAATACATAAATATCTTTTACCAAAGTTTTGTATATTTTTTTATTTCCAGATATATTACAACCCGTCCGGCTCTATCAGCTTTTAACTGTACTCGTAAACTTAATAGTAAATACCTACAACAACATGAACAACAACCATGATCCTTCCACGTATTTTTTTTTTTTACGTGTGGAAACCCCCACGGGTCGTCACCCCACCTGGGCTAAGCGGTAGGGTGGTATGTCGGACTCGAACCGACTAAAACCACACGGTGTTCCATCACAGTCCATACTACCAGGGCCTCAGGTGTACCCTTAGAAGGAAATCCCTGTGTACCCTGGCAGACTTGGCCGCCTGTTAAACAACAGGCGACCCCACTGTGTTGTGGGGGATTTTGTCCCCTATCAGTAAGAGAGGCACGCGCGGAACACGGCGCCACCGTCTCGGGCCTGCTTCTGCTAGGGCGTCGGATAACCCTGTCCGTCGCCCCCAGGCAAGCGCTCTTGGTCCTAGCGTCCTGTCTAATGTACCTTGTGTACCTAATGTAATATGGCATAATTATTTACTTGCCCACCAGTTATGTAGCAATATTCATAATGGTCAGACAACGTGATAAATAACAAAGTTTGTATAAGTATTTATCACACAGCCCCATTTGACATGTCATTATTCATATTGCCCGGGCATTATGAACATTGCAATGTTTAATCACTTGGTCCATAACATATTACTGATCGGCGCGAGAACTTGCATTGCGCGATGCAGGATCAGTAGTTACTAGTTTGGGGTATTGAAGTTGAAGCATGTATGTTTTTATGTATCTGGAAGTAGCTACAGTACAAAATAATGTATTTGAGAAGCAAATTCGAGTAATATACTGCGGACATCGCTTTATTGTTTCCGGTTTCCTACTGTTTTTCACTTACTACTTACACATGATACGAGTTAAAGGAAGAGAAAAGTAATGTTATTATAAATAGTGTCATCAGTTTAGCCCTGGGACTTTCAGGGATGAACATAATGCTTTCCAAAGACTTTCTTCGAAAAACAGAGAGCGGTCTTGAGCTACCTTCATCATAATAAATCAATATTAGAAAGTGAAAGATACGTTTATTGGTTATTTCACAATTAGACAATATTATTAATACTTTTTTTTTTTTTAAAGACAAATCCCGCATTAGGAATTACTCCTGTGTCGCGGGGGACTTTACAAACACATAAACAACGGACACAAAGAACACCCAGACTCGGCTGGGAATCGAACCCACGACCTATGGCATAGCAGTCATAGTCACTAACCACTAGGCCAACAGGCCAGTCACTACATATAAGTAGATAGTACTCACTATATATAAGTAGATAAGTGATTTTACAAAATATTTCAATTACAAAAGGTTATCTCTGAGACTTATGATTTCACCTTCCAATCCATAAGCCTTCAAAGGAGATAAAAAATAAATAATAAATAGAAGTATTGTATTCCCATTATGGGGCAATAATAATCATACTGTTAACTAGATTGATTGCACTGTGACGAACAATCTATCATATTAATATTTATAATATACTTTGCGATGCCTAATAATAATATTAGGCATCGCAGAGTGATTACTATTCTGTGTGCATAAAAATGTGCTTTCTACCAATTCAAAATCACCTATTTAACCTGTCCATACAAATTTCCGTATTGTATTTTTTTCGTGTTGATAACACTATACACCCACATAGACATAGCCAGCGTAAGTGTATAATGCCTTTAGGCTCACAGCTTATCAAATATCAGCAAATAGCTGTTTAAAGATATTAAAATAATGAAAGCTTTGCAATTCAATGAATTTAATGAATATAATATCTTCTTCTTCCACTTCACCACTTCCCGTTACTTGGGGTCGGTTTTCCTAATCTTAAGGCACCACTGTTCCACTGTTCATCGCCAGTAGATAGAACGCACTTCCTCATGTCCTTCTGACTTCTGTTTTTTTTTGTCATGGAAGAAGTTAGCGGTCTACCTCTCCTATGTGTTGTCATGGAAAGGCACTTTTTCACCACGTGGTCATCGGGTCATATACATGTACCATTGCAGTAGGAAACGGTTAGCTTTTCGCCGATAGATGCAACTTTAAAACTACATAGGTACATTAATTAACATAATCTTTAGTCTGAAAAATAATTTAATCAGTTAAATTTTGACAGTTGGGAGTTCCTGCTTTAGTACGTTTAAACAAAATTAATAAGGAAGTTTTAATACTAGGAAGGTGAAATAATAAAATAAATTTGCAAAATCACTTATGTTTTAAATAAATATAATTAAATGACCACAATGATAAATTAAATATTATTATCACAGTTGGAGCTAAATCTACTAATAACATTGATCACTGACTGATTAGCTAGACTGGCGATTAAGATATGAAGGGAAAGTGTATGTATGGCTCCATTACAAAAATCTGTATTTTATCACAACACGACTTTGTATAATAAATATTTCCCACAGAAATCTATTTGGGTTCTATGTAAGGTAACGAAAAAGTAACGCAAATATTCCATGTTCAATAAAATTACAATATTATTATCACTGTTGAGGAAAAGCTCTGTAAAATAGTCAAAATAATTAAGATATTTTAGATTCCCGTGACACAAAGCACAACCATATCTCTTTGGTTGAATATATATTTCCACAATTACTCCTAGTTCTCTAGATTTTCAAGAGCTTTTAAAAAAAATTTGCATTATGAAAAAAAAACAGATTTTTGTAGTTGAGGGTAGTCGTTAAATTGTTTATAGGTATACGGCTTATTATAAATACTTACAATACAGGTTTCATATAATATCGGGATAGTATTGGAATCACTCTTTCAAATTGATTATTATATTTCTGGTAAACAGGATAACATTTTATATTACGAGTTTGACATGATTAATTATAAAATACTCATTTCAAAACTGAGCCTAGGCATTAGTAATAGGAAATACGTAATAACTGTGTGGCAGTTCCGTTATTATTTAAAACATTTTGCCAATATATACTAAATTAAACAACCAATTAGCAAATTCGCATTTAGACGTGATGTTACTTTTTCTGAACACAGTGTGCGTCTACTTTCTAAACATTGACATATTTTTTTTATTATTGTATTACTAGGTATAATTTATCTGGTTACAAAGGCTTATAGAATAACAATAAAATAAGTAAATATGTGTGTGCTTAAAGATAAGAAAATAAAATTAACAATAAATTTTGGGTACATAAAAATAAATACAGATGTAACATCAATCTTCACTTTTAATGTAATTAATTTTTTTGACCTTGAATATAATAAAATTATCAATAATGCAAACAACACTGTTAAAACATTTATGTTATCGAAAAGTGAATCAGTACAAACCAATACAAAATTGTTACAATAGACCGCAATATGATATCAAGTATAAATATATTTAGAATGTAATATTATAATTAGGAATGATACTAATAGATCTTACATTATTATTATCATAATACTTTATTAGACCCAAGTTATTATTGGTATAGTCGTCAAAATGGTGTTCAGTCGATATTATGTATAGTGGCCAGGATATGGATAATACTCAAAGGCAATGCGTATAAGGTAGACGTACCAATGAAATAAGATCTAAAATTGTAAAAAACGTGGAGAATCTAATGGCAGTTATTTTCAAACCTAATTTAATCACAACCCATTACGAGTGGTTACGTAGTTTTAAAGAAAATATTTTTTTGTTTTTAATTATATACCGGTTTTTGAATTTAACCACTCAACCGATCATACATTTCATCATCAAGAAACCAAAAGTACTATTCCCGACGCGATGGATAGAAAATTAACTTTTACGCGTGCGAAGTCGCGGACAAAAGCTAATTAAGTAACGTATGATGGGAAGCCATCATGAATGTTAGATGAGGCCCACCCTTCGTCAATGCAGTCAGTTCTATATAATATCAGCCCAGAATCTGTATCTGGACTGTCTCTCTACAAAGCAAAATTATTTTTACAACCTTTATAATTTCTCTGTCTGTTCAGCTTGCCTTGCTTTTTCATGTTTTATATATTTCACACTGATTCCGCCAGAATCTGAATGGAATTAGAATCTAATGGCAAATTATTCTTTCAGTTCTTAGTTATAGTATTAATTGACGATGTTTTTGTTTATATTGTTTGTAAATGTGATTGGACGGATCTTACGCAAATAAATGTATAATATATGAAATTACTTCCTTTATTGTCAATAGATCTGTGAAGGAGCGGATGTCGTGTCCTTCCACAAAGAGACGATTCTCCGAGCAGGCTAGGTGATCATGTCTGGTGGACTGCGGCTTTTTTTTTTTTGGGTGATATGTGGCTATTGGCCGCAGATGACCTCGACAACAATACACGGGTTTTCGGTAAGCGCTGAGGGCTCTCAACCGTTATTATTAAGCAACGTTTTGCCCAAGGGCACCACCAGTGGGGTATGAACCTTGTCTTGAGGCGTTGCTGGCTAACTAGGGTGGCTTAGACCCACATTTAAAAAGTTAACGCGGCGCTTATTCCGGCCCCTGCGGCGGGGTTGGAATAGCGGACAATTTGTGATAGCTTCGCGTGACGTGTTCTAG
The DNA here is from genome assembly GCA_963859945.1 of Euplagia quadripunctaria. NCBI lineage: Eukaryota > Metazoa > Arthropoda > Insecta > Lepidoptera > Erebidae > Euplagia > Euplagia quadripunctaria. Next base: position 2,945,651 of record OY982566.1, on the reverse strand, counting down.
TGTGTGTTAATGTTGTGAAGTTGTATGTTATACTAATCAGCGCTAGAGCATCCACAGCGTGATGCAGGTTTAGCAGTTACTAGGTAGGTCTTTGTGTCTTCGTTAGATAAAATTGAAGTATGTTTTTCGCTGTATGTGGATGTCATCACAGCTCATTTCTTTTTTAAATCTTCATTATTTCAAACAACTACATAACTAATTTGTTTATTCAATATATGTGTGTTTAAAGCATTCGTTTTGAAAATGAAAATTCGTCTTTTTTTTAAGTTTGACTCGTTGACCAACACACACATATTTTATAAAAAATACTGTTATTACTATAATCCAATCTTTTTTATTCTCATTTTATTTCAAAGGCTTTGGTGGTTAATCATTGAGACTATTGGTAAATTTATTATACATCATTGGTATATCTACCTTATATTGGTTTTCAAATAATGCATTTCTAGATCTAAATCCTAATAAAACTACATCAAGACATTAATTAACTTTACTTACTATCAGAATATTGTTATCTGTACTCCAAAATTTCTAAACCAATTCCTAAGCAATTAACCAAACTGGTAAGGCCTTCTCTGGTGGACCCTGTCCCTCTACGCTTAGAACTAATTAAAGTAAATTAAACTAATAGTATATCGCTATCATTCAAATTTAGGGTTGTGTCTGCTTTAGACAATCCGTTTGTAACAAATTATATGTTTGAGCAAACTGTTTATGACAAATTTGCAGCTTAGCTGCATATTAAGTTTTAGTCATCTATAAGAACGTTAGATTGCAAAACGGATTGTCAACACAATCTGAAAGATGTATGAAGATTTTTTATTGCTACGTGAGTGTTACATTTTTTATACTTTGAAACTGCAAATTTAATTGGAGTTACACTAGTGCGAATGTAAGGGCACGATGTTTGTATGGCAAAAGATTTTGTGGTATTTGTGATATTCATGTTCGATTCTGCCAATTAAAACTCTTCAAAAGAATGCAAGTTATTACTATAACTATGGGCCCATATAACTATGGGCTACTGATATTATCGAGTAAAAACAAAAACAATTTGGTCCTAATAAAACAGAATATGTTATCGAAAATCGTTTTGTAAGTTCAACCTCAAACAACATTTCAACTACCTATTCAATTGTGTTAAATTTCAGTTATCGCCAAAAACAATTTTTGAATAGTTTTCTTACTTCATCTGTATTTCTATTAAAAGAAGATTATTAATATGTGTCAATAGAACCGTCTTACTAAAACAAGTGGAAATATTTATCATCTTTTAAAACTGTTCCCGATCTGAGAATTCTTGTTTTGATTAGAAGGGACATCAGACCTATTTGACCATCTTATTTGATAATATTTTACTTTCATCATTACATTTTTGTTAAATTTTAAAGTACGTTTTAAGCTATTCAGAGGAACTAACAAGAGTTGACAGTTTTATATTCTAACCACAAATTAATTTGCCCAACGTGTCGTACCCTAATTAATAAGGCCCTTTTATTTATTTGTTTTTTTTTTTTGTAAGTAGGTGTAATTAGACGCAATTAAACTTAGGTATTCGCTGGATCCTACTGTCTAAAGGCTGCATGTTCTAGTCTCACTAAATTCTTTCAACATGATTAGAATGATTATGATTGTTGTGTAAATGCACATCAATGATAACCTCGTCGGATCCAAGAGACTTTTTACTGGGAGTCCCGATACCGATGTCTACGTCAGTGTTCGGGGTCAAGCCATTTAGAGAGTCCTGGAATCAAATAATGATTATTATAAAATCAGGAAACCTAATAGTAAGTAAGATATTTAGGGATTTATTAGGTTAACCAACATAATTAATAATAATAATAATATTTATTGATTCAAAATAACCTTTAACAATTTTACTTAAAAAACTAGGTTACACAATGTTTAAGGTTATACGGGTAGAGTTAAACCCTAACTCCCAAACTAGGTATTCCTGTGACTTGGGAGTCAGTGTTCTGCCGTCACTATGATCACAAAGTCCTTTCTTAAATAGGTTTGTAATAACTTGCATTTTATGCAAAAATCTCAATGAAGGTTATAAATAAAGTCTAACAGTAATTACAATTTTTAGATTAATTTGTAAATGGGAAATAGAGAAGAATATGTGCGTGTGTGTTTGTGTGTGTGTATGTGTGTGTTAGCGTGTGTGTGTGTGTGATCTTGTAGGTGAGTGGGTGTGGGTATGTGAATGTGTAGGTATTTGTATGTGTGTGAGAGTGGGCGCATATTTGCCTACTGATGGGATTGTAGTAGTTCTTGGTGATGGTGATGGTTTGAATATAGTTTAGATCTTGTAACCACATTTTTAATTTGGACTGGGCTTCATGATGATTTAAGCCGGTTATTGGAGTAGTTCTGGATAACTTCTTGTAAACAAGGCAGCTTAAGATATAAAATTGGCGTCTAGCGAATGCAGTTCTGAAATTATCCACTGGGCATAGAATTCTTGCTTTACGCATGGTATGGTCTGGAAGTGGGACTTGTCTATGCCTCTTGAGAGTAGCTCGAAGCACAAATAGCTGTCTCACAGTAAGTACCTTGATATCCTTATATAATTGAACGGTCGGAAATCTAAAAGGTCTGCAAAGTAACACCTTAATGACAGCTCTTTGTGCTCGCTCCACTTCAAGGAACTTGGTTTTGGAAGATCCACCCCAAACTGGAATGCAATAATTTATGACAGACTCACATAACGCTATGTAGACCATTTTCAGAGTTTTAATATCTGCACAATGTCATAAAAATTTGAAGATATATATTAGTCTTCTGATTTTTGAGCATCTATTATTCATTTGTTTGTGCCAGTTTAGCCTGTCATCAATCACTACACCCAGATACTTTACGTAGTCGATACGAGTAAGTGTCTCACATGGGCAAGAAATCTGGTCAGAACATGCATGAACCTTAATTGAGAAGTCTTCCGGGGCTTTATTTATGTGATTTATCATAAAAGAGACGTAGTTTGTTTTGGCCACATTAATAGGGTCAGCAGATTAAGACATAGCCATTGCGAAATACTTTTCATGGTGTCTTCTTCTAAACTTCCATCAAGTTTGGTCGTAAGGAATTAATTTTAAAGAGCTGACGAGACCAAAATTAGTTTTTATTAAGCTGGATTTGTGAAAATATTACTCAAGTTATATAAGAAGAAGAAACAAAAATACAGTAGAGAAAAATGTATGCAAATTTTATCCAAAAGTTAGCAACCATCCAGCGTGCGAATAATCTTTTTTTCCAAAGAGATAGTTGTTCCCCAGCAGATATGATAGCTTAAAACTCGAAGTTTGAACAAGTTTAGAGAGAGAGAAGAGAGACCACATACCGCAGTGAGCGCGTCGCAAGCCATGAGCTCGTTCTTGGACAAGTGCTCCACCACCGCCGCCGCGTAGCAGTCGCCCAACATGTTGTTCGTCGTGCGGATACGATCGCTGAGGAAACGAACACGTCATAGTGTAAAGCAGGTACTAATAGGCATCCATGACTTATTATATATAACAGATAAATGGTATACTCACACAAGCCAATCAACAGCAAACAACAGTGATACATCATGAGTTGGAGCGTCCACGGCAGCCAACACTACTAACAATAACACCATTGCTGCTGACGGAACAGACGCCGAAGATACAGATGCAGCTGTTGAAGTCAAACTGGAATTAAAATATAGAAAATATATTATGATAAATAACCATACATTTGAGTAGATTTTCTTCTAGATCAACCTTATATTTAATTACTCTCTGTCTGAAGTCGTGCGATAAAAAATAAACCCCAATCATTTCACTTCTAAGAATTGAAATTGAAAAATTTTACTTTGTTGTTCAGTTATTAATGAATGTCCTATTAGAAAGTTTAGCTATGTATAAATCTGTCTTTGTTACTATTAAGCAAATGAAATCATATGCATATCTCAACAAATATTAGATCCTTTAAAGTGTGAAGTTTACACGCATGAAAATTAAAGAGCTGCAATCTAAGATGTGTAAATATATGAACTTGAAATGCAATGCACTATTTAAAAATAGTGAATGAAAGTTACATCTAAGCAATAGTGAAAGATCTATAGAAATCTGGACTGGAAAATGATGACATGAAACTGAATACCGTAAAACTATAGCTATAATATCTTGTATTTATTTGAAATCTATGAAGGGGTTATGTATAAAAACGGAACCTTAAAAAACCTTGTTTTCAAATGTGAAAATAGTTTAAATTCTTATTGATTCTCGGCAGGACATTCGTTTTAATTAAAAGCCAACCATCATAATATATAAGATATCTATTTTATAGTGTAGGCCCTTAAAAGAATTTTGTTAAAATCTTGACCAGTGAGGCAATTTTTCAAAGACAAGCATGTCAAAGGTTATAAAGGTCGAAAGACGAAGGTCTGGTCTGCAGATTTGGACTATACTAAAATCCAGATTCTAATAAAAAATAATAATAATCTTGAATTACAATTAAATACGTACAATATAGTAACCAGCTGCGCGAACCCAAGAGGCAAGTTATTCATTTGACACACGAACACGCTGGCCACTGCTATGAATAGAGCAGTTCCATCCATGTTGATATTGCACCCAATTGGTAGAACAAACCGAGTGATTCGAGGGTCTATATGGAGAGGGCCTTCCATGGCTCGGAATGTCACCGGTAGAGCAGCTGCACTGAAATATACAGACCAAGTGATCGAACATTACACTATTTATAATGCCCGGGCATTATGAATAATGACAAATAAAATCGGGATGTCATTAAACATTGCATTATTTATAATTCCCAGGCAATACTAATAATTACAAGTAAAGTCGGGCTATATGATTAATCCCACTATCAGCGCCCCGCGGTTTCACTCGCGTAAGTCCCGATCCCGTGGGAATATCGGGATAAAACGTAGCCTATGCGTTAATCCAAGTCTCCAGCTATCTACATACCAAGTTTCATCGCAATCGGTTCAGTGGTTTTTACATGAAAGAGTAACAAACATCCATCCATTCATCCATCTATCCATCCATCCATCCAAACTTTCACATTTATAATATTAGTGGGAGTATTTATATAATGTTGGGCTACGTGATAAGTAAGGTACATTAGGCAGAAAGCTAGGCCCAGTAACAAACATGGAAGAAGCAATCGCGAAGCTACAAAAGCGCAGTTGTTTTCAGTACTAATGAACTAATCATTAACTCTTGTTATCTATAAAATTAAGCAAATAGGTTCTGTTTGGAAAGTATTTAAATTTATTGGAATAGTATTAGCGTTTGTGGTCGAAGTTCGACCATAATTCATCATTGACCAGTATATGTTCAAATGTCATTAGACTATAAACACATTTGCCTGGCCTGTTGGTCTACTGGTTAGTGACTCTGGCTGCTGAGACAGAGGTCTTGGGTTCTATTCCCACCCAGGATAAATAATTGTTTGATGCTCATCAATGATCATTAGTTCTGTGTCTCGCTGTACGGTAATATATAAGTATGTTTATCAGCCGTGTTTTGATGACATTGTGATCATCACAATTTCATCAAAACCCTTGGTCTTTGTACTTTTTGAAACACCTCACAAACCGTCGTCTAATCCCAAACTAGACAGAGCTTGTACAATAGCAACCAGACGGCTGAAAAACATCCTTATTTATATGTTACTGTACAGCCAGACACAGAACTAATGATCGTGCTTATTACACAATTATTTGTCCTAGCTAGGAAATAAACCCACGACCTTTGACTTAGCAGTCAGGAGCATAACTACTAGACCAACATGCCCATCTTTCATTCATGTCCGCTTTCTCTCTTTCGAAATATTATCTTTCGCTAAAATTTCAAGTCCATAACATGACAGTTTCAAACTGAAGAACATCATATTTTACACCTTCAAATATCTAAGATCAGACTTCAAAGAAGATCTTACGTGGAGGCTGTTGCCGATGCAGTCAACATAGCGTGTGAGAGGCCCCAATAAAACTTGTAAGGGTTCCGCCGTAAGAACAAGAAGTATATAAGCTGCATTACAATCAGCTGATAAAAGAAGACACCTATAGCAACAGTTGCTATGAACCATGCCAGTTGAGACATTACTTGCGCTGGAAAAGAGATAGAGATAATTTATATTAATTACTAATTAGACTTATTTAAAGATAAAATAATATTTTGGAAAATATAACACAGCTATCTAAACGCACACTAAGCAGAGTACTCTGTGTTCTAGTGTTTATTCTATATTCATTTTTAAAATAAGTAAACAATCTTCTAATAATATTAAATTAAATATAATTAAATCGCTTCGGAATCAATCAATACCGTAATCAATATCGCGCGTGAACGGCTGGACCGATTTCGCTAATTCTTTTCTTTTTGTGTTTGTTATTGTCAGGAGAAGGTTCTTATGAACGAAAAAATTAAGAAAGTTGCGCTGCAAATTAGAAAATTTTTAGAAAACTTAACGACCATGTTAACTATTCTAATGTAACCTTACTTATCGATTTCGACATAACTGTCAGTCGTTTTACCAATTCGAATTCAATATTCATAGTTAGGACAGCACAACGTTTGTCGGATCAGCTAGTTTACTAATAAATTGAAATAATCCCTTTTTAATTAGGCTTCAAACTCGTTTTAAGGAACTTTTATTGAGTGATTAGCTAAGTCATTCAACTAATTTAGTGGCAGAATTATATGGTTTGAACTTAGACCTCTCTCATAGATAAGAACAATCAACGCGTATATTCCCATAACAACCACAATTAATTGGCATCAGGATCAACTGTTAGATGTAAGAGACCGCGATCGTAGCACTTTATATAACTACTACACAGTGCTTCGATAATCGAATTGCATCACGCTATGTACAAGTTAATATTATGAATGCGATAGTGAGTTTGTTTGCTCGGTTTATTTTACAAGGCTTAAGCATTTGGAAACGTGCGGCTACAGATCGACCTAGGCAGATACGGTATTATCTGTTTTTAATGTTACATTTGACAATGCAACCCATTATTGCGGTGACTCTGTGTGTGTTGATCTATAATTTTTAATATTTTTTTTTTTTATATTGACGATTTCGAATATTTGATTATCAATATTATGAAATAAAGAAATGGAATTTGAATTTGAAATTTGAAGTTTGTTGGGACAGAAAGGGACAGGGTACTCTTCATCCTGAAAAAATGTACTGTTCCCAACGGATAGAAAGAATTACATTTACGCGGGTAAAGCTTAAGGCAGAAGCTAGTTTATAATATAGATATATATAAATATATGAATGTTTAATTAAGACACAAGAATGAAGGAAGGTTACAAAATTATGAAACTAAATCTATGAAAGAAATCGAGTAACACAAAATGGTGTAAAACCGTTACTCATGTATGAAAAATATAAAAATGCTATAATCCAAATAAGTGTTTTAGAATAGCTTTTATGTGACATATTTTATGGGTATATCCTTCATATATGGGTTTCAAAAATATTCAACCTTTTTTCGTTATAATTTGAATTTTTCTTTTTTTTACATTCTATAGTTATTTATTTTAAATTCGGTTTTTAAACCGGTTTCAATCCATCTGACAGGCTACACTGTCTATTAGTTTTGGGGTCACTTTGAAATGTTCTTTACACACATTTTACACATCGTTTTTATTCTTATTTCCTAGTACCGTTTTAAAGAATGAGCCAATTAAAAACTCCTTGAATTTTAAAAAGTAATTATTTAAGAAAAACTGACGTCAAGGCTGTAATTCTGTAAAATATCTTAGCTGAGAACACTTTGAATAGATAAAAGTATAATTTTGAAACAATTACACTTACCCACATCATTGACGTCCAAAATCTTGCCAGCAATGACACTGCTTACTCCCACAGGTGTGAACCACATGACTCCTGTCACCATTTTCATGATGACCTCAAAAATTGCTTGGAAAAAGTCTATAACAACTTGCCCCTTAGCTCCTAATGTACCGAGGAGACTACCGAACACCAGGCAGAAGAATACTAACCCTAATGTATTGGTACCGGACCTGAAAAAAAAAAACCAAAACGTCTTATTTCATACATTTTTTATATTATAGGGGGCAAACGAGCAGACGATGCACCTGATGGGAAGTGACTACCGTCACCAATGGACACCTGCAACTCAAGAACACAAGTGCATTGCCGGCCTTTGAGATGGGAGTACGTTCTTTTCTTGAAGGTTTGAAGGTCGTATCGGTCCGGAAATACCGCAGGCGACAATTTGTTCCAGAGATTGGTTGTGCGAGGCAAAAAAATTCCGGAGAACCGCACAGTGGTGGATTGCCAATTATCCAGATGATGGGAATGAAAGTTTCGTCGCGTTGAACGATGGCGAAACGCTGCGGCCGGTATAAGTCTGAACAATTCCTCGGAGCACTCCCTATGGTACAGACGATGGAGAATACTTTTATAAGATTTATCAAGCAACGTATTTAAAAATCAACCACTCCCTGTAAATTATACCATTTAGCAAAAAACGTCTCTCAAATAAGATATGCCCCACGATCCGTCACAGAACTACGCTCGCCAACCGACATAAAAAAGTCATAATAAATAAATATAATTGATAATCGATACCTTAACTTCATAGAAAGATTGCGTGCATGTGATTAAATGTAAGCTTACTCATCGTCATCATCATCATCATTTCAGCCGGCGGACGCCCACTGCTGGGCATAGGCCTCCCCCAAAGATCGCCACAAACATTGCGAACTATACGTAATCACAAGTCGCTGGTTTGCGAGAATAGTGACGGAACTAAAAATTATTGATTTTAGAGAATAGCAATGTTTTGTGATTTCCGCTAAAGTATTTTGTTCTAAATATATAATGAACTTGTCACTTTCCAACGAACGTTAACACGAAATCGGCGTTGCATCTCTGTTCACCATAAAATATCAAAGATTTATGATCGTTTGGCACATTTAGTGCTGACACACACACACACACCTTTTTTAACTTAAACCACGATCCTGTAGGGAATCGTATTTTCAAAAGCTTCCTCTATTAACAATTCTTTGAGTCACGTTATAGCAAAAGTAACAAGCTAAGTACAAGTTTTTTATGTGGAAATATGGGAAAAGTCAAATGGATTTAGGGAAAAAGGAGTATCACTCATTTGCTAAAAAATGTAATTTCAAAGGAATTTCGTATTTTATTTATAACTGGGGCCTATAAATCTTCATGATAACAAATACAGCTTTTTGTGCCATAATGTCTACTTACCTATAAGCCACAACTCGTACTAATGTAGGTATTGTGTCATTCTCGGAAGTATTCCTCGCGAACATTGGAGATTGCTCGGTATACACCGTATGTGCCTGTTGGAATGCAGCCTGCACTATGTTGTCCGGGAATATATTTCTGTAAACGTTAGTTGAAAATAATAAGTCATTTATTTATTAACGCTAACTTAATTTATCAGGGCACGAGTCTTTTTAGTAAATTGATCAAACTTCAAACTTTCGCGTTCCATGATATTATATTATTTATGTATTTACTGGCCGTGGTATATATATATATATATATATATATATATATATATATATATATATATATATATATATATATATATATATATATAACATGTTGGTATATTTCAGTTCTAAAGTCTTGTTTTTAAACTGTCATGAGTTATTGGTTATTCTTGTTAAAAATCAGCAAAGGCAACCTAAACCTATTGTAATATACATATTAAAAAAAAAGATATCCGCCGTTATGTGCAAGTTCGTGACGTCTTCTATGACGAATAAAATAAATAAAAATAAAAATAAACAATATATTCCGATAAAAAAGTGTGTGTGTACTTATGTACGCACATAAGAAGTCATAATTTCATCTAGTTTAATAAAATTTATTTAAATATCATAATAAATAATACATATTGTCAACTAACCTCAAATTCTACAAACGTACTCAAAGTAATATGTAAAAACCATTTTTATCACTTATAATCACAGTAAATTATCATAAATAACACATACCGTCAACTAACCTCAAATTCTACAAACGTACTCAAAGTAATATGTAAAAACCATTTTTATCACTTATAATCACAGTAAATTATCATAAATAACACATACCGTCAACTAACCTCAAATTCTACAAACGTACTCAAAGTAATATGTAAAAACCATTTTTATTACTATCGTGAAGTTGGTAACTTTTTTTGAAAAACTAAAATGTTGACTAGCTAACTTCAGGGTGTCGTTTTTTTTACTCTCATCATTTTTCCATAACGCGCCAAAACAAGTATAACTTCAATAATGTTTTATTTTTATTTTTATTTATTCTTTATTGTACACTAAAACTAGATTAATAAAAACAAGGAAATGGTATGTACAAAGGCGAGCTTAACCCAAACCTGAGTTTTCTTCCAGCAAACCTTAGAGTGAATAGAGGATAGTTGAAAAACTTAGAGGCAAAGTCGTGTGTACGTAAACTAATTAGAGATAGTAATTAATAGATATAAGTTAGTTAAAATATATATCATGTATACCGACACGTATACTCATTTTGAAATATAAATACCTATACTTACACATATTATAAAGTAATATATATTCAATATATAACTACATACAAATATATTTCCATACATATACTAATACATATTATAAGTCTGATTTATTGTTGAGAGAGAAAATAATCCCTGGTTCTCCGCTTGAACACGCTTAGAGAAGGGCTATCGCGTATTGAATGCGGTAAGGCATTCCATAACCGGACAGCAGAAACACTAAAAGAATTGTCATAACGAGTAGACGTATGGGAAGGAGTTCGAAGGAGAAGAGAAGAAGAGGAGCGACAGGGATTGCTCCTGGGAACAAAGTGCTCGAAGCGCTCACGCAGATATGAAGGAAAGTTAGGGTTGTGTAGAATTGAATAAAGTAAGGAAAGGATGTGGACATCTCGACGCCGCCGAATAGGTAGCCAATTTAGTTTTTTTCGAAATTCTGAAACATGATCATATTTTCTCAAGCCAAATATGTAGCGGATGCAAAGGTTTTGCAACCGTTCTAACTTATTCCAAAGTTCTTCGGTAGCGTCGAGAAAGGAGACATCAGCATAGTCAAGAATAGGTAGGAGCAGGCAGGAGCATGTTTCGGAATATCTTGTATTAATATTTATCCTTCCTTATCTTTCTTTGAGTTTGTTTCGGCGTTTCTTCTCAAGGCTAGTAGTCATAGGAAATGCCGGCACCATCGAGCTTAAAGAAGAAATCGACGTGTAAAAGTGTCTAAAAAGACCTATTTGCAAAATAAATCTTCGATCAAGAAGATATTTTCGCATCTGAATAACTCACGCGTGCAACTTCTATAACTCTTTTGAGAAGTAGCGAAGTAATCACTAACATACGCTGTTTGCTACTATGTTTTCAACATTTATTAACTTTTTGTACCTTCCTATAAGTTCTATGACGGTTACTTCACTTTTCACTGTCAAGTTCAACGTCACTCTCTATTTATACTAACTAGAGATCGCGTGGTGGTCGAATTTCGACCATGGTTTATTTCGTTGGCCAATATTACTTGACCTGTCATTATCATATTATAGCCTTTTGTATCATGACAGGTCAAACTACAGATTCGAATTGAAAAATTATTTTAGTGTTTGATAGCCCATATATCGAGGAAAGCTATAAGGTATATAACATCACGCTACGACCAATAGGAGCAGAGCAGTGACCATAAACGCAGGTGAAACTGCGGGGACGGCTGTAAGAAATATAGCCGTAAATACTTCAAAGTCCTTCAATCTATGCTTTGCGTGTTTGGAACAATTCTGATTTCTAATTTATGTGAGGACTGTCCTTGATAGCCTTAATATAATATTTGGATATTTATTTGAAGTTGCTGATATGACAAGAAAAATGTATAATAATTAATTTTGATACAGTAAGAGCTCAATAATATGTATCATACATAAATAGTACATGGCTATGTGTCTAAAAGAAATATAAAATTATATGTCAATGTTTGTTGTTTTCTTGTTAACCGCATTTGTAAGAAATTGTTACAAAAATATATATAGGTACATAGGTACACTCATGCCTGTAATTTAGTCCCATTCACGTAATCCCCTAAATACGTGAGTGGGACCAAATGTTTAATATACAAGTGTATCGCCGCCAATCGGTCACTTTGGGAATTAAGGATACGATAATTGGGAGTACATTCAAAGGGAAAGATAAAAATAGTTTCGGAATATTTTCCCGCGAAACTATTATTCTGAGTTAAATGTTTCCCTTGGTTTTATATCATCAACCTACTAACAAATCCATAGACATCAATTATTATTAGGTTTTCAGTAAAAGAAGTAATGAAATAGAAAAAAATAACACTCAAAAAACTCCCCTATTCCCATCCTTCTTCTCTCCCCCTCCCCCTCTTCCCACTCTTCCCCCCTCCCCCTCTTCCCCTCTTCCCCTACTCTAGAGTTACAGGTGCCCATGGGCGGCGGTAGTCATTTACCATCAGGTGACCCGTATGCTCCTTTGCCCCCTATACCATAAAAAAATGATAATCTCTTTTTTATATTGGTTGAGTTAAAAGGAAACTTACCGTCCAATATCTAAAATACTGTCCAGTATGCTGTGATCTCTTCTTGTTTCTACGGCTGTGCTATATTCCTCTCTTATTTCTGGCTTTCCAGGATGTATCATCATAGCTACTAGTATCCCAAGGAAGGCATTGAACATGGACGTTAGAATGAAATACAGTAAAGTCCTCACGGCAATTTTACCGCTCATTTTAGCATTAAGACTTGCTGAGCCTGCGATGAGACTGGCGATGATCAGAGGCAGAATCATCAGCTTTAGAAGTCTCATAAACAGTTCTCCAGGGTAGGATATTATCATTAAGGCATCTGGCCCTAGATGGTATGGTCGGAGACCGAGACCTGGAACAGAAAAAAAATATTATCAGGAGTCTAGCCTGTATTTCTACACACAACTAAACTGGTAAAAAGTATACTGCCTATCTGATGATATCTAAGCAGTTAACATAGCCTGTGGAAAATTGCAACACCAGAAGTATCAATAGATTGCAGGCCCTATAAAAACCTCTTTTCTTTAAGGACACCTAAATTTAGCTCCGCAAGAGGAAGTTCCTATCAAATTAAATAGAAGACGACCGTTCTGGTTTTTAAGTGTAAGAATGAACCCCTGCCACTACTGCCGGTGCGATAGTAAAAAGTAACTGTGGAATCACCTCAAATGGTTGCTTAATTAAACAAGCGCCATAAGCAAAATCTTTTGAATCTTTTTATCAATCTATCGCAGGTTTCGGAATGACATTAGAGCTAGTCTTTGTTCCAAAAAGGAGCTAGCTGGTGACAAACTTCCATCACTTTTAATAGTGTTTTTTTTTGTTCAATGTTAAGCAAACATACATTTTTATAGAACTACAGTAACACTAACTACAGTACTGGATGACGTTTAAGATAAGACAAAAATTCCTGCTTTGTAATAGATTACACAGCACTAGTAGCCGGTTTCGCTGTCTGTCAATACTGTGTAAGGGTAATAGCTACATTTAAGCTATCTATTAAATCGGTAGCCTGATTTCCAAGGCGTCGGGCTTGAGATAAAATCGTTTGGGTTCAAACCCCATCTAGTGCACAAGCATTTGGCTTAGTTGGAGGAGTTAACATAAATACTAGTAATGTGTGACCTTGCTATAAGAAAATGTTATTAAAACGTATTTTATCTATTATTTCTGTATCTATAAGAAGTTGAGATAAGGTTGTGGGGACAATGACTTTACATTGATAGGTAATAATGAGTTCTACTAATGTTATGTTGATAGTTTTTTTTTCGATTAATTAGCAATGGCAATGCAATGGCAAGTTTTAAAAGGTATGATTATATTTCGAACGTAAAACAGAAAACTGCTTCTGTAATGAATAAATTACATTACAAATTAAAGTCTGTTACTTTAGATATGGAAAAGTAGGTAGTATTAACATTTCAAATTACCTATGCATATATACTTTTTAAATAAGAATTAACCGGGGTTAGATCGATTTAAAATGAATAAACGAACTAAAAAATGTTTTCATTTTTTTCGGAAGAGAAATAAAATATCACAGATACAAGTTGAAAATATTTACCAATTTGAATAACAATTTTCAATTTCTAATAAATTACTGAAAGTTTTTAAAATAATATAATTGTAATTATTGCATTGTCAGATTTCCTGAACGCCCGAGATGGTAGCGAACTTACAGCAATTAGCTTAGTTGAAGGGTTTATTACCAAGAATACTAGTAGTATGTGACCAATATTACTAGAAAAAAAGAATGTAAATAAAATAATAAAATAAAAAACTTAATCTTTTTCTATCCTTATGAACATCTGCGTTATTAAAGTTTCATTACAGCATGACAAGTGATTTTTTTTGATAAATAACACATTGTTCATTACTCCATACACAAGTGACAAGGGGAACTATTAATTAAATTGTACTGTTATCATATCGCGTACGAATTTAAATTACTGTTTAATTTGTTTCTAATTTCGTTAATCTCAAATTATAGCGATACAGACGGTTAAAACGTTTTAAAAACTCGCTTGTGGTGGAGGTTTAACCATAAACTTAGTATACGGTGGAACCATTTCATCACAAGTCTGATATTCGCTACCTCAGCCAAATTCAACATTTCAATTATTCATATAACAATTATTGTTCTAATCGGGTAACTTACATTTATTTCTATTACTACCTATTTAAATAGAAAAATCTCGTTATGCAAAAAAATGTACACTTGGTTTATTATTTAAAATATATATATATTGTAAAGATCTAAAACCATTTACAGCTTCGAATTCAGAACCGAATCAACTTTAATACAAGGATTAATTCTCCTATACTCTTCAATTATATACAAGCATGATCAAAAGAATACAATGTTATACATTTTGGCTATTTTTATCTCGATATTCATTAGAAGCTTAAACGAGTGACCAGATCCCACGACTCCACCTCATTAAAATGGGTCAAGTCTAGTTCACAGCACAATGCACACACTCGATACATGCATTAAAATGCAACTTTAATTTATGTTTACATATAGAAGAGTAAATGTTTAATACTGTTCACAATAAACATCCAGGTACAAATATTGCTATCATAGTAGCAAACCGGTACCCGTTCGTTCTGATTGTAAGCTACTTTCTTTACATAATTGCAACGACAGCCATGTAACTATCGGCGTCTACCATGTTTATATTCCTGATTAGCTCTGTTGACCATAGTCACGGTAAAAAGCCACGTTATGTTAGTAGTACTATTTAATGTCATTCCTCAGTCAGCTTCAAACGAACGGCAATCTGATGTATCCTGAAGAAACCCATAGAGTAGGCACCTAAAGTTAGTAAAGTAGATCAGTAGACTGTGGCATTTATAGAAAAAGAATAGGATAAAAAATAAAATCAATGAGATATAAACATGTTAGAAAGAAACTAAAAAAACTATTTAAGAAACAGAGTACAAATAGAAGAGATAAATAAAGAAGTTGGCACGGGGTTAAGATTAATATAACTTATTACAACTAGAAAGGTATTGCACTTATTGTTTTGCACTCCGAAAGCAAATTTACTCAACTTTTTTCAACAATTACTTAAACGTTTTCGACTCTTCATTACATATTATGTAATTATAAAAACAACCAATAGCGTATTAGCTATGGCATCAGACTTGCGATCTAAATATGGCAGGTTCCAACCCCACCCATGACATTACCGACTAAAACCCACGCCACAAGACAAGCGTTTAGCTTAGTCATGGATAAGATTATTACTTTGTAAGATTAGTTTACGAACCTTTCAAACTAAGCTTACTACAAAAAGAAATACTAGTGATGTATTATCTACGGCCAAATGGGCAGGGCGTTTGATGGTAAACGGTTGTTATAGACTATGGTAGTTTACCATCAGGCGTTTATGGTTCGTCCAGAAAAGGTTTTTCATTGTGGACCCTAAATAACGGAAATATTAGTCAAACATTCTTTCTAATGATACAAGAAAGATATTTATTTTGACCAAACTGTAGCTTTCATTGGTATTAAATGGAAAGGAGGCTCTTGAAGCTGCGAGAAAAAATACGTTGAAGGCAGCACAAACGGTGTGCCACTGTCCAACAAACCTTAACCTCGAACCGGAACTGTATGAATTTGGAGAAAGGCTGGTACCTTCTAATAGGAACGGCATCCAGATGTCGTTTAGGTTCATTAAGAGTGTGTCATTCAGTGAATATTAATGTTTTAACGAAGACAGCATAACATATAAATATTACTATTTTTCCCAGGTATTTTCCTTTGGCAACACACGTACATATTGAAAAGTTATTATCGTTATCTTGATATCGGGACAAGCAATTGAATATTTCAATGTATTAAAGTTGCTTTGGGAAAATACGATTTACTAGGTTGTCTAAACATTTTTATATGGTACTAGCAACCCGCCCCGGATTCGCACGGGTAGCAGAGAGATTTTCATTGATGATTGAATTGATTGAAATATGTTGATGATTGTTGAAGACAACAATCATCAACATATTTCAATCAATTTACACAAAATCTTAACAAATTATACACCAAAACCTTCCTCATGAATCACTCTGTCTATTAGTGAAAACCGCATGAAAATCCGTTCTGTAGTTTTTCAGTTTATCGCGAACAGACAAACAGAGAGACAGACGCGGCGGGGGACTTTGTTTTATAATATGTAGTGATGATCATGTAGTTAATATATTTAAATTCTGACGTTTACCGTTTAACATTGTAGTGTAGACGTCATCAAAAGACGTCTTGATACAAATTCCAAATATGGCATCGATATCCGTCTAAAAATGGCATTAAATTTAAAATAATTTTGGCCTTTAGCCGAACACGAGATTAGTCGAATCTCTTTGTGCCTTCGGCGAAATGGTATTAAAATGTTTACAATTGCCAATTTTATACAAATTTAAAAACGTATTTGAATATACATACTTGTATGGTATATACTATGCGGGGAAAGAAGTTAGCCTTCCTGTGTAGTTTGCGGACTATCACATACTTATGTATAAAACATATGCTATAACCAGGCATAACTAAGCCATGTTATATATTGTAACATGATCTTATATAACGCAAGGTTATAATATAACATACGAGTAAGATTGTTCTGTCTAAGATAATTTGTAGGGATGTATTCATTCTCCCCTTGATATGGCTTTGACATAAGTGATGATTATTAACCTTTTGCTTTGATTTTTTTATTACGATAAAAATCTTACACGGGTGAATCACAGACAAGGGAAAGGTTTATTTGATACATAGATAAAATAGAAGATGCCTCATTCAACTTTTTTTTAAATATCGCATTAGAGTCTCCATTAAATATTTTTCAATCCTCAAACTCTTATCATCACTTTATTAATATCGTCTTAGTATGATTGAGCTCTTTATTTTTATTTTATTTTACATTGTCATTCAAATGCATCTGTGAAATTCCTGGCTAATGATCTTCCTAGAAGTTGGCCCACACTATTAAGACAAAGTAACAAAGAGAACTTACCTAAGGCAATTCCCGTGATCACTCCAATCAAAGTTACGATCAGCATCACATTTTGGATCAGGATTTTCTTCATGCCAGTCGGTTCCACGGGTGCGGACCGATCTTCTGTGGTCTTAGGCCCCCTGTCGCCGGGGCCCATCTTCGCAAATAAATATTCTGAAAAGCGATCACTTTTCTCCATTACAGGGGAAATAGGACTATGTAGCCCAGATCCTAGGACCTGGCGATGATCTACTTCTACTTCGTTTCAATTTCACCGGTACTCAAATATATTGTTAAAACTTAAGTGTAGAAAGCTATTCAATACTGTTTAATTTTGCATTTTGAGCTAAATTTTCTTTGTCCTGAATGTAAACTTTTATTTATGGAACAACTGTATTTTATTTAATTAAAGCGTTCCATATTCTTTTTAAATACTGTTAGGAAAGAGTGCGTTGCTGTTGTTCCGCTATGAACTAAGTCTGGTGGTACACTAACCCACAGCATATCTTCAGCCTTTTACTATAGAACAAGTGCATTATGTTATCACTAATTCTGTTATGATCGAAACTTTTGTATTCGTTGCTGTTTCATAAAAAGGCTTTTGTACGTTAGACTCGCGAGAGCGGCGATGTATGTTGCAATTGCAAGATAGTCGTATGAGCTCAATTGACGCAAGAAGCCATGTTTACTGATGCGCGCGCACCCATCGATTCTTGTTCCATTCACTTAGATATATTAAATTTTCTATAAATAGATTATTAAATTGCGGGCATTATAGTTTTGCTAAGGTATTACAGTCGTTTACACTTTATGCAATTATCTATGGAACAATATGGCGGTAAAGTTTTCAAGAATCCGTAGGTGTTCAAGGGTCTTTTGTTTCATAATGAGGGCGGGACGGAACTAATTAAATGCATCTACCGGTATTTTTGTACTCCTTACGTACATTACTGCAACACATTTAAGTTTAAGAGACAAAAAGGATTAATAAATAAAGTTTGCGGAATAATAACTAATTAATAATTTTAAATAAAAATATTGGTTGTCTGTAAAGTCGGTTTACGGACGATAATTTTACGTGATAACGTCATAAGTAAGCGCAATATTTTTAAAACTCTGGTTAAATACATTAATTTTTAATTTTCAAATATTATTCACAGTTTTCGCAAATTTAATTTAAATAATTTGTTTAAATATAATCACGAACAATTAGTTATAAAAAAAATTAAATCAATGTCAATAAACGAACGCTTAGGCTGATCGTCCCTCTCTATCGCTGGCTCCGCGGTCTCGCTTGCACGCTCGGTTCAGGCGGAACGTGACAATTTTACGTGCGTTCATCCGGCGTTCATCAATTTATAAGACGTTATCACGTCAAAAATAAAAAATAAAATAAAATAAATATGTTTATTCCGTAAGTAAGATTGTAACTTAAAGAAAAATGAACATCAAATAGTGTTATAGAATTGAATTGAGTTAAAAATCCATTGGTTTAAAAATTCTTATCTTCAAATTTTTCTTCAAATATCCAACATCAACGCATATTGCCATACAACTCGAATTTTAA
Source organism: Euplagia quadripunctaria (assembly GCA_963859945.1). Lineage (NCBI taxonomy): Eukaryota > Metazoa > Arthropoda > Insecta > Lepidoptera > Erebidae > Euplagia > Euplagia quadripunctaria. The sequence goes on along the minus strand of OY982566.1, from coordinate 2,926,521 downwards.
CGAAACTATACTCTCAAATCTGCCATATTAGGTAATGAAAACTCCAAAAAAAGATACAGTTTTGCGTAACTACCTTACAAAAAGAAAGAAGAATATTAAAGAAAGAAATAGACAGGTGTCAGTAGTTTGTTTATAACAGTTTTTTACGCTTTTTTTCGTGTGGAAACCCCCTCGAGTCATCACCTCACCATAGCTATTGGTGAAGTGGTATGTCGGAATGGAACCGGCTAAAACCACAGAGTTTTCCGTCACAAGTGAGTCTATCGCAAAGGACTCGGATATACCCTAGGAAGGAAGTCCCCGAGATAACAGTTTTTTACCCAAAGTTTCATAGTGAATGGAACAAAATTTAAATTACTTTTAAATATTTAGCTTATTTAGCTCAGGAGTCTTATAGTGAATAATCATATTTAATTAGTGTTACCGCCTGATTTTTTCACAACAGTAAAACAAGAACAATTTAGTTTTTAATATCTGTGATTTTTTCTGCTCTGTTCAAATTATAGTAAAAACATTGTTATAGTAAAAGTGTGCACGAAGTTAGGAGGTTTCATTTATGTCCAAAACTAGATAAGGTTAATTGGACAAAAGTCGGCCATACTGCTAAACATAATAATAATATTTCTTGTTTGATTGTTTGGTGATCTTTTCGGAGAAATCGAGGTTTTGTCTTTGCAATTATGGACGAAGTTGTTATGACGAATAACTAGTCGGTGAACATCTGTCGGGCATGCCACCGTCCTGGTGAATCTATCAGGCATATTATTTCTGGTTGTTCGAGTCTTGCCAACGGCGAATATTTGCACAGACACAATCAAGTGGCCAGGATTGTGCATCAACAACTTGCCCTTAGATACAATCTTGTGCATTCAGAGGTGCCATATTACAGGCCAGACCCAGTTCTCGAAAATGGTCGTGCCACATTGTATTGGGATCAATCCATCATCACTGACAGAACTATTCATGCCAATAAACCTGACATAGTTGTGATAGATCGATCAAAGCACCTCGCAATGATTATCGATATCGCTGTTCCTCATAACGAGAATCTCGTAAAAGTTGAAAAAGAAAAACAAATCAAATATTTGGATATGTCTCACGAGAATGTTGATATGTTGATTCGGCGATCATTATTCTGATTGTCATATCTGCTCATAGATTGATAGATAAGAGCCTCGATCAACACCTAGAGAGGCTCGCATTAGACGGCTGGACCAAGGGGCTGATGTAGAAGGCAGTTCTCACCGACAGGGCCTGAATAGTGCCTGCCTGCCTTTGAAGCTATAACCACCGGTCTCTTGGTCTCTGTATGCGATGTCAGTGTTCTATTTTTTATAATTTTAAACATATATTAGTTATATACATATTTAAAAGTGTGTCATGACGCGGAAGACCATATCGGAGGTATTAATGGTGACAATTTGGTATCAACTGCTGAAGATATAAATTGTTTTTGTAAACAAATGCACATATTATCTAATTTTGCAAGCGGGGAAGAGATTTAAATTACAATTTCACCATCTCACGCTCTCCTCCACTTCCCCATAGCCCGGGCCCTAGCCGCATTTTCATTTATCACCTGATTTAGAAGACAACAGGAACAATTTACAACGTTACCAGCGAATAAAGCAAGAAAAGAGTGTACTCCCATCTCAAAGGCTGGCATCGCACTTGTGGCTCTTGAGCTGCAGGTGTCCATGGGCGACGGTAGTCACTTACCATCAGGTGACCCGTCTGCTCGTTTACCCCCTATGATATAAAAAATAACTTCACCTTCAGAGGTGAAGGTTTTTTTTTCATGTCAGCATATGGGCTTGGAAGAATTCGAAAGCTGTTTTCTGGACCGCAGTTGTGAGGTGAGTTGTAAGTTGCAGATGTGAGGAATTACCGTGGTGTCATACCACATCCTTTGGTTTCAATATATGCCCATTACTTACTCCTGAAAAGCTATAAGTTTCAAATGAAATATTTCAAAGGCAAGAGAATGTTAGCGCCTATGATTTTGTCCACAACCGTGTAGCAAGAATAATTTAGTTTTTTATCCGTCACAAACGACTTGAGTTTTTTTGTACACCCACATTGATTTATATATCGCTGGTGTGCAAGAATATCGACGTAATTCAAAATTCAATCGAATTGAACTTAGTATGCCAAACGATCAAATATCTTTGATATTTTATGGTGAACAGAGATGCAACGCCGATTTCGTGCTAACGTTAGTTGGAAAGCGATAAGTTCATTATATATTTGAGACAAAGCACTTAGCTTAAATCACAAATCCATTGCCATTCTCTAAAATTAATAATTTTTAGTTCCGTCGCTATTCTCGCAAACCAGCGATATTTTCTCACTTGTCTACAGTTTTTCTGCTCCTTACAAATTGTTGTAAAATCTTTGCTTTTCATAAAATTACAAGTTTGCACGTAGTTCAACAATGTCATTTATGTCCAAAACGAGATAGATAGAGATATTAAGATAATTCAAAGACCTTTTACGGTTAAAAATAAAGGAAACAAATCGTAAACAAGACGAAATAAAAGTATTAATTTTATCTTTTTATTTTTCTTTTATCTACTCTCAAAATAAATATACTATTTGCAGTATGTACCTAAATAAACAAATGTGGAAAACACCTAAAACGATAAGAAAAACTTCTTATTACAATATTTTTTCTTATCTTGTACATCTTGTAAACACGTTACGAAAATAACGTATTTATTAAAATATCACATGATGACAATAAAACTAAACGTACAATCCCCTATCTGAAAAGATTAGAATATCATAACCAAATCATAGACTTCAATCTACAGGTGTATTTGAAAACGAAACACTTATTTAATTTTATTTATTTAAATCACTGAAAGGGCATGACTCTAGCATGCAGTTACTATAAGAATAAAAAAAAAAAAACTATCCGTTTTCAAGTTATGACCATTTCAATTCCCATTTATTTTTGCCTCCGTTTTTTGTAGGTGGAATGTGTAAAGTTAAAGATTTTAAGTCGTACAAATTTTTTATTTTGGAATTTTTCATTCCGCTACTAAGAAAATCCATAAAAAGTAACATCAAAATTTTTTAGGTTAGTTTTTATAAATTTTCTCAACAACCAAGTGAATAGTTGCAAAATAAAAAAATTGTTAGATTTAAAATCTTTAACTTTACAACAGTACCTACAACAATATTCTTACGTAAACGGCCCCTAATCGGAGGCTTACAGATTGGGCCGTGATAAAAAAATAAAATAACACAGAGTGTTTAGTAGATAACACAGGTTGCTTGTCATGGAAACTGTTTTATTATATGGGATTCTAGCTGTTGCCTGCGATTTCTTTTATGAGAAACGCACAAATATTTATTTGGGCGTTAAATACTAGAAATCCTACGCCAATATACGTTGTGCGAGTGACGAATAGGATGATAGTTTCTATTACATCTTCATCGTTCATCATCATTTCAGCCATAGGACGTCCACTGTTGGACATAGACCTCCCTAAATGATTTCCAATAAGACCGGTTGGAAGCGGCCTTCATCCACCGATGTCCTGCGATCTTTACCAGGTCGTCTGTCCACTGCGATAATGGACGTCCTACGCTGCGCTTTCCGGTCCGTGGTCTCCATTCCAGAATTTTTTGGGCCCATGAACCATCCATTCTACGTGCTATGTGCTCCGCCCATTGCCACTTCAATTTGCTGACCCATTCGGCTATGTTGATAACCGTCGTTCGTCATTCTATTACATCTTAAAGTGTATTAACTAAAAAACCCTACTGCAGTACGTGAGTATCTTTTAAGCGTGTTTATCGCCTGGATATACTAACTCAGTTTGTATCAGCCCGCGAGGACGTACTGAAGTAGGATTTCCATATAAGCTCCCGGGTACAGCTAGTGTATTTATTCATAAAAGAAATCACATGAGAGGCTCTGTATAACAACCATATTGCACAATATGAAACCAATAATTAAAATATATTGCAAAGGCACAATAGAGGTGCAGGGACCAGCATTCAGCAATTGACAATACCAGCAATAATAGGCCAATTGAGAACAATTACAAACATGTGCAAGCAATGGAATCGTTTAAATTCCTCAGCAGTCAATACAGTTGCAATCATGATTCTAAACTGTTGAACAAAATGATTTATTATTTTTGAAGTAATCAATGGCATTTGACTTGTCATCTATATAACTGCGAAATTATCTCGGAATATATATAAAAGCGAAAGGATACTCACTCACTCATTAACTGACTAATCGCCAAATCGTGAAAACTACTTCACCTATGAAGATGAAATTTGGCAAGTGGGTACATTGTCAGTAGGAGACATCAGCTAAGAATGGTTCTTGCGACAGGGCCGGATTAAAGAGTGCTAACGGCTCTCGAAAGGTTGTATGAAAGTCCTTGGTTTGGAGTACCTACTAGAGACCAGAAATTTGGCATGAAGATAGTCTATAGGTAAGACACGTCAACTAAGAATGGATTTTACGACAGGGCTGGATTAAGGGTTTAAGGACTCTTGCAAGTTTATATGAAAGTCCTTAGTTTTTGTACTAGAGACTTGAAATTTGGCAGGGAGGTAGTTTATAGGTAGGACACGTCAGCTGAGAATTTTACGACAGAGCCAAATTAAAGCAGTCTAAAGACTTTCGCAACTTTTTTGGTTTTTGTTTCTCAAGACTATATTTTTTAAATTTTTCTGATAACTATTATAACTTAGCCTGTTACTCGACGTCGACTTCTGGGACACCCCAAATTTTCTTTTGCATTAATAGTTTTATATTTGTTGCAAGTAGTTGTAGCTAGTTGTAGTACCAGAGTACTGAGCTAGGCTGATAGCCTAGCTCAGCATATTTCAGTACACAGGAGCTCACAAACCTGGATACATCCTACTAATATTATAAACGTGAAAGTTTGTGAGGATGTATGGATGTTTGTTACTCTTTTACGCAAAAACTTGGTATGTAGATAGCTGGAGACCTGGATTATCACCTAGGCTACTTTTTATACCGATATTCCCACGGTTCCGGGACTTACGCGGGTGAAACCGCGGGGCGCAGCTAGTAGTAAATAAATTTACAATATTTCTGAGCATGAGTGTGTTTAACTAACATGCGTACAAATAATTATTCTCATATATATAGATAAGTTGGTGTATTAAACAGAGCAGCCGCTTAAAACAACACCTTTACGAACGGTGCTCCTAATGCTTCTCATTCAGGCGTTCAGACATTTTAAAATTGTAACAAACTAGCAGTGCCACGCGTTTTCACCCGAGTAAGTCCCGATCCCGTGGGAATATCGGGATAAAAAGTAGCCTATGTGTTAATCCAGGTCTCCAGCTATCTACATACCAAATTTCATCACAATCGGTTCAGTGGTTTTTGCGTGAAAGAGTAACAAACATCCATCAATCCATCCATCCAAACTTTCACATTTATAATAATAGTGGGATTTATGATCGCTTTTTTACATGTATCTTAATAACATTCGCATTATGAAATAATACCACGTTATCTACGATCTCATAAAGAGGCAATATTAAGATGCACTTATTAAATGTACCTATTTATCAGATTCAAGATAAAATTCTGTACAAATGCGGCTTAGACTAAAAAGATAAGCAATGTTGTTTATGTTGTGCATCGCAAAAATAAATAAAGGATTTTATTTATGCTTATCACTTGATTTGGTTTCTCAAAGTTGACCGTGAAGTAAACAGATGCAGATAAACAGATGTTTGGTATACATTTTTGGTAGGTAATTGTAGAAGTACGAATTAAGTAAAAGTAAATGCAAACAATATGAATGGTAGGAACTAGCAATAGTAAACGTGCTATTACAGAGACAGAGTTATCCTTATTTGGTATATTATTTGATATACCCCCTTACATAGTCGTTTTTTTTTTATGGTATTGGGGGCAAACGAGCAGACGGCTCACCTGATGGTAAATGACTACCGCCGCCCATGGGCACCTGCAACTCGAGAGTTACAAGTGCGTTGCCGCCCTTAAAGGTGGGAGTAGGAGAACAGGGGGGGGAAGAGTGGGAAGAGGTGGGAGAGGGGAAGGACGGGAATAGGGGAGAGGGAAGGGTTAGGGCCTCCGGCAACCTCACTCACGCGGCGAAATGCAATGCAAGCATTGCTTCACGGCCGGTTTTCTGTGAGGCCGTGGTAACGAGCGGAGTCGAGCCGGCCCATACGTGCCGAAGCATGGCTCTCCCACATCCAAATTTTTGTCTCTGGTCTCGTTCTAATTTTTGATAATTTCATAAAATAACCTACACTATGTGGTACGTTATCATTATGAAGAGAGGAAATGAGGAAACACGTCAATTATCATTATTTCATACTCGGGTCTTACTTTCAATATAAAATTACTAATTACTCACTTTTAAACTTTCGCGTTCCATGATACAATTATGTTTTTAAACGGGAATTAACGCGATCACGAAAAGGCATTACATATACATTAGTTACATATAGGCATTACATTGCACCGCTGAGCCAGTCAGCCTGTAACCATGGCCAGTGCAACCTGGTCGAAACGTCAGGCAATTCAGAGGTATGTAATGCCTTTTCGTGATCGCGTTAATTCCCGTTTAACAACATAATCTATATATTAATACGTGAAGCGAAAACTTTGGATCCCTTTTTACGAAAATTGGGCGGAGAAGTATGAAATTTCGCACACTTATAGTTTATACAGAGAAGAAGTGACGAATGCTAACATTTTTGAACAATATTTGCTACAAAGTTAAAAAAAATGCAAAAACGGGTACATACAGCTATGTGTGTCCAGTATATATTTTGACCTGTCATGGTACAAAAGTCTATACAATGACAGGTCAAGTAATATTGGCCAATGAAATAAACCATGGTCGAAATTCGACCGCCACGCGATCTCTAGTTATACTAATTACTCTTATTCAACAACAAACTTTCCTTGACAATACTTTACTTTTAAATGATATTATGCAATACAACCTCCAAGTCCTTCTTTCTGATGATTTTGTAAGTTGTTTAGGTATAATGGCTTCTCATAAAAAATCTATAGCTTTGTATGGGAAGCAATTATAGATAATATTAAGAAATCTGGTCAGAGTATTGTTAATAGATTACTTGTAATACAATTCATTTAATACCTAGTCATATATGCTTGTAACCAAGAATTTAGTAAGCTGTCGGCATAAGCGTGGACAGAATATTTTTATTTTATACAAACACAGTCATCACCACATATTATAAAACAAGGTCCCCTTCGTCTGTCTGTCTGTTCGCGATAAACTAAAAAACTACTGAACGGATTTTTATGCAATTTTCACTAATAGACAGAGTGATTCATGAGGAAGGTTTTGGTGTAATGTACCCGTGCGAGGCCGGGGCGGGTTGCTAGTAATATATAAAACGCTCATTCTTTATGAATGTAATGTATTGATAAGAATATAATGTAGGATCAATAATAATTATCATTCACTTTCATGTACATATTGAATTTTTCCTATTTAAAAAAAAAACAGTCAGTCGTAGGACTGCACGTCAGAAGTGAAAACATAACTTCACAATGTATTTGCATATACACACACACACACACACACACATCTGTATATATATAATTAGGTTAAAAATAAAAAGTAGGTAACAACATAACTAAATGTATACATAGGGTACACTGGAAGTTTTGCGCTCCTGGCCGCTTACAAATGTTTGAATTTCGTTTGTTATATCTTTTTAAATATAAGAAACTCAGCTCCGTCTTACGAATTTCCGATCAGGGTCACGTGTCCTGACGCGAGTTTAACATTTTTACCCATCCCAAAAAGTGCACAACGCCGCTAAAGAAGTTTTCATTTAAAAAATGATGTCTTCTGGATAGTCATAATTTTTAATCGACTTTAATTATCGTTGCCTAAAAATTAGCACTGTCACACAATTCCACATTGAATTATAAAAGTTATGGGTACCTACCCCAAAATTAGTGACGGAAATAGAAGGGGAAAAGTATTATGTAACATAATTATTTAACATACTCACGTCACAACGAAGAGCGGCAAGACTTGCATTAAAACTAATACTATTAGTAGGCAATAAACTACCAAGTAGGTACTTCATATCTAGAAAATCTAACTGTGTGATGGCATAGCATTACGATAGCATTTCTACTATTTTAACTCGTTCATTGTGACCAATTTTAGTACTTCTGTTAGCATTGTTTGTGGTCTGTGTAGATAAACTTCATAAAAACTTTTTAACATAAAATGAAACCGACGAAAAAGAACTAAAAAGCAAAAAATAAATAAACCTTTTAAGACTTGACTATTGAGCAATTTATATACATATTCTTTATTGGAAGAACAGAGGGGTCCACTAAGTCTGCCAAGTATTTTTACCTGCAGGAAGTGGATGCTCACTGGTAAACGCAACGCTTTCCAGGTCCTGATCAGATGGTGGGCGTTGGCCGCGCGTCCTATGCACCTTGATTTTCGTATAGTATTCAAATGGCGAGCGTTTCTCGGGCGGTAAACGCGCGGTGTCGCAGTTTAGTTCAAGTTTTGCCTAACGGGTGTAAAAACAGACAATTTTAATGGACTTTTATTCTCTATGAATTTTTCTTTATTTCTTGTATTTATATTTTCATTTTATTTAAAAATAAACTGCTTGAAATGTATGAAATAAAGTATCACCGAGCTCATACTATGTGAAAAATGGTACACGGACTTTTATTTTAATGGCCGCATCCTTTTATTAAAATCACGTCTTGTCGCGTTGAAAACGATAGCTCATGTCTCAAGGCGCGTGTCAATGCCGTAGGCGTGAAATGAAAATGTGCGTGAGTCTGTATACGATTAAAACAAAATGCGTGTTCTTGTTGACGCGCGTTCAACGCCCGTCATCTGAACATGGCCTTAGTGCATCCTACATTCAATACAGAATAATATCAAAAACCAGCCGTTATAAAATTAACTTTTTTCTGACTTTGCTACCTCTTGAACTATAAAACAACATACAAATCAAATCCAACCAAAATCATTTATTTCAATTAAACCCATTATAGGTATTTTTGAATTGTCAGGAGTAGTAGTCAGTCAGACTAAGTCAGTCGTGAAGCTAATTACCTGTTCCAATAAGTAGATCCTGTGATACAAAAGTCAATGAAACCCTTTGTATGTCTACGTGTCGAGCGTGTCATTCTTTTGAAAAAAAAAACACAACCAATGACTAATCTAATCGATGAAATGTTGATAGCCCTAGGTATTGATTGGACTAGAATTTAAAATGAGGAATCATTATAGACCTACTACCTGGAGAAGTACTTGTACTCACGGTAGCTAATATTATAAAACTTTTAACTGGCTCGAATTGAGTTACTTTTATTACGGGGATGAACTTCTTGTGCCATGGAGGTCAGGTACCACGGTCTCAAAATAAAAACCTTCAGCAGCTAACTGCTCATTTATATAAATAAAAATGAATCGCCAAATGTGTTGCTAAGCGCAAAACTCGAAAATGGCTCGACCAATTCGGCTATTTTTTTTATTCAAATTTTCGTTAAGGCACAAGAAAGGTTCTTATGGAGGGAAAATATGTAAAAATTGTGAGGAAAATAGTAAAAACAACACTTCTTTTCCTATACCAACCACTGAGCAAATAATAATTGAAACACATGTCCCCAGCTGTGAAACATTTGACGTCAATTAATAACTTTTAACAGAACGAAGTCTGTTGGGGCCGCTAATAAATGAAAATGCTTTAGCCTACCTAGAACCGTTCAAGTAAAAAAGTTTGTCATAAGCCAACTAAATTTAAAAAAGGAAAATAACTGACTTTGTATTTACTTTTTAACACGCTTTTATTAGGTTTACTTGTAGGTGAATTTTAACCTACTTCTAATTGTCATACTGAAATTTTTTTTTATGTTTATTATACGATAATTTGGCATCTTAGATCTGATCTGATGATGGAGCCAGGAGATGGATAGTAAAACTCTTCAGTGGGTACTTCTAAATCTCAAGTTTGGCCTCATATAATTCGTTTTGACGAGTCCAACAAATTGGGTAAAGATGGTCTGATGATGCATCCAGAAGGTGGATAGTGGAACTCTTTTTTAATTTCGTTACGAACCAAATTAAAAAAGAATAAAATTCTTTTAAATGAAAACTTCTTTAGCGGCGTTGTGCACTTTTTGGGATGGGTAAAAAATGTTAACCTCGCGTCAGGACACGTGACCTGGTCGAAAATTCGTAAGACGCAGCCGAGTTTCTTATATTCAAAAAAATATAACATTCGAAATTCAAACATTATGAGAGGCCAGGAGCGCAGAACTTCCAGTGTACCCTATGTACACATTTAGATATGTTATTACCTACTTTTTATTTTTAACCTAATTCTATATATACAGATGTGTGTGTGTGTGCGTGTATGTATATGCAAATACATTGTGAAGTTATGTTTTCACTTCTGACGTGCAGTCCTATGACTGACTGTTATTTTTTGTTTAAATATAGTCATTGGAAATTTACAACGTTCATGGTGACCGACTGATTTGGAATTTGGTACACACCTTTACTTCTGATTAAGAAAAAGTTTATGGTTTTCACTTCTGACGTGCAGTCCTACGACTGATTGTTTTTTTTTTCTAAGCTATTATTCATTTTGAATATTGTTTAGTTAGATTATTACAAAACATGTATTTCAAAAAATGGTTTGCTAAAGTGTACCATTTTAGGGTGAGAGATACAAACAAACTCAATAAAGAAACGAAAGCATCACTTCAGATGTTTCTTTGTTGTTGAACGTTTCAAATTGACAAAGTCACCCCCCATGAGGTGTTGTAAGTCGAAATCGAAGCTACTATAAGTGGTATATGGTGTTCAATTATAAGCAGGCAAAGGTGAGCTTCGAGAATCCACGCAGACCCAAGCTGCCGTTTTAAAAACCTCGAAAACATAAGACCAGGATAGAATATTGCTCTTTAATGCCTAGGTGTATTACAAGGAAAAACTATTTAAAAGTTTAACGTCAAAGGCATGAGACTCCTTATTATTTTTACTATCTTTAAACGTTAACAACTCCTTTACAATAAGAGGGCATAGTGATCCAATCGGGAACGACGCCGCCGATAAGCTGGCAACTAAGTGATCTATAACGTCAGTGGCAGGTCCAGCTATACTGCTGCCACTTCCCTTCAACCAATTTCGCTCATGGGTAAGGCAACAGACTTGTGAAGCGCGCAACGGTCGCTAAGCCGACATACCTGGCTGCATGCAGTCTAAACTGGTGCTCTCACCACGTATAACTTGCAGACTAGTCAGTCTCAACCGACTCGACATCATGATAGTTGTAGAAACCATTACGGGACACCTGGCCCTAAACCGGCATCTATTCGCATAGGCAGAGGATGTCTCAACGCGCAGGAAATGGCCGCCCACGTTATCCTGGAGTGCGAGGGAGTGGCTACACAACGGGCAAGTATCCTTGCGGGTGCGAGGTCACTTCTAGAAGCCTGCGAACGCCGCAGGAGACTTCTGTGCCTCTGGAAGGAGTTAGGCTGCCTCAATTAGTCATCCTTATCTGAACGCATAATGGACCGCCGGTGAGTCTAAATGCGCAAACAGAACCCTATACCAATACCATTTATTTGTAACATTATTATTTATGTCAAATGCATGATAATGTAACTCTTTTCCGTTATATTTATAACCTTGTACCTACCTATTTACAGATAGAATAACCGTGACCTTCGAAACGATATCGATTGGTTACCCATCAAATGATATTACTCACGGAACGTCTGATACTTTACTGTATTATGTAACATGTTTTGATAGTACAAAAATAAATCACAGTATCTTAATTATTGCCGATACATCTTATGATTAAAGAGAGACAAAAGGACAGGCAAATAGACTTGTGAATTACAGTTGGTACATCCATATATAAATAGCCACACGCTCTATTCCCGTTCGGGGGAAGCAGAGATGAAAGAGCGTCAATGAAATTGAAATCAATTCAATATTATTCCAACCATAATTCGAAATCATCCATAAAAAAAAATATCATAGAAAAATATTGATTCACATAAGAGTCACCGCAACAATAGTTTGCTTTGCCAAATGTAACATTATTAAAAAACCGACCAAGTGCGAGTGAAGGGTTCCGCACCATCGCACTAGATTTAATACTATAAGCCAAAAAAATACGTCTCTAACAGGGGAGCCCCCTTTAATGTTTAATTTATTTTTATTATTTGTTGTTATAGTGGCAACAGATATACCTACACATTCTGTGAAAATTTCAACTGTCTACCTATTGATCATGAGATACAGCCTGGTGACAGACGGACAGACAGACGGACGGACAGCGGAGTCTTAGTAATAGGGTCTTTGGGTATGGAACCCTAAAAAAGGTTATCAGATAGTGTCGATCTATAATCTCAACCATTTGGAGTGTTGTATGTTGTTTGGAATGTGTTTCCGAATGGTTGAGCCTTGTGAGAAGAAATTCAGTCATTTTCCACGATCCTGACACAGAGCTTGTAAAAATTCCAGGTTGAATATTCTTGGAGTCAGGAAACTGAATTGAGGTACGGGGTACTAAGTCGTAAACACTAACAAAGTGCTGGTTTTTGCTCGTGTCTGGGGGGGGGGGGGGGAGATGGAAAATTTGGCAATGCACAAGAGAAAAGTATCACGAGTGTAGTTACACGAGTTCTTTTGTCAACTTTGTAGTGTTCAATATTAAACATTAATTACACTACAATGTCACATACCAGACTTTGAAATTGTTTTGTATAGAGCTAAGAGAAATGATGGAATAAATTATGTATGTATATAAAAATGAATCCTTATTTCCCTTGGTCACGACATCACGCGTGAATGGCAGCACCGATTTCACTAATTCTTTTTTTTGTGTTTGTTATTGTCAGGAGAAGGTTCTTATAAACGAAAAAATTAAGAAAGTGGAGCGGAAAAGTAGAAAATTTAAAAAACTTAACGACCATATTAACTTGTCTAATGTAACATAACTGTCAGTCGTTTGACAGTAGGCACGGTTGTTCAATATTCATAGTTAAGACAGGATAACGTCTGTCAGGTCAGCTAGACCTTTATAAAAACTTAAAAAAAAAACACGTTTCAATAGCAAACCGAATTAAAAAATAAAACAAACTTTGATTATAAAAAAGCCACATACAGTTTGGATGGCAATACTATAATTTAGCATCTTGGAGATGATCTCATGTTGGAGGAGTCAGGAGGTGGATAGTGAAACTCTTTAGTGGGTACTAGGAAACCCCCTGGAGTTTGAGATCATTTTATTAGTTTTGACGAGCCCAACAGATTGGGCTCACACGGTGGGACATCACGATAAAGTTCCTATAAGCGTTGTCTTTGCGCCTGCATCCTACCAATTTTTGTCTATGAACCTGCGTACTATATGTCAATGTCAACGTGGTGTAATTTTTGTGCATTTACGTATTAAATTTATTTGAGTTGTTTTTTTAGTTATGTTGTTGTATTGTCATCGGTCTTTGATACGTGTGCAAGTTTTCGAGTTAATCAAATGTCTTGAAGTTGGTGAAAACTATGTTGAAAGATTTCGTTACATACATAGATAGATAGAACAGGTCAAGATAATATAAAGCGGATAAAAGTTAAAAGGTCTAGCAAGTTTATAGCTAATCATGCAAACTATAAGCAATTAGTTGCGGGCCTGTTCCCAGAAGTACGGATACACTTACATCATCATCACCTCGCCTTTTTTTCCAAATTTATTCGGGGTTGCGTCAATATGTTCTCTTCTGCCATTCTACTTACGCCTACCATTAGTACGCAGGTACGTGATTATTTAATTAAATTGTAATTATTAGAAAATACATACAAACATGTTAGTTTGATAAGTTCCGGCTTGCAGCCCTCCACGCACAGTGTATAATATGTTATGTTGTTTTTAGTATATAAGAAAACATTTTATTAGGTATATAGGATTAGCCAGTCCAGGAGTTAAGTAATATACCAATATTAACTTAACTCCTCTATCATTGCGAAGTTGCAATACTATTCTATCTTTCGTCATTTCACTGCATTCTTGCCATATCCTCTTTCACGCAGTTCATTTAACTTTTCTTTGGTCATTCGCTACTCTTGTATCTTCTTTATTATCGTCAACTTCCATACATAAAACGACATTTGGTCATCCCTCCACATCACATGTCCATCATACCACTATAATCTATTGGTCCTCGACTTTTCCTCCACTGGTGTAACTTTCAGGCTCACGGTCACTTTGAGGTGACTACCGCCGCCCATGGGCACCTGCATCTCAAGAGTCACAAGTGGGAGTAGGGCAAAAGGGGAGTGTGGAAGGATTAGGGCCTCCCGTAACCTCACTCACTCGGCGAAATACAACCCAAGTATTACTTTACTACCGGTTTTCTGTGAGGCCGTGGTATCATTCCGGTCGAGCCGGCCCATACGTGCCGAAGCATGGCTCTCCCACTGTAATAATCATTTAAAATAGGTATTTATTTCTCACTTTGCTCATTCTAGTCACACCATGCATCTATCTCAACATTCGCATTTTAGACTGTAGGCTTCTGTCATCCGTGTTCTTGGTGGGCCAGTGGAAGTGTGTACGTACGGACAGCTAGGCATACTATGACTGTCGATAGTGAATTATTGACGCATTCATCGTTGTTAATATGTGTTAAGCTTGACTACTTACTGTTATAAAAAAAAATAGTACCTAGTAATGCTGTTACACCGCTTGTATCTAAATTTGTTTGACTGGCCTGTTGTTCTAATGGTTAGTAATCCTGACTGCTGAGTCAGAGGTCGTGGGTTCGAGTCCCACCAAGGACAAATAATTGTGTGATGAGTAGAGATCGGATAATCGGATGCATATTTACCTAAAGTAATTTTTTGGCTAACAAATTATGGAAACGGCTTCTTAGAATATTGTTATGAAAATAAAATCCCGGGATTCCGGGATCGCATTACTAATCAGATGTATATTTACTTAAAGTTAAATTTAAATCGCCCATTCGAGTATGTGTGTATGTATGTAGGGTGTAAGAGAAATGGTGGTGTGGTAAATAAGAAAACATAAATGAATATAAATTTATTTATTCATTAAGGACATCTTATCTTACACAATATTTTTATGTTGTACACACAGAAAATACATAGAGGAGAAATGAAAGATAGAAAAGTTGTACATGGGCACTTTGGAAAATATACATAAATAATTGTCATACAAGAATTGTTTTTTTTATAAGTAGCCAGGACATGCACTTCTTACATGGCTAATATGAAGAAAATAAAAACTTAAATCATTTTGTATTTTACCATTAAAGTGGCAGCGAGATAAATATGGAGAGATTTGGAAAAGACCTTTACTCAACATTGGGTGGCTAAAGATTAAAGAAGAAAGATTACCCCAGTGACAATATCTTTAATCTCTATTTATAACTATGGTTCGGTCACTGAAATCTGTTATTTCTGTATCTGTTTGTGTTGAACATGATGGTGTTACATCTGGTTCTACTAACTGTTCAAAACTTCTTAATTCAGGATTATTCAGAGAATATAGTATAGAATAATAATTTTCTCGAGGTTATCATTTGTTAGTATATTTCTTTTCAAATTCAGAATCCACTTGTAGGTTGAAAAGAATATTTCCTAGATAGATAGATATGGCTTCGTTTCTATCCAATAAAGCACAACACTCGATATTTTGTCAAAATGTTTGGCATAGTAAAATGCCGCCTCTAGTCATGTTCTCACTTAGTGATAACTGGCTCTGTAGGCCAAAGCAAATTTGGATGCAGTTCCTTTAAAATTCGTACTCTGTTGGGAGCTTTTAAAAATATTTTTTTGACATTATTAATTAGAGTGTCTACATCACCGCACCTTAAACATATTGTCTCTGTTAATCTATCTAAGGCGTGAGCTAAACACGTATACGCTACGCTGTCGCTTCATAACATTAAAACGTCCTGCACTTTATTGTTGAATTAGGTCCCCCATAAGCTTTTAGACATTCAATCACAAACTCGGACACAGTACGACCGTTAACAACATCTAAAATTAGACAATTAACAGGTAAATTCGTCCCGATGAGTTTTTATTTAATGGTTTTACAACATGTCATCCATTTCTTATTGTTTTGTACTTCACTGTGGATAAGTTTCATTTTATCTTAATAAACATAGCCCAAGTATTTCGTCCTTAACAAAGACTTACTTGGAATGGTTCTATCTTGATTTTTACAGTTACAAATGTATTTTTTTAAAACCACGAAAATTGGGATTTTCAATGTTTGACCACGATGTGCAACATATCGTGGTTAAACGTTGAAAATCCCAATTTATTATTTATAATGAGAAAACTAATCAAGTCAATATAAAAGTCATTTGGTACTGCTGCTTGAATTCCTCGATGTTTTTGTGATTTCAGATGCTGATTCAAAATGGTTTTCTTCGCTTTTAATGTCGTATCATATTTCGTACGACTCATAGTTCCAGTTGATGGGTCGTAAAACATCTCTGGGTGATTTCGTAGCCATGACTGAGCTTTGTCTTCTCTTTGAGTTAAATCCGCCATCATAATAGCGAATAATACCTACGAACTAAAAAAGATCATTCTTTGATGGTTTGAAAAGATGGATCAAAATGCAGTATCACATCACAACACTACACAGCGCAATGTTTTAAAACTTCCTGAAATATTGCAAATGTTTAAACAATAGTCTATTAATGCAACAGCCGACCAATTAGAGAGCAGAACATGTTACTACCTGCCGAAAGTACCATTACTCAGGTACATTTGACTTTACTAGAGAGTTTTTTATTATATTATACAAATTTTCTCACTTTAATCCAAATCAGATTTGTAGCTATATACAAGTAGGTACAATGTTTTTAAATTGTAAAAAGAAATAATGCTTACCTTGTTAATAAAAGAAATAAGAGGTCCAAGCCGCAGAGCAGGTAAATCCAGGATTCGTGACACAAAGTCATTGTTTCAAGCAAAAAAAAATCCAAATCACAATGCAAATCAGAAACCGTTGTTCAATAGCCAAGTAGGTAATTGAAGAAATTAAAAAACCTTGAGAAACACCCGAACGCATAGCAAGCACAACGACGAATGTAGTTGTATTGTCGCGTCGCTACTTGCGCACAAGCAAGTATTAACGTCTCACTCACACTTTTACAAAATGCTTACATTCCCTGAGGTTTAATAGGCCCGATTTGAGTAACGTAATAAGGTTGTTTTTGCTTAGTCAAAAATCACTGACAATAAAAGTAGGGAAAAGCAACCATATTCCGTTGTAACAGGGCAATAGTCGTTTGTGTCAAACTGGGTTTATTACATCTCACGGAGTATACACTTAAATTTGAATTTCCCGGAAACGCGGGATTTTGTCGATAAAAAAGTGCTTTCCATAATGGCCAACATCTCAACTTTAGGTAAATATGCATCCGAATATCCGATCTCTAGTGATGAGCATCGTGCTCAACATTTGTTCTGTACCTGGGTGTAATTTATCTATGATATGTATGTATTTAGTATATTTAAGTATGTTTATCATATCAGCAATCTGGTCACCTTAGTACAGGCTCTGCCTAGTTTGGGATCAGACGGCCATGAATGAGGTGCTTTAAAAAAATAGGCAGTCATGGGACTGCCGACAGAAGTGAAAACTTAAACGAAACGACGAACTTAAAATGTCACATTAGCGGTGACATTAATTAATAAGGAGCTGCCAGAACTCAATGTTTAGATTAGCGCCCTCTAGTGGATGTTTGTGTGACGTATGTATTATTAGTGTGACGGTCACGAGTTCAATGCTTTTTCCCCATAGCAAAAGTGCACAAACGTGCATAAAGATTGTAACAGTAGATTTTACAATTTGCTTTTACGAAATGTGTTGTCAATTCTCTCCATATATTATTTCAGGGATCCCGCGTTTTCACCTGTCGGTAAAGTATATCAAGAAGTCACTCATCGTACATAATAAAGCAGCAGTCATCAAATGGCGGTCCGCGGTCCGAATTCTGACCGCCGACCAATTTTGTGCGAACTTTAGGTAAACAGTACAATATATATCATAAACTTAACGGTGGCTTTGTACTCATCTGTATAGAAGGTAGAAACGCACCGCGATGGTCATAATATAAAAAAAAAACCCACCCCAAATGAAACTAATTGGTGATTCCTGTAATAAAGTTAGTATAAAATCTCATCAATATGAGAAAGAAGAAGAGGAAAATCTCTCTATGGTCATAAAGAAGAAACAAATCTCTCTATGGTCATAAATATTTAAAACGCACTAAAAGCACTCTGAACAAGTAATTATATGATATCTAAATTTTAATTTAACAATCCTGTAGCTATTTTGAGGAGAAAATCAATCAACACATAAATATTTCTTTGGTAATTTTTGAAACAAGGTTGTAAGTATGTAAATTCTCAAAATGTTAGGTTAGGATTAATTAGATAGTTGCGTTAACCTATATTTGAACAGCAGGTAATAATAACATCATTAAAATAACTTAAGAAAACATGATAGTATGTAATGCTTAATCACACTGCAATAAATCACAAAAACTGTCTTTATGATACAACATAAAAATAACTCAACGTCATGTGTTCTTGAAATTTCTAAAGTTAAACACTATCTACTAACTTTTAAATCGCGATGTCTCCTTATTTTATTTTCTCTGTAACCATCTTACACTGGTAGACTAAGACCAACGTACGAAAATAAAACACTCACCTTTAATTCGCATAATCTTGTCCGATTTCAATCACTAATTAATTAAATAAAATTACTTTTTTTACAAGAACACACAAATAACAAAAGTACCTACGAATATATTTTTCACAATTTAGAATAGACAAAACACTTAAATTTGGAACGATAACTGCTCCCGCCAAAAAAACAATGTAATAAGCAAAGGTGACACAAAGTCAACACAGATGTCACAAGTCTAGATTTAGACTTTATTCCCATTCATTCAAATCTTTGCTATTTATAAGAAAAATATTTTATGTAGGTACTTGATTAAATAAATACTGCGGGCAGTTTCTTAATATGTATGTAGTACTGTGTTTACACTTCTTGGCAACTAACGTTGCAATTGCATAAAGGTTATTTCAATCGACTGCCACGATTTACTGAACTTTAATTAGGATACTATTGGTTCATTTGAACTTAGGGGCCGCAGAGTGTTTGCAGTTATTTTGTTTTAAGATGTGATAATATTACTTTTTTATTTAATTACACTTAGACTTTTAACCAATTACCATTCAATTTTTTTTTTAATGCAATTAATTTCTTAGGTGTGCAATAATTTGAGGAATTTGTGTTGCTAAAATAATTAATTTAATTTTATCACTATTATATTTTTAATGTCTTAATATGAAACTGCTATAAACAATGCATTGAATGCATGAAAATTATAAATTTGTTTATATTGAGCATAGCGCCATCTGTGACCATCATGAAGTACTAGTTTGTAATTAGTTGGTAATAATGGGAAACTATTTGTTCCATACATAATTACTTTTTAATATAAAGCATAGATGGCGCTAAAATTAATTTCAGCACAGGTCTTAAGTTTGTCTTATTTCAAATTTTTATGTAGCTTTTAAACCTTTGCGTTGTATGATATATAATTAGGTATACGAATGGGAATTAACACCATCACCTAATAGGTATTACATAGGTACCTTTTAATTATATTTCAACGAGGGTGTAATCCTGTCCATTGATCGCAATGAATACTAAAAATTTCAAGATATTAAAGAAATAGATGTTAAACGTTTTCGACTTAAGTAATTTGAAAAGATCAACATAAAAGTCCACTTTAAAAACAAAATGGAAAAACGCATGAACTGACCATTTTGCGATCAGGCGGAATCTTATTTTGTTACATTTGTACCAATAACAAAAAACAGCAGGTAACGAGAAAACCAATATCGACATTGGGTGCCGTTCTTTACCGACCTTATCCCGTCTTTTAGCCGATAGATCCCCAATATCTGATAACCCTACTCACCACATAGAAAACCTTGCTTCTATGAGGTAAATTCGAACATAGTTCGTTTATTCATTCATCAACATTCAACGGTTTTATTTAGTGTGCCCTATATGTTTTTCAAGTGAAAACTTCTTTAGCGGCGTTGTGCACTTTTTGGGATGGGTAAAAAATGTTAAACCTGCGTCAGGGTCACGTGACCTGATCGAAAATTCGTAAATCGTAAAACAGAGCCGAGTTTCTTTTACAGGATGTAAGTGACACCGTACCGAATCCTGAAATAGTGTATTCAGACCATCATTCGGAGTGGAAAATCATTGGAAATTTCTGCCGGAAAATTCATAATTTTTTTTAATATTTTTTTTTTGTTTAAAAGTGATATCACAATGAGTAAACAGAACATTTTACCGACAAAAAATCAGTAAATACCCCATACGGCCAAAAACAGCAATGTAAAACATTTATGCAATCAGCTGCTTCGACGGCACGATGCGCTGAAGGTCAATCACCGGACCGTAAACGTATGCGTGTCGCGTTACATTGCGTACCTTAATATTGCATTTTTATGATGAACTGACTTTTGCATTGTAATAAGTATCCCAAGAAAGACGTTTTTGTAAATTATTTGCGACGGTGTTACTTACACGCTGTATAAATAAAAAAATATAACATTTGAAATTCAAACATTTATGAGCGGCCAGGAGCGCAGAACTTCCAGTGTACCCTATGTATACATTTAGATATGTTATTATCTACTTTTTATTTTTAACCTAATCATATATATACAGATGTGTGTGTGTATGTATGTGCAAATACATTGTGAAGTTATGTTTTCACTTCTGACGTGCAGTCCTACGACTGACTGTTATTTTTTGTTTAAATATAGTCATTGGAAATTTACAACGTTCATGTTGACCGACTGATTTGGAATTTGGTACACACCTTTACTTCTGATTAAGAAAAAACGGCCAAGTGTGAGTCGGACTCGCGCACCGAGGGTTCCGTAAAATATTTTTATTATAATATGATGTAACTAAAAGTTTACGGTTTTCGCAATTTTTTTATCTGTGCTATAAGACGTTGCGTCGAACCAAATTTCAAGATTCTGAATTCACGGGAAGTACCCTGTAGGTTTTGATTCCCTCGAGTGTCGAAAATTTGCGGAAATTTGCGGCATAAACGGCTGTCTCTTTTGATTGCGTTTGCTTAGAAGTTTGATTTTTTTTCCAGCTCCAAGGGACAGTAGACTTGAGTATTTGATATAAATTCCAGTTTGCTAACTCCACGCGATCCTCAGAAAAAGGGTCTTGCCAGACAGACAGACGTACGAACGGACGGACAACAAAGTGATCCTATAAGGTTTCCGTTTTTTCCTTTCGAGGTACCAAACAATTAAGTATGTGTATTCAGCATCATAGTATATCTAAGATAGTCGCCGCCACGAAATTTCGGGTAATATATTTTTAAGATTCCGCTCCTCAAAAGGAAAAAAAGTAACTCTTATTGGATCACTTTGTTGACCATCTGTTTGTCTGTCTGTCAAGACTCTTTTCCTCAGGAACCCGTAGACGCATCAAGTTGTAATTAAAATCAAATACTTATGTCAGCGGTCCCTTAAAACTGTAAAAAATCAAGCTTCTAAGTCAACGCAATCAAAAGATACACCCATTAAGCGCAAGATTTTTACAAATTTGAAAATTTCGCAGGTAAATCTAAAACTATAGGGTCCCTCCCTTT
Source organism: Euplagia quadripunctaria (assembly GCA_963859945.1). NCBI lineage: Eukaryota > Metazoa > Arthropoda > Insecta > Lepidoptera > Erebidae > Euplagia > Euplagia quadripunctaria. The sequence continues at coordinate 2,904,743 of OY982566.1, read as the reverse complement.
GACTTAGAATCATGAAATTTGGTAAGAAGCAAGGTCTGATAGCACAAGTAATGGAAAAGATCTGAAAGTCGTTAATTTGTTTTTAAATCACATAGGAAAAATTATTTTTGCGATTACAAACTTTTATTTTGCGGTTGGAAAGTTGACTTTGTCGTACATCGATGTAAGGGACAGTAATTTTAGAACCGCAAAATTAAGTTTGTCTTTCGGAAAAGACAGGCAAAAATTTTCGAAAGTGGATTCCCGAGATGGACTTACCATCTTACCATTGACTGGCCTGTTGGTCTAGTGGTTAGTGACCCCGACTGCTAAGCCAGAGGTCGTGGGTTCGATTCCCACCCAGGACAAATAATTGTGTGATGAGCACGATAATTTGTTCTGTGTCTGGGTGTTATTTATCTAGAATATGTATGTATTTAGAAATATATAAGTATGTTTATCAGCAGTCTGGTTACCATAGTACAGGCTCTGCCTAGTTTGGGATCAGACGGCCGTGTGTGAGATGTGTGGAGTTTATTATTATTATTCTCTTTATTAACATTTAAATACATATAAATTACATTTTTAAATACATTATTATATAAAAAAAATATATTTAAAAATATAAAAAATAGTGTCTCACCGGTATCGGGTACAGGGACCAAGCTACCGGTGGTTAGGGTTCCAGAGACAGAAACCTCCTCACTATGCGTGCCGTGTCGAGAAGGACTGCCTTCTGCATTAGGCTCTTGATCCAGCTGCCTAACGTGAGCCTCTGAAGGTGTTGGTCGAGGCTCTTAGCAATTAACCCATGGGCCGAAATGACTATCGGCACAATGATTGCTGAATCCACATCACACATGTCGACAATCTCGTGAGATAAGTCCAAATATTTTATTTCTTTCTGTTTTTCAGCCTTCAAGAGATTGTCGTCATGGGGAATGGTGATGTCAACAATCATTGCTCGGCGCTCTAATCGGTCTATCACCACTATATCAGGCTTATTGGCAACAATAGTCCTGTCAGTGATGATAGACCGATCCCAGTACAATGTTGCACGACCATTTTCAAGAACTGGGTCGGGCACATACGTGTAGTACGGTAACTCGACAGTCACAAGGTTATATTTAAGAGCAAGTTGCTGATGGACTATCCTGGCCACTTGGTTATGTCTATGCAAGTACTCACCGTTGGCAAGACGAGAACAACCGGAAATTATATGCCTGAGGGTTTCTCCGGGACGATGACATGCCCGACAAATGTCAATCGTGCCGTCCTTCAGGATATATTTTCGATAGTTATTCGTCATAACAACTTCATCTGTAATTGCACAGACAAACCCTTCTGTTTCTCCGAAGAGATCACCAAACCGTAGCCAGGACACAGATGCTAATAAATCGACATCGGGCCCATTTAAGGCCCGATAAAAACGTCCATGCAGCTCTTTGCCCTTCCATATCTCCTTACGATCAGTAATATTAAGTACTGCAGGTTTGCGCCAGTTCTCTTTTCCTAGAGCAAGTGGGGTGAGTCCGTTGTCAACTGCCACCACATCCCGATGCACATCCACGTTAACGGAGAGGAAGTAATCTCTAAGATTGCATACCTCGTGATTATGGAGGGTCTTGGCATTTAAAAAACCACGACCCCCACATTTCCGCGGGATATACAATCTCATTACCGACGATCGTGGATGGTGCATTCGGTACGCGGTAAGCAATGTACGAACTCTTCTATCCAGGGCATCTAGTTCAGTCTGAGTCCATCTAAGTATTCCAAAGGAGTAGATTAGGACTGGCATGACCCAATCATTATAGGCCCGCACCTTATTACCGCCTGACAAAAGACTTTTCAATACTTTTTTCAGGCGGCTAAAGAAGCGTTCCTGTAACGATTGCTTCATAATCAATTCATTTACACCTAACGCCTGTGACATACCTAGATACTTGTAAGTTTCGTTGGCGGAAAGACATCTAAGGTGTGTGGAATCTGTGAGTTCCATCCCATCAGATTCCACAATCCTGCCTCTTTTAACATGCATGACTGCACATTTATCCACACCAAATTCCATCCTGATATCTTTACTAAAGGTTTCAGTTACCTCTAGTAATCTTATCAATTGTAAATTGCTGCAGGCAAACAGTTTCAAATCATCCATGAAAAGGAGGTGGGATATAACCTGACCTCCTCTCCGCAAACGATAGCCTAGCCCTGAACTCTCCAGCAAAGTACTGAGAGGATTCAAAGCTAAACAGAACCACAAGGGGCTCAAACTGTCACCCTGAAATATACCCCGCTTGATCTTTATATGCTCGCCGTCACCGACAGGCCGCCGACATCCTGGATAGCAGAGGACCGTTCTCCATTGCCGCATACATGCCTTCAAGAAAGTGCATAGAGTCGTATCAATCTTGTACAACTCCATCACTCTCAAGAGCCACGCATGCGGCACAGAGTCATAGGCTTTCTTATAATGTATCCAACATGTCGCCAAATCCTTTCGGTTACGGCGAACTTGTTGATTAATGGTCGTGTCAAGTATAAGGAGCTCTTTAGTGCCACGGGCCCCACTTCTACATCCATTCTGAGAGTAAGCCATAATAGTATTGTTAGTTATATGAGATGTTATCTTCACTCTCAGAATAGATGTTAGTAATTTATAAAGTGTTGGGAGACACGTTATAGGTCTGTAGTTTTTGGGATCCGTGGCACTACCAGACTTATAGAGGAGGTGAGTTACTCCTGTGGTCATAAAAGTTGGAAGCGAGCCTGATTCTAATTATTATTATTCTCTTTATTAACATCTATAAAACATATAAATTACATTTTTAAATACATTATTATAAAAAAAATATATATATTTAAAAATATAAAAAATAGTGTCCCACCGGTATCGAGTACAGGGACCAAGCTATCGGTGGTTAGGGTTCCAGAGATAGAAACCTCCTCACAATACGTGCCGTGTCAAGAATGACTGCCTTCTGCATTAGGCCCTTAATCCAGCTGCCTAACGTGAGCCTCTGAAGGTGTTGATCGAGGCTCTTTGCAATCAACCCATGGGCTGATATGACTATCGGCACAATGATTGCCGAATCCACATCCCACATGTCGACCACCTCATGGGCCAAATCCAAATACTTCATTTGTTTTTCTTTTTCAGCCCTTAAGAGATTGTCGTCATGGGGAATGGTGATATCTACAATCATTGCTCGGCGCTCTAATCGGTCTATTACCACTATATCAGGTTTATTGGCAACAATAGTCCTGTCAGTGATAATAGACCGATCCCAGTACAATGTTACACGACCATTTTCAAGAACTGGGTCGGGCACATATCTGTAGTACGGTAATTCCATAGTCACAAGGTTATATTTAAGAGCAAGTTGCTGATGGACTATCCTGGCCACTTGGTTATGTCTGTGCAAGTACTCGCCGTTGGCAAGACGAGAACAACCGGAAATTATATGCCTGAGGCTTTCTCCGGGACGATGACATGCCCGACAAATGTCAATCGTGCCATCCTTCAGGATATGTTTCCGATAGTTGTTCGTCATAACAACTTCATCAGTAATTGCACAGATAAAACCTTCAGTTTCTCCAAAGAGGTCACCGAAACGTAGCCAGGACACAGATGATAATAGATCTACTTCGGGCCCATTTAAGGCCCGATAAAAACGTCCATGCAGCTCTTTGCTCTTCCATACTTCCCTGCGATCTGTAATATTGAGTACTGCAGGTTTGCGCCAGTTCTCTCTACCTAAAGCAAGCGGGGTGAGTCCGTTGTCAACTGCCACAACATCCCGATGCACCTCCACGTTAACAGAGAGGAAGTAATCTCTGAGATTGCATACCTCGCGGTTATGTAGTGTCTTGGCATTTAAAAAACCACGACCCCCACATTTCCGCGGGATATACAATCTCATTACCGATGAACGTGGATGGTGCATTCGGTACGCGGTTAGCAATGTACGGACTCTTCTATCCAGGGCATCAAGTTCCGTCTGAGTCCATCTAAGTATGCCAAAGGAGTAGGTTAGGACTGGTATGACCCAATCATTATAGGCCCGCACCTTATTACCGCCTGACAAAAGACTTTTTAATACTTTTTTCAGGCGGCCAAAGAAGCGTTCCTGTAACGATTGCTTCATAGTCAATTCCTTTAAACCTAACGCCTGTGACATTCCTAGATACTTGTAAGTTTCGTTTGCGGAAAGACGTCTAAGGTGTGTAGAATCTGAGAGTTCCATGCCTTCAGATTCCACAATCTTGCCTCTTTTTACATGCATGACTGCACATTTATCCACACCAAATTCCATCCTGATACATTTACTAAAGTTTTCAGTTACCTCTAGTAATTTTATCAGTTGGAAATTGCTGCAGGCAAAGAGTTTCAAATCATCCATGAAAAGGAGGTGGGATATAACCTGACCTCCTCTCCGCAAACGATAGCCTAGTCCTGAACCCTCCAACATAGTGCTGAGAGGATTTAAAGCCAGGCAGAACCACAAGGGACTCAAGCTGTCACCCTGAAATATACCCCGCTTGATCTTTATATACTCGCCGTCACCCTGAGATTGTCGACATCCTGGATAGCAAAGAACTGTTCTCCATTGCTGCATACATGCCTCCAAGAAAGTGCATAGAGTTGTATCAATCTTATACAACTCCATCACCTTCAGGAGCCACGTATGCGGCACAGAGTCATAGGCTTTCTTATAGTCTATCCAACATGTCGCCAGATCTTTTCGGTTACGGCGAACTTGTTGGTTAATGGTCGTGTCAATAATAAGGAGCTCTTTAGTGCCACGTGCCCCACTTCTACATCCATTCTGAGAGTAAGACATAACAGAGTTGTTGGTAACATGAGATGCTATCTTCACTCTCAGAATGGACGTCAGTAATTTATATACTGTTGGTAGACAGGTGATGGGTCTGTAGTTTTTGGGATCCGTGGCACAACCAGATTTATAGAGCAGGTGAGTCACGCCTGTGGTCATAAAAGTTGGAAGCGAACCCGATTCCAAGCATGATTGAAATTGAGATGCCAAACAAACATGTGAGCTACGGAGCCACTTTAACCAAAAGTTATGCAGTCCGTCCGGTCCCGCTGATTTCCAATTCGGCAACGAACGAACTGCATAAGCTATATCGATGTTTGAAATCAATACTGGCTCCATTCTATTAATTGACTCACATGATCGTTCGACATCTCGCATCCATTCACCCTCAGTGTGAGCGACAGGCATCGACCAGATGTTACGCCAAAATGAATTCGTGATTTCAGCATCTGGTAAATGAATGTCACTCACTAAATCAGGCTGCTCCCACCTTCTATAAACCCACCTCTCATCCCTTTGGAATGTGCGATTCTGAGTATATCGGTCCACCCTTTTTTTGTACCTTCGTATGCGATTTGCCCATGCATAAACCTTCTGTTTCAGAAAGTCAATGCGCTCTGTGACTCGCGCTGTATAATCACAGGAACTGATACCAGTTCCCGAAAAAGCCCGATTCACAAAACGCATTACTCTCGGGCGTGTGTTACCCGATCTGAAACAGATAAGCTTGCCAATGAGTACCCTCGACTCAGCGATACGACGCTCAATCCTGCATTGCCACGCCGGAACAACAGGTTTGGACCGAGTAGTGGTGTCATTTCCTGGGAATTTAACACCAGCTACTCGGCATGCTGCAACAGCCGCACAATACAAAATTGAGTGTGTATCGCTGATATCTATGCTTTTTTCAAAATAAACAGGTAACATCGAATCAAGGGTACATACTAGCGCTTTGTTTCGTTTATGCATTGGCAAACGCGGTAAACGTGGTCTACTTTCAAAATTCATGGACCGATATTCCAGAATAGCGCCTTCCAAAGTATTCCTTATTATATCAGAGTACTGAGTACTTACAGATGAAGCATCATTTACCTCCCCTCCTTCAGCAGGATTAGGTTGCAACAACATAGAGTCTGCATTTGTCACAATTTGTGAAGGAGGAGAAGTAGTAAGGCTAACCTGCAAGTCCGAGCGTAGCCTTTCAAGTACGGAGTTATCCAGCAAATTACATCGCTGAATGGCCCGCACTTGATCCGATAGTCTTTGCACCGAAACGTTAACAGCTGGCTCAAGTTCCTGAAACAGAGGCATCATACGATCACGATACGCAGTGAGGTTAGTTCCTCCCTCTGTAGCCACAAAATATGCTCGCATGACGTTCTCATTCATTGAACTCGTCCATTTCATGCGACGCACATTACCACCGGTAGCGGGGGCCCTACTCGAAGCCGATGGGCCTCGGGGTCCCAAGCAGGACGGTGGCCGGCCTCCCCCCGGCCGACGTACAGGTGTTGGCGACGTCGGCGGGGAGAAAAACTCGTCGCTCGAAGTCGAGCTCGACGCCTCTGCAATGGCCGGACCTCTTACTGTGGATTCCGGGGGCTGCGAGGCGGAGCTGAGCGATGAGTCCGGGGATGGTATAAGTGCTTTACTTCTGGCTCTTGTTAGCATTGTCTTTGTCTTCGGTTATTTAATTAATTTATAAATTATTTTGACATGACATGACATTAAATGTCATGTCTTAGTATATATACCTTTTTATGGTCAATTATATGATTTCCGCCGTGTTTTCATTTTAAATTTGTATCTAGTAATCATTTTTGTGTATACATTTATAAAATATGCTGTTTTATTGTTAAATTATGATTAAAAATATAAATATTACATATACTGTTGGTGAACCAAGACTGCTTCTTAGTGTTGCCAGTTATTATTATTATTATTATCTACATACAAGTTTGTTTGCTCACGGAACCCTCTTTGCGCGAGTCAGACTCGCATTTGTCCGGTTTTTATTGAGCTTACCTATCTATCATCTATACAGTAATAAATCTATGTACATATAAAACTCAATACAGTACAAATAACAATTTACTATTGTTATTCTCAGATATGTCAACAGTGTTGTTTGGAATGCTGTGGTTAGTAGCAGATAGATCATACTGTAAATGAGCGATGTTACGAGAACTAAGAAATGTATATTATCCATAGAAAGCATTGCAGATATAATACCTTTTATATTTGTGCCTGAAATATCAAATACTTTTAGGATAAGGATCAAATATATTAATCAAGGAGGAAAATTTCGGATGTGATCGGTATGTAGTTATTTATTATTAGATAGTAAAGTAAACGCCTCGATTGACTAATGCCGCGTTCCAATAAACAAGAAACGATTCGTTTTGCTTACGAACGGTAAAATTCCGTTAAATTTTCAATGAAAATTTTACCGTCCGTAAGCAAAACGAATCGTTTCTTGTTTATTGGTACGCGACATAAAAGATACGGCTGTAGAACTCATACATAAAATGTGTCATTATCTACTCTACTAACTTATGCTCTTTGTTCAAATGGAGACTTCGTTTTACTGTGGGATAGCCATGCTTCGGTACGTATGGGCCGACTCGACCTGAGTGATATCACGCCTCGCAGAAAACCGGTAGTGAAACAATACTTGCATTACTAACTTTTAAACTTTCGCGTTCCATGATATAATTATGTACTTATACGGGAATTAACGCGATCACGAAAAGGTATTACATACCTCTGAATTGCCTGACTGACTGAGTCAGCCTGTGACCACGGCCAGTGCAACCTGGTCGAAACGTCAGGCAATTCAGAGGTATGTAATACCTTTTCGTGATCGCGTTAATTCCCGTATAAGTACATAATTATAATACTTGCATTATGTTTCACAGAGTTGAGGTTGCCTTAGGCCCTGATTCTCCCCTCTCCCCCTCTTCCCCCTTTCCTCTACGCCCACCTTAAAGGCCGGCAATGCACTTGTGACTCTTGAGTTGCAGGTGCCCATGGGCGGCAGTAGTCACTCCATCAGGCAACCCGTCTGCTAGCTTGCCCCATATCCCATAAAAAATGGACAGTGTAAAAGTCCAAAATTGTGACTTTAAGATCTATCGGTGGTGGAGAACTTAGCACGTTTCCATTTTGCCTTTTCCTCATGAATCACTCTGTCTATTAGTGAAAACCGCATGAAAATCCGTTCAGTAGTTTTCAGTTTATCGCGAACAGACAGACAGACAGAGACGCGGAGGGGAATTTTGTTTTATAAATATGTGGTGATCAGCATTTTGTACATTCGTGTAGGTATGTTCTCGACTGCATTTGTATCTTGTCATTAATCTTACTAAAACAACGAGTATATACATACAAGAAAAAAATACATGTTTCAGACGAAACATAAAACCCTTGAATGAAATCCTTAGATTTCTCAGTCGATACTTTTTTTAAACTCTTACAACACTTATAATTTGCAACTGCAGTTCGTTAGGTATCATTTGTTACCGTCACGATACAAAGCCTTTAACTACACATTTTCACCTTAAATTTTAAAATTATTTACTTTTTTCTATTGGTTTTCTATAATAGAAGAAAGAAGAAGAAGAAGAAAGAAAGAAAGAAACACGTCGTACATCTGTTTGGGATAAAAAGTAGCCTGTGTGCTATTTCAGGCTACAATCGGTCTCTGTACCAAATTTTATCCAAACCCGTTCAGCTGTTCTTGCGTGATTGAGAGTCAAAAACATCCTTCCATCCAAACTTTCGTATTTAAAGAAGTACGATGTGGAACAAAAAGAGATGTGTTATCCCTCTGACACAAAAGAAGAACAGTCCGAGCAGGCTGTGTGATTATACCTGGCGAGCCGCGGCGCAATCCTTAATCATGGGATGTTTTTATTTATACGAGAAAGCACAGCGTGAGAACTGTCATTTCACGATGCAAGACGTTACTATGTATTTCGGCTTATCTTATGTAACTTGTAGACAAAAAGTCATTACAAATAGGCAGGTCATAAGCTTAAAATTTTTCTTCAATTCAAATGTTTAGTGTATTAAGCGCTTGCGAAATTCATTAAATATTTTTTTTAGAAGTTTTATTCCTGTTCCTACGAAGAATAAAATAATTAATAGGCGCTGTAAATAGCCTTGAGATTAAAGGCAAAGTAAATGTTGAGCCAGAGGTCGTGGGTTCGATTGTCATCCAGGACAAATAATCGTTTGAAGAGCATGATCATTTGTTCTGTGTCTGGGTGTAATTTATCTATAATATGTATGTATTTAGAAATATATAAGTATGTTCATCAGCAATCTGGTTACCATAGGGCAGGCTCCGCTTGGTTTGGGATCAGACGGTCATGTGTGAGATGTGTCAAATTATTATTATTATAAAATACTTGTCCAAATTTCATGACACATCAGACCTTTCGAATCGAATTGAATCGATGGAATAAGACTAATCTTTTCCTGTATCTTATAAAACGTATTTGTATACCTAGTTTTATATAGAATCTCATGAAAATGAACGAGTATTATATACATGCCATTTAGTAAGATTTACTGGAAATTATACATTGTTTTGGTAAGGTTTAGGAAGCCTGTGGATGAAGACGAATGCGTTTTTGTTACAAAACAAATTGCAATGTTGTTTTTAACAGGCGCTGTGATGCATACCGAACTGACTCTATCACTTTTCATACTCGATATCACAAACTTTCTTAGAACATAAGTTTTAAAACCAGTCTCCAGGCAAGAAGCATTCCCCAGCCAATATTACTGTTGAAGTTTAGACAACGACTTACGAGTTTCTCGATCGCTGTTTGTACTTTTCGCGGCATGTAAGTAATATTTTTCCTTCGCTAATACGAAAGTTTATAGAAATGTAAATGATCTATATCTTAATATATGTCTTATAACCTATTACGATCCTATAAAATGAAAATAAATAATTTCACGGAATCTAAATCTCTGGAATTCCTTTACCGCTTCTATTTGAAAATCCCTGAAATTACGGGATGCTATCCAGACACCGTCAAATGCATTTGCGGAGCTAACAAAGCTTGAGACATACGGTCGTAAAGAATTGTACGCCTCTGTTTAAGGTCACTGCTCCGCTTCTAAGTATTGTAGCATGATGTTAGTTAGCCTTCCTTGATCAAGGCAGTCTTGAGGCAGATTTATCAAATGCAGAAAGTATGCATATTTTCAAATCCAATGGGTAGTTTTTCCAGATTACCGTAATCAACCAAACAATAAATTCTTTGCCTTTATTATTAGTACACATACAACTTATTTCACATTTATAAACAACTGCATAAACAGCTAAACATACTCGACCTGAACACTCACGAAGTAAAAACAAAAATTACGGAATGGCTTCTGCGGCAAAACTACGACAATACAGAAGCGTTATTAACATATATCGTATAAAAATTGTAAATGCATGCATATATAATAATTAATAACATACACATACACGTACACACAAACACACACACACACACACACACACACACACACACGCACACACACACACACACACACATACACACACACACACATACACACACGCTGCCACCACACACACATATATACATACATATGTACGCACACACTGACTCACTGAAGTAATCATCACCAACCATCACTATCTGACACGAGCTGCACGAGCCGCACCTGTCATCTTTATTATAATAATATAAAATGCCAATCCTCAACTGCCGAACACTGTTTCTTAAAATACAGGTAAAACTGCCTAGTTTAAGAGACAGGGTCTAATTAACTATATAAAAAATATACATAGATAATAAGTTACCTTTGTTATCAAATAATGCACTGTACACGTTCAAGTTTGGTGATAATAAACTTATTATTGTTTGGAAAACTTTACAAATAATATATCAGTATTCATACTAGTGCTACCACTACCTGCCTATCTCTAACGGTATTTTTAAAAACTCAAATCGACCAGTAATACTTAGAACACATGTCATATTACACTTGTTACTAACTAAAACGGTAGGCGGTGTCATTACACGCTTTATTTGATGTAACCAGAGATTACTACTGACCCTCAGACTACCACTATAGCTGATGAGAAAGGATTTGGTAATTGCCGTACTTCCAAATTAATAAAACACTGATAGCTGCACAAAAAAAAAACAAAAAACTTACATTCATATCTTTTCTCCAACCATTCTTCTCCACGTTTCTCAACCACGTTTGGTTGGGCAAAGACTTTAGATCAGTTATGCTTTTATTTTTCAAAATTTGTGAAACACACTAAGTGAGAAAAAATACTTAGTAGTTATGGAACACATACCTAACATAAATTATTATTATTATTTTTTTATATTATGGGCAAACGAGCAGGCGGGTCACCTGATGGTAAGTGACTACCGTCGCCCATGGACACCTGCAATTCAAGAGTCACAAGTGCGTTGCCGGCCTTTGAGATAGGAGTACGCTCTTTCCTTGAAGGTTTGAAGGTCGTATTGGTCCGGAAATACCGCAGGCGACAATTTGTTCCAGAGATTGGTAGTGCGAGGCAAAAAATTTCTGGAGAACCGCACAGTGGTGGATTGCCAATTATCCAGGTGATGGGGATGAAAGTTTTGTCGCGTTGAATGATGGCGAAACGTTGCGGCCGGTATAAGTCCGAACAATTCCTCAGAGCACTCTCCATGATACATGCAATAAAGAATGCAGAGTGAAGCTACATCTCTACGCCAAAGGGTCAAGCCGATCTGAAATATCCTGGCAATCGATGATTCGAGTCGCTCTCCGTTGAATGCGGTCAAGAGGGAGAAGCTGGTACTGGGGTGCTCCTGCATAGATATGAGAACAGTATTCCATATTCGGCCGAACTTGCGCCTTATAAAGTTGTAGGCAGTGGGCCGGGGTGAAATACTGTCTCGATCCATTCAGCACACCAAGCTTCTTCGAGGCTAATTTGGCCTTACCCTCCAAGTGACCGCGGAACTGGACTTCGCTCGATATATCGAGACCAAGGATTCCGATGCTGGCTGTGGCAGTCAGGGAAGTGCTCTCAAAGCGAGGTGACTCGACAAAGGGTATCTTTTTGGCGGTGAACGCGCAAACTTGTGTCTTCGTTGGGTTAAATTGGACTAGATTAAGTTGACCCCAATCAGAAACTCCTTCTAAGGAGGCTTAGATTTCAGACACAAGTTTGAATCGACTCTCAGTGACGTTTTCCCGAGAAATGTTAGCGCGGCCGGTATACAAGGCATCACTCGTGCTATCATCGGCATAGCAATGAATGCCGCTGATTTGCAGCATATCATTTATATGCAGAAGAAACAGCGTGGGTGATAGCACACAGCCTTGTGGCGGTACGTTTCCCCCGTCATCCAAAGTCGAATTGGACGCAAAGAGTTTGCCCAAATGTTCGGCTTTCTCCTTAGCGTCGTGGGCCAACGAATTATCTCCCACTAGCAGGGGTGGAAGGGATGGTCTACAGAAATTCCCCTGGACAACATTGGCAAGAGACCAAAATGCTCGAGTTCCAGAAGGGAGACCCACCAGTCTCTCACCAATTCTGCCGATGTGCTCCGACTTCGCCCTGGCAATGTCTCTTTTGAAGGTCCTGGAGGCAAAGTTGAGCTGCTTTTTTAATGCGCTAGTCTTTACATCCCGTACTGCCGTTGCATTTGCCCAAGCTTGGTAACATTCCTGCTTTCGGCGGGACGCCGTTTTGCAGGATCGACCAAACCAAGGCTGGGATTTGCCACCAATGGGAATCCGAGAGGATGGAACGAAAAGCTCCATTCCCTGAAGCACCACATCGGCGACAGAATCGGCAACGACGTAGGGATCCAAGGGTAGGATGCAAAGAAGGTTCGCATCCCATCCCAGTCTGCTGACCTATAGTATCACACACGGCGGCAGCCTGCAACTCGCGGCCGCGGCGAGCACGTGAGTGTCGCCGTACTCCGGATCAGGCAATGGTCCGAGGAGCCAATTGGGGCCTCTACGGAGACTTGGTAGCGGTCCGGATGAGAGGTCAGCAGAAGGTCCAACAGTGAAGGCTCGTGGCTTTCTACATCTGGGATTCGTGTAGGCGTTGCTACCAGTTGTGTCAAGCCATATGTCAGGGCGAAGTCGTGAGCCATTTAGCGTGGTGGGCGTTAAAATCGCCAAGCCGTCTGTAGCCGAAGGACGTGGTCGAAGAGTCGGTCAGTTTCGGCATCACCGTTATGGGACCTATAGAGGCGTGCATAGACGCGGGGATGGTCGTCGCTGTCTACACGGAGCCACAAGATGGAAAGGTCCCTGCCTTCAAGATTGCCGAGGCGGCGAGAACTGATATCGTCTCTAACGTACACGCACACACCAGCCCTAGGAACAAAGGAGTGCTCCAGACCGTACCCAGGGTAGGAGAGATAGGATGTGTCCGCTGGAGACGATATCTGCGTCTCGGTTAAAAAGAGCAAGGCTGGCTTTGCTGTTTCGAGGTGGTGGTGAACAGCGTTGAGGTTGCAATGTATGCCCCTGATGTTGCAGAAGTCCACGGTGAGCGTGGCAAGGGGTGCCTTGTTAGGGGGAGGGGGGTTGGGGTTTGGGCCTCCGGTAACCTCACTCACTCGGAGAAAAGCAATGCAAGCATTACTTCACTGCCGGTCTTCTGTGAGGCCGGAGTCGAGCCGGCCCATACGTGCCGAAGTTTGGCTCTCCCACAGCAAAAATTATTATCATAATGGAGCATGTTTGCCAACAAATTGGTTAACAAGTACTACATTAGACATGATCGTATATCGCTCATGTAATCGCTTTTGGATTTCAGCGATTTTCAGGTTGTTAGCTGTTGGTGAACATTTTTGCTTTCACAGCGTAATGCCGAGCAGAAGTAACCTGTCTGTTTAATATTCCACAAATAGTTTTATTAATTTCTATGCCCATTGTTTTCAATTAATTAACGAATGCTAGATATGCATTAATTATTTAATGAAACCAAACTAAGTAAGCAAATAAGTACACGATCCATCAAATTATGGCGATTACTTGGGTTTATAAGCCCTTATAACACCAGCGCAGTTTCTCTTTTGTTGCCAATCCCATATTCCCTACTTGTAGGGGTACAATTTTTCTACGTACATCCCGTTCCTAAAAGAATTATGTCGGGGTCACCGCTGTCGGGTATACCTCTGAGTTATTATTATTAATTACTATGAGCCACACGTATCTATATATAGTCAATAAATAATCGACCCTAACTTCTGAGCCAGAGGTCGTGGCTTCGATTCCCACCCAGGACAAATAATTGTGTGATGAGCATGATTATTTGTTGTCTGGGTGTAATTTGTAAATAATATGTATGTATTTGGAATTTGAATAGGGAAAAGGGGAAGAGGAAAGGGTTAGGGCCTCCGGTAACCTCATTCACGCGGCGAAAACCAATGCAATTATTGCTTCACTACCGGTTTTCTGTGAGGCCGTGGTATCACTCCGGTCGAGCCGGCCCATACGTGTTATGATGTTCTTTTACACTTTCTGCGATAGTACGTTTAGTCTGTCCGATGTATGAACTGCGTCAGTTGAATATGTTTTAGTAACTGTGTAGTTAATAAATATCACCATCTTCCTGCTGGTTTCTTTTACGGTCAGCCACCTACATGACGCCAACTCTCCTTGAGAATGTAATCGTTTTTCGAGTTCGTCTTTTATTTATGTATCATTTCTGGAATTCCATGTTTGGAAAATTATATTATTGATTTGATAGCCCAATTTTGGAGGATGGTTAGCCTAACATCAACGATCTTTACGAGCGGAGTAGTGATCATTAAAACAGGTGTAACTGCCAGGCACGGTTAGTATTTATTAAATAAGAAGGCAGAGAGCCATGCTTCGGCACGTATGGGCTGGCTAGACCGGAGGGATACCACGGCCTCACAGAAAACCGGCAGTGAAGCAAAGCTTTTCGCCGAGTGAGTGAGATTACCGGAGGCCCTAACCCTTCCCTACCCCTCCCCTCCCCCTCTTTCGTCCTTCCCCTACTCCCACCTTAATGGGCGGCAACGCACTTGTGACTCTTGAGTTGCAGGTGCAAATGGGCGGCGGTAGTCATTTACCATCAGGTGACCCGTCTGCTCGTTTGCCCCCTATACCATAAAAAAATGTGGACAAACTGGAACTGGTGTTATGTCTCTCCAACACAAAGGGAGGATCCTGCGACCAGGCGAGGTGATCATAGCTAGCAAACCACGGCCTAATGGGTGATGTTGGGAAGTTGTATGACAATATACTAATTGGCGTGAGAACTTTCATTGCGCGATTAGTAGTTAGTTTTTGCTGTTTGTGGAAGTCGTCACACTCGTCACAGGAAAAACAAATATCAATATATTGCGTAAATCAAGTACCCTTGTCACAAATTTATTTTTAACAGGAGAAGTACATTGCAAAATTAATAAACATGAAATATATTAATAGTTAGGGTTATTATTTATTGGTAAAAACACAACGACTAACATAAAACGCTTACAATTATTCTGTACCAGGGATTACTTAATATTGTATTGGACATTTCGCCAAATGATGTATTTTTCATAACAGAAAATTACGGTTCAATCTCAGAAGATCCATTGGTCAGATCCATAATGGATCTAGTGACAATTTTTTTTCTCATTGGATCCTGATTTCAAAATATGGATCTACTGAGATTTTTTTTATAATAATAATTTTGACTGGCCTGTTGGTCTAGTGGTTAGTGACCCTGACTGTTGAGCCAGAGGTCGTGGGTTCGATTTCCACCCACGACGGACAAATAATTGTGTGATGAGCATGATCATTTGTTCTGTGTCTGGGTGTAATTTATCTATAATATGTATGTATTTAGAAATATATAAGTATGTTTATCAGCAGTCTGGTTACCATAGTACAGGCTCTGCCTAGTTTGGGATCAGACGGCCGTGTGTAAGGTGTGTGAAGTTATTATTATTATTTAATTATAAATCGGACGTCTCGATTAATCCTCTCGGGGAACCTGCAGGGTGACCCTAGTAAAGCAGAAGTCCCTTCTATCTATGGCGACCATATTCATTTTTCTATGCTTCCTTTTGTTATTCCTAATTAATAGTTGTATGTATAATCTTATAAAACTTCATAATTATTCTAAATATTGCTGATTTGAGAAAGGCAAGCAATGGTGCATTAGTAAGAATTGCATTTAACAGTACAACAATTTAACGGATTAGCAAGGAAATCTGTGACAATATGCTTTAAAGGCCATGAAAAATATGTCCATCTAATGAGAGATACATATATCATTAGATCCATCGTGGATCTGGCCAATGGATCTTTTGAAAAAAAAATCTCCGTAGATCCACATTTTGACATCAGGATCCAATGAGAAAAAAAATTGTCACTAGATCGATTACAGATCTGGCCAATGGATCTTCTGAGATTGAACCATAATTAGCACCACCGATATTCATGACTATTTTAGTTTACAAATAAACAGACTACAAGATAATAACATAGACTTTGAAATTTTTATTTTTAAGGGATAATTATATTTTATTAACAGAGATTTATATTTTATATTTAATAGACTATTTATATTAAAACTTGACACATAGTAGGTATACACAAGCAGAAGTAGGACTTAGCAGAGTTTCCCTCGAATTGAATGTTTCCGATCAAAATGGCATGTTACACCTCCCCTGTTTGTCTGATGGTGATTATTATTATCAAAGGTGTTATGCGGGTTTATTTGTATCCACTTCTGGTTACTGTCAGGCTGGCCATGTGCCTGGTTGTATTAAAAATTCAACTTTGTTTGTACATATTTTTACTTAATAATTACTGATTGCCATGCGTAATATGTAACATACTTATTACGCTGTCAATATTGCTGACAATACAGCTATGCCATAAACCGTTCTTTAGGAGACGGACAATTTCTTAGGTATTGAAGCTAGACGCTGCATCGACTATCATATTTCAACATTATCACAACATACATGTTTAGAAATTCCTTGAGTTGAAATAATGGAAAAGGAATGGGAGAGGGCAACAAAATTTCAAACGCTGCCTCCAAAAGATTATGCCTGAAGCCGAGCGACTGTGTTCTCTCTCACTCTCACTAAATAACAAGCCGTGCTTTTCTCCAAGTTGCTATATCTCAGGAATTCTCAGGAACTTCCTTCGTACGTTACACTGCCTGGACTATAAGACCTGGTTATAGAACGTGAGGTTTTAGTTAGGTCGAATCTACCTCAACGGTACTTCTGCTTACGTTACCTACCACACATGGGGGTTTTAAAACTAAACGTTATGTTATTTCCTAGTGCCGCCCACATTTACAGTGACTGAGTTTTGTAGAATCCCCGCACCGTTATGACTCAGCCCAACTATCCACTAGTCTACTGTCCTAGGAAACACGCACTGTAAATAACTTTTTGGTGACTATAACAATAGAGACTGTTTAAAACACACCATAAATTGACTCCATTTGCGGTGATGATGACTAATTTAATTGCGCCAGTCATTCTCAGCAGTATTGTTATTTAGTTGACTTCTTTAGGCACGTGGGGCACTTTTGATATGGGGAAACAACATGGTACTCGCGTGCCCATCACGCTCAATTCCATATATACACATGTGTGTGTTTTCACTTCTGACGTGCAGTTCTACGACTGACAGCTTTTTTGGTTTAATAAAGGTATATTAATAGAAAATATCAATTTAAGATTTAAAAACGTAAATATTAGTAGCATAGGGAACTTTATACGCCGATCGGTTACAAAACACACGGAAGTATATTGTCCTTATCATAGACGCGGCATGGCTCATACTTTAAGTTGTTTTAACAAATATTCCCATAGTTACAAGAGTTTCCGCACATATGAGGATGTATAGAAAAGAAAGAAAAAAAAATAATTTATTCATCCACGCTTGAGATACTCGCAAAGTACCTACATGCTGTGGAGTAATAAAACTAAAGTATCTACATAATTATTATAAGGATTACATTTCAGTCCCCGCAGTGTCACCTGCGTTTATGGTCACTGCTCCTATTGGTCGTAGCGTGATGTTTTATAGCCTATAGCCTTCCTCGATAGATGGGCTATCCAACACTAAAATAATCTTTCAATTCGAACCAGTAGTTTCTGAGATTAGCGTGTTAAAACAAACAAACTCTTCAGCTTTAATATTAGTATAGATTTACGTGTACATCACGCGCCAGAAGAATAGGACCTGGTTCAGCATCTGGTAAACAATTGTCCAGCACTGGTTTTGTAGCAGTCCTTATGTGAGCAACAGAAATCAGTATCAATGTACTTGTATTGACTGATATATGTGACTTTTTAACTACGTCACTTTCTTTTAGTATCCCACTAATATTATAAATGTGAAAGTTTGGATGGATGTCTGGATGGACGGATGTTTGTTACTGTTTTACGCAAAAACTACTGAACCGATTGCGATGAAACTTGGTATGTAGATAGCTGGAGACCTAGATTAACACATAGGCTACTTTTTATCCCGATATTCCCACGGCACCGGGACTTACGTGGGTGAAACCGCGGGGCGCAGTATGTTTTTCTTGCCGTTAGTGTAAGCGTTATGTATTTTCATAATATTCCCTCATCATTAGGTAATTAATAACATTTATATAATACAAAATATATAATATGGAATGAAGTATATTTCTTTGTTCTCTATAATTATATAACATATATTTTAAATACAGCTTCCTTTAGTTTTTAACCACAAACAGGATAATTGTTTACGATTTATTTGCTATTCCTAATATAAATCATTTTTACCATTATCTGTACTAATAATAATGACAGTAATAATATTGTGGGACATTACATAGCGCTATCTAAATCCAAATAAAGCGTAGTTTGCACTATTTTAATAATATATTTAAAAAATTGTTTTATTTTTTTATTTATTTTTTCACTGAGCTGGAATCGTATCCGTGACTCTCGCGTTGCAACAGAAGCATCAGGCATCTTTGATTCTTAGCTATAGTAGTCGTACGAAGTACGATTAAACTCCCGAATGTCTTGTATAGTGGAACAACTTGTCCTGTAGCGTGGTAAAGTTTATATAAGTATGTTACCATATTATTTAAGGATTTAATTACATACTACTTGTCACCATGAGATCGAAATTGGATCGCAATTAAAAAATAAAAGAAATCGGTTAATAAACAGAAGAGAAAAGGGTACTGAACTATTTTGTCTCTGTCTATTTATGAATAGATTAACTTAAATTAATTTGATAATAACATTTATACTATTAGATGTATATATAACTCGGGACTCAATCGCGACAATATTAATAAGGTAAAATACCTTTTTTGGTTACCCGACGTTTCGATCGAATTGCACCGATCGTGGTCACGGGTGGGTGACTGACAAAAAAGGTATTGTACCTTATAAATATAATCGCGATTAAGTCCCGATTTACATATAGAATATGAACATATTTAAAAACAAAAATGTTAACTGTCTCTTTTGTCTTGAGAGATTAGTTAGTATTTATGTTGGCATGCAATCGAGGTTCACGGTTCAATCGGGTTGATTTTTCAGTAAAAATTATCAGAAGTTTAGAAATGTGTTAAATAGGGGCGATAGGGGCTCCCCCCGTTATATGGGAACAAAAATATTATTCGAACTGTAGGTATTTAATACATATCTGCCTAGCCCTTTGGGTTTATATAGGTGTGATCATTTAGAAAATAAATAATATATGAAAAAATTGGTAAAGCAAACCTTACCTGGTACGTTTTAAACCATTTTTTAATGAAAAAACTTCACTAAAGTTGAAAATACTATCGCGGGCACTTTATTTCTGTAAAATTTTATTTTCAAAATGAATAAGGTTTAATTAGTTTTTAAATTGTCTGACACTTTCTTTGCAATTTCTGTTTATTGGTACACACTACATATTATTTAACTTAGGTATAGGTATAAATAATGTATACGCGACACTTCAGTGTACATTGCACAGTATTGTGACTGGGGGACGCAAAGTGTTGGTTTTTATTCTGCAATTTCGTTTCTCTTGTGTAATTTTATTAATTTTAAACTCAGCACACTTCACTCTGTCCATAAATGTTAAGTTCATAACACTTTCTGGTCGTTTCTTCGACTACTATTACTGTTTTCAGCTGGACACTTTTTTGGTTTGAACACTGTATACCTAACGAATTATGTACTGTACATACTTCTTTGTTTTACCCTAGATGGATATCTGTCGAAATAAGGGTGTAAAACATTTACTAGAACACATGAGAATTATACAACCACAGTTTAAATATGTATAAGTTTCATACTAAATTATATTTATTTTTAGTATTTCGACTTTATACATATTACGAGTGCTTTTCTTGACGTTTCGATCGCATTGCACCGATCAAATTACACCGAAGTCCACCTGTGTTCGCGATCGGTGCAATTCGATCGAAACGTCGCGTACCTTATTAATATTACCGCGATTAAGTCCCTTGTTACACAAGTAAATTGAACTTAGCTCATATAAAAATGTCTGTAATTGTCTACTTTTGTATCTGATCAGTCCATCTCTCAAACATGTACTTTATAGCTTCTATAACTTGGAAACTAACACTCAGAATAACCCATTCGTCATGTCCCCTCATCATGTGTACGATAAACATTATTATACATATCCTAGTATGTCGTAATATTACTGTAATCGCTTGTATATGATACACTCAAACCGTGTGGTATATAGCACAAAAATCCACTATCATTAGACTAGCCGGTCGCCGCAGTCTACGTTTATGGTCAGTACTCCGCTCCTTAGAGTTGAAGCGTGATGTTAAGCAGCCTATGACCTGCCTCAAGAATTAGACTATCAAATGCAAAAATATTTTACTAATACTAAGAAATGAAAATTGTACAAGTGTGAGTCTGACTCGTACACAATACAAACTTGTATGTAGATCATCTATCTCGGAAGTAGATTTTTACCCGTATTTACAGAGTATGTCACCCCACAAAATTAGTTCCCGAAACGTACAACAACGTTGGTGTCTTTCAAGTCGGATTGAAAGACAAACTTTACTTTGACGTCCTAAAAATATTCCCCATATATCAATATACATCTCAGTCTATTTACCAAGAGCAAAACATAAGTTTGTAATCGCAAAAATCATTATTTTATGACGACCTTCGGATTTTTCCTTTACTAGTGAGACCCTTGCTTATCGCCAAACTTCATTATTCTAAGTAAATGGGAAGGATCGTATAGGTTTTGATGGACCTGCGAAAAGTTATAATATATGGCGTAAATGACCTTATCATAAAAAATACCACATTAAAAATCATGCTTCTAAGTCAACGCAATCAAAAGGATTGTGTTGATTTTACAATAGTAGGCCATACATATGAATGTTTACATATAAATAAAATAAACTGCAACTGTGTTAACATACAATCAGTAAATAGATATACATATCTAGGACTAACAGTGGACACACATTTTAACTGAAAACCACACTGGAAATGATGTCTGCGATAGGCTTAGATCAGTTCTGAGTAAATTCTATCAACTTAGGCAAGTTATTAACCAGCATAGGTACTATGACAATGGTTTACTATGCACTTGTAGATTCTATACTCAGCTACGGTCTTAGTATCTACGGACGTAGGTACATTTATGTACATACAAAAGAGTACATTAAATATTTAGTTAGTAAAAACGATGTGTAATAAAGACTGTGAAAAATTGTATATATATGTAAAATATTACCCGTAGATTTGAAAGTAAAATTCTTAATAGCCATGGAACATTATTTTATACAAATGAACACAAAATTATAATTGAATTTACGTGGGAGAGCCATGCTTCGGCACGTATGGGCCGGCTCGACTCCGCTCGATAGCACGGCCTCACAGAAAACCGGCAGTGAAGCAATGCTTACATTGCATTTCACCGTGTGAGTGAGGTTACCGGAGGCCCTAACCCTTCCCTCTCCCCTCTTCCTACTCTTCCCCCCTCCCCCTCTTTTCCTACCTTAAAGGCAACGCACTTGTGACTCTCGAGTTACAAGTGCGCAAGGGCGGCGGTAGTCATTTACCTTCAAGTGACCCGTCTGCTCCTTTGCCCCCTATACCTAAAAAAAAAAAAAAAAGAGGTCTCCCTTATACAGGAGGTTTAGTTATGATCCCTAGACCCCAAAACAACCGCCAGTTAAAAAGTTTATATATATATATATATATATATATATATATATGTATGTATATATGTATGTATGTACCTCAATTTTACCGACACGATAGACGTCGCAATTATGCACCGATTGCTTTCAAACTTGGACGAAAAATCAACAGGGCAAAAATGAAGGTTAAGTTCGTGAATGGGGGATATTCCCCCAAAGGGGGGACTGGGGGGCAGATTTAAAAAAAAATTAAAAAGACACGATATCTACCTCTGCGGGCCTGCTGCGGGCTAAGATTTTTTTTATTGTGTAATGGAATAGGTGTTTGTCTTTCAACTCATCTGATGGAAATCACTTTCCATGAAGACGAAGACGGTACACGCCTATTCAAAAGATACCTTTTCACTCTATTCGTGAATGTTCCAGGATTATAATACGTAAAAAAACCCAAAAGTCGTTTATTTGTTGTTAAATCACAAAAAAAAATATTTACTGTGATTACAAACTTATGTTTTGTGGTTGAAAAGTTGATTTTGGCGTATATCGATGTACTGGATAGTATTTTTAAAATTGCAAAAACGGGTAAAAATCTTCGAGAATCAATTCCTCAAATGGATGTACTATCTACATACAAGTTTGTTTGCATACTTATTAACCCCTCCAGCTACCCTTAATGCTTATTTTAGAAGTGGGTTCACGTCATTAATGTACTGGGATTGAACCCATAACCCCTTAATGAAGCCCCGCTAGTTTGAAGTCTCAGTCATTAGTCAGTCACTGCCGCAAGCCGGTTGGTAGTCATCTATTGTTATAAATGAATATTAAAATAGGTTGTTGGTCCATATTTATGTAGGTAAAAATAGCCATAAATAAACGGTTTAGCTTAACTCATGACAATATTAATATATGTATAGTATGGGAGATATGGTATCCGGTACAATAAAATAATACTATAGTTCTATTATTTCTCTTAGTGCATCCGTGGCGTGCAGTCAGTTAGTATTATTTAATACATTTAATAATTAAATATGTATAATAATGTATTATCATGCATGCCTATAATATATTACAATGCATTTCGTTTAGTAACAGTTTAATAATAGTGTTGTCTTTAGTAAAAACTTTAATATAAATATTAATAATAAAATTATGAAAACTATGTAAATTGTGCTTTGAATTTCAAGAGTGGAATTATTGTTTTTTCATTAGTTATTAACGTTATTGTGAGTGGAAAATGGCCAAAAAGTGCTGCGAAAGTGTACTATGAACAACTCTATAAACGCGAAGAAAATGATCTCCCGTTTATTCTTAAACTAAGTCACTTGAAGTTCCTTTAGTGACTTAGGTTGTAGAGCGTTGGGACTTATAATAATTTATTTATCATGGGTGTCTAGGCCCTATCTTCCCGTTACGTAGTGCGTGTTTTTAGCAGAAAAAGTTTCAATGTAGGAAATTTTCACTAGAATTGGAGTCCTCCATCGGTATAGTACCCTCCATCTTCTACAAGATTGTGGTTAGACAGCAGCATTAGGGGCGTCAATTAATAACATAAAACTATTTTGGCGAATTTTCGACCTCTTCTGACCCCTTGGATGGCGTGAGATTTGGTAAGAAAACGCCTCACGTAATTAATGGACGTAACCAAGCAATCTCCCTAAGTGCTACTAGTATTATTATAACTATTATTAATAGGCACTTGAAACTATATATAATATCAGAACGTTCTATTTTAACATACCTGGTTCTAAATAAAAAATATCAACTTAATCGTATCGCTACAAATTTGGAGGCTAACAGCTTAAATTGATCGCACATGAAAAGCTGTTTAGCTTAAGAAAAATTTTAAGCTAAACTTTTATTTCTCGCTTAGAAATTTCCTTTTTTTCAATCTTATATTAAAAGTATTAACTTTTAATATAAGAATGATAGCTGGTAATAAATTTACACTACACATTATTTATAGATTTAAGGTAACTTTTAATAGTTTTTTATTACAATTTAATTATATATTACATTATTTTCAGGTTTAATATTTCCTGAGAAACAATTACGATGGATATGATCACAGTTGTTTGTTTAATATTAAATTTTATAATTAATTTTTCGACCTCAACTTATGTGTTTCATGAAAATACAAATGTAATGTTTACTTCGGTACATAAAAAACAAGAATATTTTGGTTATTCAACTTTATTGACTGATGATGGGTAATGTATTATTTTCTTTTTTTTTTTTTATTTTGGTTTGAATTGTATTGAAGTTTGAAGATCGTTTTCAGTTTTTTGATATGCATAAACATATTAATTACCTGTAAAGAAAAACTTTAATTATGCATTTTTTTAATATTTTATTTAATGTTCTTACACCTTTAAGGTAGCAGACAAGACGCACCAATTTGTTTTTTCAATGAAATTCGCAAAACAAGCCTAGGATCGATCTGAATTTAAATATTTATTTATTTATTTTTTTACAATTAAGATACCAAAGAAGCTCAGGAAACGGCTGATTTTTACCCGACTGTGGCAAATAAGCATTGCTAAAATTAGAGATCTGACCGCAATTTTCTGTAAGGCAACTTTAGGGTCACTACAAAGCTTATTTAAATGTTTAAAGGCCATTTCAAGGCCAAATCCATTTTTCTAATTTTCATTTATGTAATCGTGATAAAAAAAATCGTTATTTTTTGTGGTTAATGAATTTTAGAAAATATAGTGATATTAAGCGAGACTGGGGATAAGTTTTTTAAGTACCAGACTCTAAAAAGGAAATAGATTGAATTCCAAAGAAAAAATCCTCGTGCACTTTTTGATGTTACTGAATAAATAACTGTATCAACATTGCTTTAAAGTCCAAAATTTGACGTAGAATTCTCCGCGGCTGTAAACGCTTAAAGTCTGATTTGAATCTTTGAATTTTAGACTTAAAAGCTACTAATATACGGTCTTTTATCCAACCTCAATAAAAAGAATTGAAATTTCACAGCGTAATATGTGGGGAAGAACCTCCACGCTATAGAAAATAACTCCCATTTTAATTAAATGTTCTATCATATATATGTATATATCTATAAATGTGTTATTCTAGCGGGGACTAGTTTTTTCAGTACACAGCGTAATATGTGGGGAAGAACCTCCACGCTATAGAAAATAACTACCATTTTAATTAAATGTTCTACCATAAATATGTATATATCTATAAATGTGTTATTCTAGCGGGGACTAGTTTTTTCAGTACATACTTGGTTTATTGTTAATCAACGGGGAGTTACATTCCTTAAGGCCTATCTTTCTGCCGTTTCAAGTGCAGTAACTCTGTAAAAGCCTAATCAGGCGGACTGGGTGCTTATTTGCATATTTACTATACTTACTTTTTGTGTAATCCTCATCTTCATTACACATCATACAGCCTTAGGAAGTCCACTCTTTCAATATACCTGTATACACATGC
The DNA here is from genome assembly GCA_963859945.1 of Euplagia quadripunctaria. Taxonomy (NCBI): domain Eukaryota; kingdom Metazoa; phylum Arthropoda; class Insecta; order Lepidoptera; family Erebidae; genus Euplagia; species Euplagia quadripunctaria. The sequence goes on along the minus strand of OY982566.1, from coordinate 2,879,309 downwards.
ATACACATGTATACACATGCATACACATGCATACACATGCATACACATGCATACACATGCATACACATACATACACTCACGCCTTTATCTCTGAAGGGGTAGGCAGAGGCGTATTAAACACCCACATTTTGCTTACTATGATTTGGTCCCACTAACATAATAGGGGGCAAGTCACTTGCTCAACCGGGCACTTTGGGAGTTAGAAACAGGAAAATTGGAAGTATATTAATATTAAAAGGGAAAGGAAGGTAAGAAGAGAAGGCAATGGAAGGAAAGGGATATTGCTTAAACGAATGCATTGGGGAGTGTTGGCAATAACTCGACCAAGTCAGGGTTGCCTGTAACTTGATCTTTCTGTTGCCGGGAGGTCCGAGCTCTCTAACACAAACTTAAATAAGTTTATTTATTAAACTACTATTATTTTATACCGAAGAAGATGCCGTTTTTTCTGTTTTATCACTACATATTATAAAACAAAGTGCCCCGCCGCGTCTGTCTGTCTGTTCACGATAAACGGAAAAACTACTGAACGGATTTTCATGCGGTTTTCACTAATAGACAGAGTGATTCTTGAGGAAGGTTTAGGTGTATAATTTGTTAAGATTTTGTGTAAATTTATTGAAATATGTTGATGATTGTTGAAGATGTCTTTGTTCCCCGTGCGAAGCTAGGACGGATTGCTCGTTCTATGCAAAGAATAAAAAACTATATAGTTTTGAATGCAATTTTACAGAATTTAATTTTCTTTATATATAAAATTAATTATAATTTAATTTTCTGTAGATTTCTCTAGATTAAATTACGTCTAATAAATATATTCTGAATATTTTAGTCTTAAAAAATCTTTTAATTGTATACATATTTTTAAAAAACTTGCCTTAGTAATTACCTAAACAATATTCATATTGATTGAACCAGCCGTCACTACGTAACCATAAAAAATCAGTACACAAAAAAGTCTTAAATTTCTAGAATGTGTTGACTTTTGAAAACTTTGTTCAAAGCATCTATTGAAATACGCATCAATATACACACAGGAAGTTTAGTAATAGTAAACTTCCTCAGTGTATATTGATGCGTATCACATTTATACACGACTTGATTAGGTACTCTTTTTATCTAGTAGTAGGTAATTAGGTAACTAATATAATTTATAAAAAATAAATGGAAAATCCCTAATATAAGATAAGCATTAGCTAAATATATATTATATATATATTATTATATATATATTTATTTTTTATAGGGGGCAAACGAGCAGACGGGTCACCTGATGGTATATGACTATCGCCCATGAGCACCTGCAACTCAAAAGTCACAAGTGCGTTGCCGGCCTTTAAAGTGGGAGTAGGGGAAGGGGGGAGTAAGGGGCGAGGAAGGGAGAGAGGAAAGGGAGAAGGGTTAGGGCCTCCGGTAACCTCAGTCACTCGGCAAAAAGCATTGCATGCATTGCTTTTCGCATGTTTTCTGTGAGGCCGTGGTAGCACCGGTCCATACGTGCCGAAGCATGGCTCTCCCACTGTGCATTTTATGGAAACTAGAAAATACCGAAATAAGTACGTGCACGTGGCTGGATTTTTCCTTGAGGTTTCCTTCTTATTTATATACCCATCATGATGTTCCCACTTGTAGCTGAACACCATATGGTTTTAGTAAGTTTCGTTTCGGACACACCACTTGACACACACACACACACACTGTTGATCGCGCTACGGTGATGACCTGCTGGGGTTTTCACACAACAACAAAAAAAAAAACTGAGTTTTTATCAAAATGTGCAATATGTGTGTGTTGTACCCGTAGATCTGAAAGAATTTTGTGAATGCCTCCTAGAACTGCCCAGAATATTTATTGATACATCTTTTAAGTTCGAACCTTGAATGAATCTTTCTATGGTAACGCAATCTAAATATACAGCAATTTATGACGCATACTTTGATTCTCGGAAACTTGCCATTTTAGTATTAAAAGGACTTTTAGGCTGAGTGACTAAATTATCCCATATCGGCCAGCAAACAAATCAGTGACTCATTACATTATTCAACGCATATTTAAGCGGAAGGAAATCTATGTAAATACCCATCTGACTTTGTCTGCCATTGAATTAGAGAATATATCTACTCACGTAAGTCCCGATCCTGTGAGAATATCGGGATAAAAAGTAGAATATGCGTTAATCCAGGTCTCCAGCTATCTACATACCAAGTTTCATCGCAACCGGTTTAGTGGTTTTTGCGTGAAAGAGTAACAAATATCCATCCATCCATCCATCCATCCATCCATCTATCCATCCATCCATCCATCCATCCATCCATCCATCCATCCATCCAAACTTTCACATTTATAATATTAGTGGGATTATAAAGACAACTCCCGCAATAGGAACATTCCTGTGTTGCGGGGGGTTTCACATAGATTCAAACAACGGACACAAAGAACACCCAGACTTGGGCAACTATTTGTGGATCACACAAATTTATGTCCCGTGTGGGATTTGAACCCACAACACTCGCACGGCGTAGTGACCACTTAAACCATTGTGCCGTCCACAATGTCAAATCATCATTGCATCAATGCTCAAGTGTTTCAGTCAAACGCTATTTTAAAAGGTCGTGCTTTAAAGAGAAGAGAAAAGAGCTCTCTTTTACTAAGCCTCTCTCTCTCTCACTGTTATTACACCTCGATGAGGGTGATAGAATAGAAGTGTAATGCTCATTTTGATTAAGTGTTTTGGTAAACCAAAATCTAGTTTTTGCTCGCGACTGCGCTCATGTTATGTAGATTTTACGGTCAATTCTCGGGAACAGTACTTTTTGCTAGATGAACCCTTTAATTCTGACAATGAGTATATAAAATTTCAAGATAATCGGTTGAGTAATTAAGGAGTGAAAACTAACAAACAAACTCATATTCGATTTTTTTATGTTAAATTAGAATGCAAACTAAACGAATGTGCTAAACGTTAAATAAGGCCGTAGCCTCATGAAAGATTGAAATTTATACTTAATACTAGCTGCGCCCCCGGTTTCACCCGCGTAAGTCCCTCGTTAAGTTTTCTTTTTTGTGCAAACTTCACATAAACCATCTACTAAATAGTCCGAACAAAGCCTAAACATTTGGATAGGTGAGCCCGTTCTTGAGTTATAAAATTACAACAAAAAGTAGCATTGATTTTTATATATATTACTAGCAACCCGCCCCGGCTTCGCACGGGTACAAATTATACACCTAAACCTTCCTCATGAATCACTCTGTCTATTAGTGAAAGCCGCATGAAAATCCGTTCAGTAGTTTTTCAGTTTATCGTGAACAGACAGACGCGGCGGGTGACTTTGTTTTATAATATGTAGTGATATGTAGTGAAGATTTTTATAATATGATTTTTTTTTCATCATTAGCTCAGCTACATGATATGATGATGATTCTAAACGCAAAAACCTCATAAAGTAAAGAAAAGTGAACAGAAACACTATTCTTTCCTACAATTTTCGAGGGTTTCTCTCAATTTTATCAGGATCCCATTTTCAGACCCCGACTTTCTTGACATGGGACCACCCTTGAGGTTCCCTATCTAACAAAAAAGAATAATCAAAATCGGTTCGGCCCGCCAGCCGCTCTGCCCCCGCTTTTTAAATCTCTGATATCTTCTAAGATATTCATTTTAATAATATGCTGTAAAGAGCAATTTTGATGTACATGAAATACACAACGTATCTAATGTATTTAATTGGATAAGGAAAAATACTGTATTGTTTAAAATAGTTTGATAAATAACCCATAATTTTTTTGTAATATGTAAAAGATAAAAATGGTTACTGTGGGTTATCCTTAGGAGATAAACATATACCATCGCATACTTTTTTATTGATCTTTTTAAGATATACAATTCCGTAGTACATTAATTTGATCTATCTCGTAAGGTTTAGCCAGCGTTTGCAATGTAAGCGCACAATAATATATTTGTTACGACATGACATTACAAATCTTTAAATTTCTCGACTTTTCTCCACAATAATAAGCATGTATACTACATATAAACCTTCCTCTTGAATCACTCCATTCATTGGTGAAAACCGCATGAAAATCCCTTCAATGGTTTTTCCGTTTATCGCGAACAGACAGACAGACAGACAGACGCGGCGGGGGACTTTGTTTTATAATATGTAGTGATGATAATTGTTATTTTCCTCGCTTGATTAAATCTGTAATATCTTCGAAAATATTCATTTAAATTGCATGCTGTAAAGGGCCATATTGATCTGTATTAAATGTACAATGTATTTAATTAATGCAGTATTGCTTAAAATCGCTTCGTGAAAAAGCCATTATTTCTCGTAAAAAGTAAAAGATATAAAATGGTTATTGTGGGTTATCCCTAAGAGATAGACATATACCATTCCGGACTTTTTTGTAGATCTTTCTTAGGTGTACAATACTGTAGTACATTATTTCGATCTATCTCGCAGGGTTCAGCCAGCGTTTGCAATGTAAGCGCAAAAAAATGTGTTTATTTACGACATCACATTAGAAACCTCTAAAATTATCAGTGTTTCTCTACTATATTATGCATGTATTATACATATAAACCTTCCCCTTGAATCACTCTATCTATTAAAAAAAACTGCATCAAAATCCGCTGCGTATTTTTAAAAATCTAAGCATACATAGGGACAGACGGACAGCGGGAAGCGACTTTGTTTTATACTATGTTGTGATAGTGATATGGATTATAAATAGGTAAAGTTTGTGAGTTTGGATGTTCGGGGTAATCTCCGGTACTACTGATCCGATTTTGAAAATTCTTTTAGTGTTGAATAGCCCATTTATCGAGGAAGGCTATAGGCTATATAACATCACGCTACAAGCAATAGGAGCGGAGCATCAATGAAAAACGTTGCAAAAACGGGAAAAATTTACAAACGCAGACAAAATTGCGCGGTTCAACTAGTAAATAATAAAAGAAATCAAATAAAATCTTTATGGAACTTTCTGTTGACTAAGTTCGTCTTTCAATTCGTCCTTTTTATTAAAGTTTAAGATGGTTTCTTTAACTTTATGAACTTCAGTATGTAAATTAATTAAACGAAATAATACGTTTTTGATAGCATAGGGACTCGTACATCCTTGAGTCATCAAGTCTGAATAAATTTAACTAAGCCTATATTTCTACGGTGGGATGACCCTTGGACTTAAAACATGTTATCAAACTATGACGGTCATTTGTGGTAACAACAATACGTTAGACATGACCCATTCTGCAGCAGTAGGTTAGTAACACGTTCCAAAAGCAGAATTAGCATTCGGAACAGGCAAAGGCATTCTTTTCTCTGCATCACCCAAACGTTGACTGGTAGAGAATGTCTTTGAAATTAAGTCCACCTATGAACCAAATATGCATAAAGTTTAAATAAATAAATAAGCTTCTAAGCATGACTTGCTTATTTTCATTAAAATAGCAATCGAGGAAGATAACCTAACACTCAACCTCGGTTTGTCATTATCAACGACAACAGCTTCGAATAATCCCCAAAAGTTTCAGTGGACAGGAAAAGCAAACTGAACTGAGTCAGTAAATAATTTTCTTACTAGATGTGTTATTTAATTTATACCGTATAATCTGTAATTTTCCACTGTCATTGCACTCCTCGTTCTGTACTTTCCAGAATGATTCGTCAGCAATAAGTTAATTTTCTTTCAATCCACATTACGAATTTTGAGCAACTCTGAAGCAAAATTTCGGCTTGGAAAATTGAAGAGTTATTAATCCTTACTTTCCTTACTTAATATTATAAATGCGAAAGTAACTCTGTCTGTCTGTCTGTCTGTCGCCCTTACACGCCACAACTACTAAACCGATTTAAATGAAATTTGGTACACATTTAGTCTGGACCCTGAGAAAGGATATAGGCTACTTTTTAATGCGAAAAAAGGGGTGTAAGGGGTTGAAAGGTGGGGATGAAAAGTTGTATGAAAGCATCGTCATATTTAGGGCTTGAAACTTATTTTTTAGGCTGTTGAATCGATATAAATATACTATTCCACGCGGACGAAGTCGCGGGCACAGCTAGTTTAAAATATTTTCGTTTCTAACGCTTTTAATAGTTCCCTCGTTGGTGAAATCTCACCGTAGCTGTTATTATACGGTGAGGCCGCAAGCCTTAGTTAAACCGACTACAACCACATGGTGTGCCATGGTGCTGCGACAGTATTTCTCAATTGTCTTCATCAACAACTGGCTTCGTCTATCAATTGGACGATGTCTAGATACACACGGACATCACCCCATCGCGGGAGGCTCTAATGAACAATGTAACACGTAAATTAATTGATCACTTCTCATAATTTACAGGCTTCTTGTTGGAGCACCGAAAGCAGAGACCGTACAGAAATGGAATAGAAAACGTTGGAAATCATCTACTGGAAACGTCTACTTATGTTCATTACGTAACTTGGACGACAGACGAGCCATTTGCCACTCATTGGATTCACACAGCACGGTCAAAAGTAAATGGTATATGAGTGGAACTTTGAAGAGTGACAGTTGGTTTGGAGCGTCTATGGTGACCCTTACTAACCATAGATTATTGGTAAGACTCAGATATTTTACAGCTAGTCCTTGTGTGTGAGTTTTTTCTAGCTATATAATTGTAAAGTTTTGTGTAAGATGATATGAAGAAGCCCATAGTAGTCCCATTGCCTTCCTATTCGATTTATGAAGTTTCTAGAAACGTCTCTAGAGAAACTTCATTCTTTGAGGCTAAGGTTGGTATTATGAGTCTAACTCTTGGTTTTGACGGTATTGACTAGATTTTGAGATAAAGCCGCCGCGCGATAAGATACTGCCACCGTCTCTTTTATTGCCACTTAATACATGTTTACACTTAATAAGGTATTATACTACTTACTTTTAATTTTAAAAACATAATAGCACACAACAAAATTATGTAATATTTACTGAATATTGTTAAAACTGTGTGGTTTTTTTTAAAGAGAGGCCGTGAGTTTGTTTGCCCGATTTCTTCTCATAAGGCTCAACCATTTGGAAACGGGCGGTTATAGATCGATACAGGCAGATATGATATTAAGTTATCCATTTTTTTTTTTTTATTATTTTACATTTGACAAGGCAAACTATTGCTGCGGTGACTCTGTGTGTGTTGATCTATAATTTTTAATTATAATAATTAATTATTTATTAAATCGACGATTTCGAATAATTGATGATCAATTTTATGAAATAAAGATATTGAATCTGGAACCCTTCTTTTTTAATTGTTTTAATTTAATCCTAAAGCAACAGTAAACAACCAGAATTTTTTTATTAATTTAATTCAATCGATAAGTGGCATTAACATTCATTTCAATTTTACATTTTAAATTTGCAGGCGTAAATTGACGAAAACGCTAGACCGCCAATTCGCCCATTTGCCATGACGTCATGTGTGCCCACATAATAAAAGCGTAAATTATTGCATTTTTTTTCTTATGATTGGTAATGGAGATAAAACAATAGATCCCATAACGATGTTTACACATTTCGTAATTTGGTAGAACAAAAGTCAGCATTTGAATGAAAGAGCTTATTCTTGGTAGATTTGAACTTTCTGCTTTTACAAAAACTGTTGTCCATATCATTCAATTAAAATACACGGGAGGAATAAAATATTCGAAAACTTACAATAAAATTCACAACTTACTTAGTTTTTTGCTGACGTGATGACTGACGTTATGTCATTGCAGCTTGTGTTTCGCATATTTGTGTAACAGATAAAAAACTCAAAACTTTGATATTAATTATAAAATTTAATTTCTAAATTTATGAACTCAAACTAACATTTTCCGATTGCCTATTGTCCAAACTAAACCATCTTACATTTTTTTACAATTATATTCATAGAGTAAAATACACTATTGATATTTTGTAAATTTCCAGATAGCGGCACCGAGACAGAATTCAAGTAAAGTAACAGAAGATGGATCTTTACATGGCGCTTGTTACTTTTTAACTCCGAGGAGAAATAGTATTTGGGATCCTTTGGCAGGAGGTAATAATATTTATTTTAAGTTATTCCTTAATTATTGTTATATTTTAACCGACTTCAATAAAGGAGGAGGTTCTCTTTTCATCGGAATCTTTTTTTTTATGTATTATATTATGTTCACTGATTACTCGAATACGCCTGAACCAATTTAAAAAAATCTTTTTTTGTTTCAAAGGGTATACTTTCCAGGTGGTCCCATTTAAATTTTATCGTAATCAGTCGAGCAGTTTTTGAAAAATCAACAAATATCTAAAAATTGTATACATTGATGATATTTTCGTTCACTCCGAAACCTCGCTGTCTCATTGGAGCAGTGCGTTTAGTTGGACTACTCATATTATATTTAAACAAAATACATCTACTTTCCACTAAAAAGCACATTGAAGTCGGTGCTACTTTTTTAAAAAAATAATTGACTTATACAGTAATAGATTGTCTGAAATATAATGCAATTGTTGAATGGAAATATCTTCTAACAGGGCTGACTGAACATTAGTGATGGGCCGTGTTTCCACCTTTGACGTTATATTTACAAGCTGAATATTTAACCGATTTAATGACACGAAACTTTTAGAAAATCCATTGTTAAATAGTGAGTGAGGAAGGAAATCCACAACTAACCCTCGTTTTGACGCACCCAATCGTGTTCGTATGGTGTTGCAGGCACAAAGCCGTAATGCAGAATCTTCGCTGTCGCTGTGATACTTCGACAAATGTTTTGCCTCTACACGAAGCCTCTTCAGAATGGTTCTTTTCACACTTTTTTTTTTAAGCCAGTATTTTTGAATTGATTTTTTACAGATCAGACCAGGAAACATTACCAGACTTTCCAGTTAGACGGGAAAAGGCCCACTTATGGGGAAGCAAATTCAAGTTTGTATTATTATACCTTCGGAGAGGCTGGTTTTTCAGTGGCAGTTACCAAGAAGAACACAGTGTTACTTGGAGCTCCAGGGCTTATGCAATTTGCAGGTTAATATCAACAAAAAACTTTGTCCAATCCTTAAATATTTTCTATTCATTTAACACTGGCTTTTGCCCACGACATCGTTCGCATGGAAATCGTAAAAAATGGACGGTTCCCGTGGCATGCCACGCCATTTTTCCAGAATAAAAAGTAAACTATATACTATTCCATAATCTATATGTCTGTAAACTATCTCTGTGATAAATTTCATTCAGATTCATTCAGTCCTTTTTGCGTGAAAGAGTGACAAACATCCATCCATCCATCTAACTCACAAACCTGTCTTTTTTTTTGTTTATGTGTTTTTTAAGTTAATTTATTTCGGTATGCTTTTAGGAGGAATGATCAGTTACATCTTTGATCCAAATAACACCTCTACGAAGACGGATCTACAACCCATTGCAAACCCTTATTATACGATGGATTTGGAACCAGATGAATATTTTGGTAAGATGTAAATTTAATAATAAAAATAAGTTTATTACCTAAAACTTTACAAGTTCTTCAACATACAGGGTTGTATGGAGTATCTAAAATAGAAAACAATAGTATATAAGAAGAACCTGGACCGACAGGTATTACTAAGTGTCCTACACTAGGCGAAGCCTGTCACGCAGGAAGGAATACTTTAAATTATAAATTTCCTACAAGAACATAACGACAATCTTTAAACTTTTAAATTATTTGAATATGTTATTTGCAATATTATTGAAGTTATACTTGTTTTGGCGCGTTATGGAAAAATGATGAGAGTAAATTTTTACGATGCGCGCGCACACCGTCATGAAAAACCGACACCCTGAAGTTAGCTAGTCAACATTTTAGTTTATCAACAAAAGTTACCAACTTCACGATAGTGATAAAAATGGTTTTTACTTACTACTTTGAGTACGTTCGTAGAATTTGAGGTTAGTTGACGGTATGTATTACTTATGATAATTTACTGTGATTATAAGTAATAAAAATGGTTTTTACATATTACTTTGAGTACGTTTGTAGAATTTGAGGTTAGTTGACGGTAGGTATTATTTATTATGATATTTAGATAAACTTTATTTAACTAGATAAAAGTATAACTTCTTACGTGCGTACATAAGTACACACACACTTTTTATTAGAATCAATACAAAAGGTGAATACAATACAGTGAATTCAGAATACAAATAAACATTGTATAACACAAATTTTTGCTCGCTTGTTTTCTCAAGCCAGATCACCTACTTTATCGTTATCACTTCATATTATAAAACAAAGTCCCCCGCCGCGTGTGTCTGTCCGTTCGCGATAAACTGAAAAACTACTGAGCGGATTTTCATGCGGTTTTCACCAATAGACAGAGTGGTTTATGAGGAAGGTTTAGGTATATAATTTGTTAACGTATTGTGTAAATTGGTTGAAATATGTCTCTACTCCCCGTGCGGGGTGGGTTGCTAGTACATTATATATTACGGTTTATATGATATTTTTCTATCTATCCCTCGGGACCAGTACTTTTTTTGGATGAAAGTTATCCTGTGTTTTTTTCTGTACCCTAACGTGTATGCTTATGATAATTGGTTGAGTAGTAATACGCGCAAGTGTAACAAAAACCTCTTATTCGAATTTGTGTAATTTATATATTAGAATTTGTGTATATATATATGTATGCATTTAGAAATATATAAGTGTGTTTATTAGCAGTCGGGTTACCAGCACAGGCTCTGCCTAGTTTGGGATCAGACGGCCGTGTGTGAGATGTGTCCAGTTATTATTATTATTATTTTCTATATCATCTTAATACTTATCAATTACATTTTTAAATACCTACCAATCAAAATATTTTTTTTTTAATTTTAAAAAATATCAAAAATAGTATATCACCGACATCGGGTACAGGGACCAAGGCACCGGTGGTTAGGGCTCCAAAGACAGGAACCTCCTCACTATACGGGCCGTGTCGAGGAGAACTGCCTTCTGCATCAGTCCCTTGATCCAGCTGTCTAACACAATCTTAAGGTGTTGATCGAGGCTTTTGACTATCAACCCACGTGCAGATATGACGATCGGAAATTGTTCCGATCGCCAAATCGACATTCCGCATATGGACAATCTCGTGAGATAAATCCAAATATTTCATTTGTTTTATTATTTTTATTTAAATATTAATTAACATTTATTTTAATTTATATTCCAAATTTTAACAGGATACAGCGTTGAATCTGGAATATTCGAGAAAAATGGAAGTGTTCTTTATATTGGAGGAGCTCCTCGGGCAGACTTGGGGCGAGGAAAGGTTTTTATATTTATCAAATATTATGAATAGAAGTTAGTTAATACTATTTATAAAACACTAAAGCAAAACTATCATACAATTTTACAGGTCCTAATAATAGAACCTCCTACTTCGGAATTGAAACCTTTAAACATCAAATTTAAACTGTTGGGACCCCAAGTTGGATCCTACTTTGGCTCAAGTCTTTGCTGCACAGACATCAATAACGACGGTCTTGATGATTTGCTAGTGGGAGCTCCCACTTTTGTGAAGAAAGATGACGGTCTTCCTTACGACCAAGGAGCTGTGTTTATTTATATTGCGAAAGAGGTGAAATGATTTGATAACGATATTTAAAACAATAACTGTTTTTCATTGTCTGTTATTAGTATTTGTTATATTTACAAGTAATATTTATATTTATTAGTTTTTTTCTGTACGTTATTCGTTTTGTTTATTATTACATAAAACTGTATGGGTTTTCAAAAAGGAATTTACTTGTCTTATAGCCCTTTCCTGAGATCGTGACCAATAACCAAGAACCCCATGTAATCAACGGTTTTTTATATTTAATTGTCAATACGCTCTTAATGAATTTTGCTCAAACGATTAAAATTGCCTTTTCAGACTCTTGTTGGGTTCGTTTTAGAAGAATCTGGGTACGTGGCAGGCTCTGGAGTAGACGGTGCTAGATTTGGAACTACCATTGCTGATCTTGGTGATATCAATGGTGATGAATTCAGAGGTACGTTTGACATGCCGATATTTTTACAGCAGAGATTTTTTTTTTTTTTCCACATTCTCACGCCTTATTCCTCTCCGGGAAGGCAGAGACGATAGAGCAAAATTTCGGTCGGTTATGGGTGATTTTTTATTTGGCCCTCCTTCAGTGTACTGCCGATCTCAACAGTATACGTCTTTCGGGGCCTAGCCGAAACGACTCACCCACTCACAGAAGCCTTATAAATTCCTTAAGACATTCGCACTTCACTAATCGTTTCAACATACCCATTGCCCAAATTATTGCAGCCTCCCTTTTCCAACTCTTGTTAATACAACTTCTATCAATCCAAAGTAACTGTTATTATGAATTGGGAAGTTTTGCGTACATGCATTATAAAGAACTTAGATATTATCCTCTGTTTATTTACAGACATTGCTATTGGAGCACCATGGGAAAACGACGGCACGGGAGCCGTATATATTTATATGGGAAATGCCAATGGGTTGAGGGATCAAAATGTCCAACGCATCCAACCTGCCGGTGTTCAAGGCTTTGGCTGGTCAATTTCCAAAGGATTCGATGTAGACAACAATAAATGTAATGGTAAGTTACTGGGAGGTAGAAATCTGGTAAATTAAGAATAAGTTATTTCATTTAAGTATACTTATTTTGAAACCTGGTATTTCAAAATAATGGCAAATTGTGGTTAGGGTAAGGTACTCTTCTATGGTAACAAAAAATATTAACAGTATTCATTAAATTGAATGTTATACATCCATATAAGAATTTGACGATCTCAGTTTTGTTTGAACAAAGAGATATTTTCATTATTATTATTATTATTGACATTGTTCATTTTTACACATTATTAACAGTATGATATAATTTTTTATGTTTCAGTAAGCAAATTTTGAATTATTAATGTAAGAACTGTGAAGTCACTCATTAAGTGATTTTTATATGTTGCCTGGCAGTTTTGAGTGTGTCATTATATCTTAAAAGTTCTGCTAATATGTATGTGTCTGCGTATGTGTCATTTCATGCGATCCAGATCATTGAAGGGGCTCCCGTCAATATGCATGACATGACACATGCGTCATGCTCGTGAACGGGTGCTGTTAGTTAGAGTTAGTCATCTCTGGACCACTACAATTTAAACGATAATAGTGCTTTAAGGGTCTGTTATTGTTTGGCATACGTTGGCTCCAGAAAGACGTTGACCTTTATGGTCCGGGAGGCAGCGTTGGATTTTCGATGGTGATTTCAGGTTGCTTCATTTTGTGTATGTAAGTGTAGTCGATAGCCTAGAGAGAGCTAGCAATGGAAACAAGCGTCAGCTGCCAGAGTCGGGGTGGACCAGGTTGTGAGACGATGTTAGATACTTAAGTAAAAAAAAAAAGATTTCTAAAAACCATTTCAGGTCGTTTGAAAATTTGCACAGCAAATATTTAAAAAAGAAGACAGCTGAAAAAATAATGGTGGATTATACGGCAGCTGCTAATATAAGCCTGTATAAAAAATAAGTTTTGAAAAATTATTTCAGGTTCAATGAAACATTTTATTTTATTACAATAATAAAAAAATCGTCATATACATTGAACGGGGTAAGATCGTCAGCTGAGGGTTTATACGAAAGCAATTCAACCCTCCCAAGGTCTTTCCCCCTTTATACAAATAACTGACGTACATTTTTAGTTAATATAGTGGTTAAATAATGTACTCTAAAAATTTTAAGTGCCCTGAAATTAATTTAAACTAAAATTCATGACTTGAAACATTTTTTTATAATAATAAGTGACCTGAAATCACCATCAATAATGCAACGCTGCCTCCCGGAATGACGCAGTGCCGTCATTCCGGGTACTTTCCAAAACAGCCGTGGCCAGTAAGCACCTGCGTCAGCCTCCTCCAGCCAATCCTCCATGATGGGTCTAACCACCACAATTGTGGCGTGTCGAATAGGCATACTCTGGAAACAGATTCAGTTTTAGATTTGTTTAGTTTTACTCCTTAACAAAATACGAAATACATAGCAAATCACGTCTGCATTTAGGAAGTTCGTTTTATTCATTTTGAGTTTGGTTTCAGATCTAGCTATTGGTGCATATGATAGCGGCGCCTCATTTCTATACCGGTGCATCCGAACTGTACCAGTGCGTGCTTCTATCAGGGTGACAAACCACATAAGTCTACCCCATAACATCACGGCATTTACAACCATGTTCTGTGTATCTGCGCCACGGATCAAGTTGTGGCCAAATGTCAAATTAAGTTAGTATTCCTTATTAATTAATTGTTGTCTTCAACTGACAAATTTGGGTATTAAGTCTTTTCTTGATTATGTGGTAAACACTTCAGGGGTAATGTTAGCAGAATCAATTGTTACTAACATCAATTATATACATATAAGAATTGTTATCAACTTATATCATATGCTTTTATCGATCATGGTTTTATCAATACGTACGAAGAACTTCAATTTAAATGCTTTGAGTGATCTGAAGTTATTATACTGAAAAATGATTTTCAGTATAATAACTTCAATGTAAAGTGTTCTATGGCCTTTACAAATTGTGTAAGAAACAGAGTATATTATAATGAAGTTATGAATCAATGCTTTGTGTCATACACGATTAGCACTACCATGTAAAAATAAATAAATAAGAACCTTAGCTTATAGGATGTTTAGATATATTCGATGTACGAGTATGAGAGTTATAACAACTGTAAATTAATGAAACTCCTACCTATAACAAAATTGATATTCATAGTCGGAACTAACTCTGAAATAAAAACGGAAATACTTTTGAGTAGCAGGAATAAGTATCTATATATTAATACATACAAACGTGCACAGACAGTAATTCGAAATTTGGAATACTTAAATTTGAAATACAGAAGTCGTGCAGAAAGCTATTTTTTTTCAATATATGCTATAAAGTAGAAAGTTAAGTAAAAACGGCTACATAAAGGTAGGGGTCCAATATATATTTTGACCTGTCATGGTGCTTAAGTCTATACAATGACAGTTGAAGTTATACTGGTCAATGAAATAAAACAAGACATTAAAAACGGGCGAAATTCGTGTGCATCAGAATGACTGGTTTCCTGTCTCATTTAGCATCGAGGTAGTGATTAAAAATTGCTACCTATTTGCTACCTACAACTAAATAATTGCTACCTCATTATTTAAAAATATGTAAGGAATATCAATGTGACCAGCCATTCTAACGTCAGGTTGGCTGGTCAACAGTACGTTTGTGTAAACTAAGCTGAGTTGGGTTATGTTTTTGCTTCAATATTTTCTACTTGTTTGCTACCTCCCCACCTATCAATTTCAGCCTTATAGCTAAAACAGTTGAAAAGTTATAATTATTCGAAACCTTTTCACGGGACTTCTAAATCTATCACAGATACAGTTGACAAAAAAAAAATGATACGAAAGCTGTCAATCTGCTGCATGTTCTTAAAGATATAGCATACAACAACATAGATTGTCAATAGGTAGCAATTTTTAATCACTACCTCGATGCTAAATGAGACAGGCATCCAGCCATTCTGATGCACACCGAAATTTGACCTCCAGGCGGGCTCTAGTATTATAAGAATAAATTTTCTTTTATATTAGATTTAACAGGAAGAATAGAAGTTGATCCCATCGCTAAGCGAGCAGCACTTATTGGAGATTATGAGTATAATTTCATTATTGCACCGGCCAATGAAGAATGTCATGAAAAAACAATTAATGTTAATGTAAGTATGTTGAGATTTCTAAATATTTTTGAAGCTTTTAATAGGTGTCCAAGATCAACCAACTTGAGGAATCCATTAAAAATATAAAAAAAAATAGTAAATACACATTACGAACATGTAATTTTTATTTAAAAAAAAAACCTATCGCGAGAGATTAATTTAGATAGATAAGGATAAATAGATATACTTGTTATTTAAAAGGTACTTTATTTTAATTATTTATTTATTGGATCTCCAACAAAGGACACAGAAATACACATATTATTCACACATAGTTTTTGAACAGTGTACTCCTTCAGTTATAGGAGACCACAGCATGCTCTATTACATCAAAGCTTACACCTAATACAAAATTAATTACATAATTAAAATAAACAGCATTTATAGTAAAACTGACAAACCATTTAATTTAAATATGCAGAATGAAGTCAAGTACATTTTTATTTTATGGTATAGGGGGCAAACGAGCAGACGGGACACCTGATGGTAAACAACTACCGCCGCCCATAGGCACCTGTAACTCGAGAGTCACGAATGCGTTGCCGTCCTTTAAGGTGGGAGTAGGAGAAGAGGGGGAGGGGGAGAAGAGTGGGAAGAGGGGGAGGGGTGAAAGAGTGGGAAGAGGGGAGATGGGAAGGACGGGAATAAGGGAGAGGGAAGGGTTAGGACCTCCTGTAACTTCATTCACGCGGCGAAACGCATTGCTTCACTGCCGGTTTTCTGTAAGGCCGTGGTATCGAGCGAAGGCGAGGCCCATACGTGCCAAAACGTGGCTCTCCCACATACAATCAATGAGAAATTTAAAGATATTGTTCCAAGTGTCTTTTATATCGGAATAAAGTTTCGCCAATGTCGATATCATGAGCTTTTGATAAGGTGTTGTATAGTTTACAAATTCTTGGCACAGCAGCGCAATAACCCAGATTGATTTTAGAGAACGGAATATCAAATAAATTACATTTTTGACTATAAACAAATAATAATTTATGAGAATATTTACTTGCAGCTGACCGCTGATTTGATGAAACCAATCCTGTTGAAGTTTGAAATAGAAGCTCACGAACTGATGATGGGTAATTATTATGATTATTTTTGATATATTTGTTAGTCAGAGATGTATAATGGCAGATGTCTATTTTAACAGCATTGCATCAGGACTTAAGCATGCTAATAAAGGCATGCCTGATTTCGAAACTTTCTAGAGGGACATGATTATTAACGATTACATGTTTGCTTTCGCCTTTTTAAGTATTCTTACAGATTTTGTGTTTAAAATATTACAAATATACGTTACTATATAATGTAATTATGTAATACTACCAGCGCCCCGCGGTTTCACCCGCGTAAATCCCGATCCTGTGGGAATATCAGGATAAAAGTAGCCTATGAGTTAATCCAGGCCTCCAGCTATCTACATACCAGTTTCATCGCAATCGGCTAAGTGGTTTTTGCGTGAAAAAGTAACAAACATCCATCCATCCATCCATCCATTCATCCAAACTTGCACATTTATAATATTAGTAGGGTTAGTGGGATGTTATGCTACTAGAGGAAGAGTGTGTTCACTAAAAATACATTTGACAAGAATTTTGAAATCGCTAATGTAGTTTCAATTAATATATTTCTGTCTCGTTAAGCTTGGATACCTCTCACTATATCTAATTATCTCTCCTTATTTTTTTTTAAATCTTGGATAATAAAAGATATTTTCAATGACAGATAACTCTACAAAATTTTTGAGCCATGCTACAAGAGTATCTGAAGATTCTACTATGAAAGTATCGAAATACGTGCAAGTACTTATAGATTGTGGAGATGATCTTGTCTGCAGTCCTTGGTTAAATTTGACTTTGGAGGCCTTGGACAAGTAAGTTTAGTTTTGTTTTGTTTTTCAAATATTTTGGCAATTCTTACACAGAAATTGTGAAATTTTAGATGATACGTTAATTACTAACCAGACGTTTTTATATCATTAATCAGTTCAAACATTAGTCAGTATATATTTACTGTATTCTAAAAGTGTAACAAATTCCAGACACAGGTCTGTCTGAAACTCGTAAACATCCCTGGTGTGATAAAATTTATATGGTAACATATTATTTATTTTTAATTTTAATATTAAGCGGATTGTAGGTATAGTGGACGATATAGCTAGACTTATTGAGATTGTATAATTGGGAAATTATCAAGAGAATACAAGAAGATAATACTATTTTTCTAAATTTAGATGTTTATGTAAGTTGTTGAATTGTACCACGTAGGTCGTAAATAAAATGGGCATCTCCGCAACGTAAAACAACTGCTTACCATATAAGATAGTAAAATATGAGAGAACCTCTTTGAGAGAATCTTTACGAGAATCTTTGAATCATAAAGTTTCCTACACTATGGGAAACCAACACCCCAAAATAATGACAAGAAAATAAAATAAATCCGATCCATGATCTAACAAAGAAGTCTGTTATTTTGTCAGTCATATATATTAGAAATAGGATATAGTATTGCAGAACAAAAACCTCCATAATCTATATTAAATATGCAAACTTACGTAGTTGTTTGTCTCTAACGAACTTACCGCGTTTCGATTAGAGTCAGTTCAGATACATAATCAATATAATGACAATTGTCACTTGAAAAAGTTGCATTGGCTTCGATCTCTTAAAAAATAATTGTTTATATACAATAGTTTTATTTCTTTCGCAGCCCTTATATACCAGGTACAAATAACAGGTTTGGAGTAAAACTTACAATCGTAAATGAGGCCGAACCAGCTTATGGTGTAAAAGTAAACATCTATTTACCAACTCACCCAAAACGAATTCCAAGTGAGTGTTATGTAAAAAACCTTGTAATGACTTGTGATCTTCCACAACCATTTTTCCGAAACGACAGTATTTTATGGGAAGTAGAAATGGAATATGATTTGAATGCTACCAAAAGATTAGATTTGATAATCACAGCGGAATTGGAAGATATGTTTAATATAAATAATATCACTCAAGAATATGTTCATAATGTGACGCTTGAAGTTACACCTGAAGCCTCTTTCAGTGTTAGTGGGTAAGTTACTTCATCATCATACTTCATCACTATTGTATTCACCTATGAAATTCTAACCTTAGAAAATATTTTTCCAAAATGGAAGAAATGTTGTCGTTCGTGTTTCTTTACTTATTGAAGATAACGAAAATATGACGTAATTATAGTACTGTATTTATGTGCTTATACATTATGATTACCTAATGTATTGGCACATAGCAAGGCATTTAGACTTGCCTCTTGAGTAATGTCTTTATTATTATTTCATTATAGAAATGTTACGATTAAATTTGAATATTTTGTACACTAATCATCGTTTGTAAACAAAAAAGGAATGTCTATATTATCGTTTAAATGTTTTTTTTCCAGCCAATCTATGCCAAATACATCGGTAATAATTTTTAGAGATAATTTGAATGCAGGTGCAAATATTTCATTCAAGCACTTCTATACGGTGGGTAAACCAAAGCTTGTTCTTATTCGAAGCTGTCTTTTATAATTTCCATTTCCTATTTCCTGAAGTAGATCCACTTCAGGTCTGGCCGATTAGGCTTTCGTGATATATGAATGCCTGTTTATCTGTATATTCTTCAACAGATCTTGGTTTGACATAATAACATAGGTGATTCATAGTTATTAAAGGCATATAAGATCTGGGTCTCAGGTAAGTCCGACCGAGTCCGAAAGTTAAAAACGTGGACCATAACTAATGGTCCACGTTTTTAACTTTATTAGTGAAACTTAATGTCCAGATTAGTTGATTTTTAAACTGATTAGAATGTTTAGACTCGTAAAATTTTGATTGTGGAAAAAATCGCTGCATCGTGGGCAATTTAACAATCAATTCTCAATTCTTAACAAGGTGCCTCGAAATAAAATTCACAAAGAAAGCAGAGAAGAAAGGAAGGAAGCTGATACTATTGCCGTACGCTATTGCCTAGTCGTTCTATTCATAAAAGAAACGTCTTATTGATGCGGTCACTGTAAGATACTGCTATTTAACTAATTAGGTTACAATATTATTACTATATTATTACATCGCACAACTTTTTGCTGTCAAAGAACTGCGAGACTTCCATTTTTATACGTTATGTTTTTGATGGGATTATATTAAAATAAATAAATACAGTATCATACAATATTCTTTATTGTACACCATAGAAAAAGTTATAACATAAAAAAGAAACATTGAATACTGGTACAATCGGCCGTCTTGTAGCTAGTTACGATTTCTTGCAGACAACCTTAAGATGGATAAATGCGAATACTCTGTTCATTTAAGAAATGTTTATGTAATTTCAGGTAACGAACGCAGGGCCCTCAGACTGGCATTCTCTGATTGTTAATATACAAATTCCTTACAAGGTATGTCCTCATGAATAAAATGCCAAAGAGCGTTTGAACCGCCAGATATCGTTCCTAGTGTTTATCGTCGCTTTCCCAACCAGTATTACTCACGTCTTGCTAGAATTTCCCTTGTCCAAAGGAGCTCTAATTATCATCTAAGTGCTTATTATCATACTCACTAACAAAAACACCAAAAATTAACTAGTATTGTTGTTTAGTAATGGTGTTTTGTTAGATTTTTCCATTAAGTACTGTTTGCAGACTTAAAACTTTTATTTGGGTCTTATTTATGTGTCAAAACAATTTTCCGCCATCTGTTGAAGTGAAACTTCTTTAGAATCGTTGATTTGAAAATTCGATGAAACTAAAAAGTCGCACTAAAAAGAGACAAACGTATTCATAAATAGGATTTAGCCTGCGAGAGAATGAGATAGAATACAAGTATACAGTGTTTTCTATAATCTTCTTATGCTAGCAGGTGTCTTTGCACTTTCATACTATGAAGCCTTCAAAACATACATCATAGTCAACGTGCTGTTTTTTTTTGCGACAAAAATATGTGTGAGCCACAAATAGTTGTCCCGAGTCTGGGTGTTCTTTGTGTCCGTTGTTTAAATGTTTGCGAAGCCTTCCGTGACACAAGAATATTCCTAATGGGGGAGCCTTTTTTAAAAAGGAAGAAAGAATTTGAAAAGAAATCGGATCCGTATTTACATTCGAAATGTTAATGTCTCACACCAAAGCCCCCTAATTTATCTACGCATTCCGCTAAGGCTCTTACTCAAATTCAATTACTCTTTTTATTTTCGGATATAAATATATGGTTTTGCTTGCACAATCTTGGTACTAAAAATCGCATTGTAATTGTCTTTAAAAACTATTTTTCATTGTAATAACATGTGTGCACTACACAGGGCAGATACATGAACTTATACTCGTATGTACAGTAAATAATTTCTATTTTACAGACGTACCTTTCCGAAGACATTGAAGGTTGTGAACAAGAGGACTCTCTGTATATTTGTTCGTGGTCTCTACCAGCTAATACTTCGATAGCGGTGGCGATTCCATTATCTATAGATTTAAGTCTAGAAGGTGCGCGTTACATAAATTAACATAAATTACTACTACTGCAAACTCATACATTGTCATTGATTAATTTCCAGTATTTTTTTTATTATCATGTTTTGTGTTGTTATTGTCATACAAAAATATTTTGTATGGTAGTTAATTGTCCTGAAAGACAATATTACTTATCTCAAGCAGATACAATACAACTTGACAGATAACTTGATACATCTCACACTCGGCCACTTGGTCCCAAACTAGGCAAAGCCTGTACTACGGTAACCAACCCGCTGATAAACATGCGTATATATTTCTAAATACATACACATTATGGATCATTAACACCCAGACACAAAAGAAATGATCTCTCTGGCTCAGCAGTGAGGATCACTAACCACTTGACCAACAGACCAGTGAAATATATGAATATATGAAATAATATTTATGAATATCAATTTCGTGCAATGAATATGGCTTTTTCTTTTCTAGGAAAATTTCTTGAAAGAAACTTGAACTATAGAGCCGTGTCAACAATATTTTTAATCGTGAACCAATCAAACGTTGCGTCTAATTACACGTAAGTACTTTTAATATTATCATAATTATTCATAATACAATAATAATGTAATATTCTGGAAAAACATTATTATTATCTTTATTAACATTTAAATACATATAAATTACATTTTTAAATACATTATTATATAAAAAAATATATTTAAAAATATAAAAAATAGTGTCCCACCGGTATCGGGTACAGGGATCAAGCTACCGGTGGTTAGGGTTCCAGAGACAGAAACCTCCTCACTATGCGTGCCGTGTCGAGAAGGACTGCCTTCTGCATTAGGCTCTTGATCCAGCTGCCTAACTATACTATAACTTGCTTATTATTATTATTATTATACATTAATATAATTTAGGTTTTAGAACACGGATAAACGTACTTAGATTTGTTTTTGTGAAAACATACATATCACCAAGACCAATGATGTCATTGGTCTTGGTGTTCTTACATATAATATGTATACTCACACATAAACATATTCATAGAATCGAATCTTTGACGTTGCAGTTGAATGCTCTACTGCTGTAATATACGTTAACTTGAAGTAAATGTTATTTCTAAAGTTATGATAGTTTTGAAAACTGGTATGGGGTTATGCAATAACGTAAAAAACAATATACCAACCAAATATCAATGACTAACCGTTCCTCGCAGTTTCACCAGCGTTTATGGTCACTGCTCTGCTTCTAAGAGTCGCAGCGTGATGTTACATTGCTTAGAATATTCCTCAATTAATATTCTATCCAATACAAAAAGAATTATTCGAATCCCATCTATAGCTTTAGAGATTAGCGCGTTTAAACAAACAATCAAACAAAAAACTCTCTAAACTTTAGTATATTAGTTTAGTATATTAGTTTACTAATATAGATAAAATAGGAAGTTATGTTACTGTGTAACGCTGCTCTTTTATCAACAATTTCAAAAACATCTTTTCTGTGTAAATTAGTCAGTATTAATGACCGAAGCAGTGGGTTTTTCGACTTACCTAAGGATTAACTGCTGATTAGGTAATAGTCAAGTCACTTTCTGTATCCAATAAGCTCCGTTGTCCTAGGAGAAATAGATATGAAAAGACAACGTGACTTTTTCCTCACCTTACATCTCTAAGCCATAATAGACTGCCTGTTTAAAGAAGGCTTCTGTTGTTAAGGTTTTAATACAATTACTAAAAATGTATACACTTTACAGAAGTTACCAAGTGGCTACAGTATTGATTCTCGAGAAAGCAAGTATTCCTCTCTGGTATATAATTATACCATGCATATTTTTGGGATTGTTCTTATTGTCAATAATAACATGGATTTTATACAAAGTAAGTGCTATCTTGATATTCATTTGTGTTTGTAATCAACTCAAATTATAGTATCAACGATTTAAAATTAGTTGGATGTAACCTTAGCTCCTAGACTTGCTAGACCGACGCCATTTTGTTTTAGAATATAATTTGAAGTATGATTTTGCCAAAGCTGAACAGGTATTGGGACCTTGAAGTCTGCATTTTTTATTTTCTTGTATTTATTCTTAATTTTATTACGATAAGCATGTTGTTGATTTTGAAAATATTTATAAAGAAATGAAATAAATTTAAACGCTAGTCTTGCATCCCTAGTCATCACCAAGAATGCAACAAGATGCTCATGAAGATGTTCAACCGTGCTCTTCTATATAGTACTTACCTATCTCGAAGAGAGGAAAAATTCTTCTGTACTTATTAAATTTAGTTTTTTTTTATGGTATAGGGGGTAAACGAGCAGACGGGTCACCTGATGGTAACATGACTACCGCCGCCCATGGGCACCTGTAACTAGAGAGTCACAAGTGCGTTGCCGCCCCCTTTAAGGTGGGAGTAGGAGACGAGGGGGGGAGAATGGGAAGAGGGGAGAGAGGAAGGACGGGAATAAGGGAGAGGGAAGGTTTAGGGCCTCCGGTAACTTCACTCACGCGGCGAAATGCAATGCAATCATTGCTTGACGGCCGGTTTTCTGTGAGGCCGTGGTAACGAGCGGAGTCAAGCCGGGCCATACGTGCCGAAGCATGGCTCTCCCACAAAAAAAATTGTTAAACATAATGCGGATTGCCGCATAATAGGGACACGTGCGATCACAATGTAAATGTTTCCTAGGTAGCCTTGCTGACTTACCTCTATCATTACAGCGCAACTTTTTCTCAAGAAAAAACTATGATCAGCTGAAACAAGAGCAAAATAATAAAGAAACCCAAGATTTATCACAGCTATCGGATGCCAGTCCATCAGCTCCTTCAGACGATGAAGATGAAAAGGCACAGTTATCACAAGATAGAGAATTAAATGAGTTATTTGAAATGAAAATTTAAACCTTACGTAAAGGAGATAGTAAATTTTCCGAGATTAGTTGTATGAAAAATCATTCTTAGTATTTTTAAACTTTAAGACTTCATGCACCAAGAAAAATCAGTACAGAAAATAATGTTTTTATTTATCTATCCGCCTGTCATAATCTATGTTTTTACACCCTGTCACGTGGCAGGTGAAGACTGAGTTATCTGGTCTATCTAATCCTTTCAAGAAATCATTCGTAATTTTCGTTCCATTTTATATATATTTCAAAATGATACAATAATAGATTTCATTGTGATTAAAACCATTTATCTCAATTCGACTGAGTTCAAAAATTGTAAATCGATCTTAATAATTATTTTTAATATTGTCTGTGATTAAATTTGAGGAAAATTCTCCACCACTAGTGAGTTGAAAATTAAGAGATGGATTTTTGACGCGCATTGAAGTCTGTTATACTTCTTTAAAATATAATTATTTTTGTGGTCAATACATTTATAGAGAATGGTCTTTAAACATATGGAAATGTTATTGTTGAATATTGTAATTTTTCCCAATGAACCTACTCTTGTAAATTATTCAACTTTCATTAAATTTTATTTTTATTGGGTAATGGAAAAGGCGTTTGTCATCCAACTCTGACCTGTTGGAAATACAATAAATAAATAAATAACTTAATAACAAATGATAACTAATTTTACTACAAAAGTTATACAGTTCTTGTACTCGAATCTACAAGTTACCGTAAATGCGTCCTTAAAGATAAGATACGATTTTGCTCTTTTAGTATTTAATTTTACGTGTATTTATTTAGTATGTCATTTGAGTAATTTAAACTGGTTGTGTTTTATCCGATAGATTATTTTTGAAATGAATGTTTAAATTGTAGATATTATTTTTGTATTTGTTATTGTATTTTATAACATTTTCATATTTAATGTTTATGAGTGATGGCTGATGTCCATTAGATATAATAGAACGTAATTTTATTAATTGTGTTTCTTTTCAATAATCTCCAAGTCTATCCACGTCCTTACGCGTTCAACTTTTTATTAACCCCCGACGTAAATCTGTGAATTTGTGTCTGTCTGTGGCATCATAGCTCCTTAACGGTTGGACCGATTTTTATTTCGTTTTTTGTTTGAAAGGTGACTTCATCGAGAGTGTTCTTAGTTATAATTCAAGAAAATCTGTTCAGCCGTTCGAAGATCATCAGCTCTCTTCTATTCGTTGATGGGCTTTTTTAGTCGAGGGTATTTTAAATTTTTACTTTTAATCTTGATTTTTCGACTAAAATACTGAGCGGGAATCGAACTTGCGGGCCTGACGTCGTCAATATGTTACTGACCAGAAAAAAAAAATTATAATAACACTCGAAATATTACACAATATTCCATGACATGCATACACAAGTTAATGTGACTCATGACATGATAATGTATAGGAAATGAGTGGGCGTTTTGATAACCGATTACAGCTTCCATGAGAGGTTAAAGGACGAACGAATTGGTACTTCTAGTTTCTGAGCAGCAATGTAACTGTTCCTTAATTTCAAAAGGTATACTAATATTTTAACAAAGGACACATGGTACAAGTAAATTTCACCTCAAGCAAATCCTTTCCACTGAGCGTCACCTTTTATTTAAGAGTTGTTTAATTTAAGTAAACATTGTTGTTGTTTGGAAAGTGGATTAAAATTATCTGCTACGTGAAATTGAACGTTAAAAACATGCAACTCTGATTTATTGGGCTATGAGAACAATCCCAGAATAGGATCACCCCGTTAGAATTATACCTGCTGCTAATGGCGAAACAGAATACTAGAAATTTTCATCTCTTGGACTCCATGGAGGAAGGTCGATAACGCCGTACCAGCCAAATTTGACCAAGGCCCGTATAACTCGGTTGAAACGTGAGGCAGTTCATTCATACCCAAACCATCTCATCCATTCCTATTGACGTAATCGTTGATAAATTTATTATGAATCATGTTAAGAACCATTTACTGAATTCGGAACTGTAATTTGTTTTGTGCGATATAGAATCACTGGTAATAAACATTAGTGTCCTATGTACCTTCATAATAAGCTGTTGAAAGCCTTAGTGGTACATAGTGGTGTTGCATTTTGTCAATTTAGTTAGGTACAAGGCAGTGTGACTCTTACTCTGGGGAACAATTTTGTTTTTCACGTTAGTCAATAAAAAAATAAATATACAAAACAAAGATGGCGCTAGAATTAGTTCCATGCCTATTAAAACAGCAACTCAAAAATCACTAATTATGATCCTACTTATTACTTATAAATGTACTGTAGGGGAATTATTTACCTATTTGTAAATAGTATCAGCAACAGACAAAATAAATATAATTTCTTATCGATTCTGCTCTCTAATTAAGAGAGCTCTTCAATAGCTTCGATCCAATAAAGAGCTCTCTTAATTACAAAAATAATTACTTATGTAATTGCTTTTGTTCTAAACAGTAATTAGCTGTCATGCCTTATCGCCGTTTTGTTATTTTCACTGATTTGTGTTCGACTTTTTTAAAATTAACTCTTATTTGGGCCGGGCTTTTTAAAACGACAGTTAACATTCAAGTCAAATCAGTCGGTCTTTATTAAAGTAGACCAAGAGCTCAGGGCCGCCAGATCATACTTTTTTTTGGTATGGGAGGTCAACGAGCAGAAGGGTCACCTGATGGTAAATGACTACCGCCACCCATGGGTACCTGTAACCCAAGAGTCACAAGTGCGTTGCCGGCCTTTAAAGTGAGAGTAGGGGGAGAGGAGGACTGGGGGAGAGAGGGAGAAAGGGGTGAAGAGGGGGAGATGATTGGCAACTTTTATTCAATTCTCAGTGCTGATTTTTGGGCATCCGTTCCTCAAAGGGAAAAAAGGAATCTTTATAGGATCATTTTGTTGTCCGTCTGTCTGTTTGTCTGTCAAGGCAGTTTTTCAGGAACCCGTGGACACATCAATTTGAAATTAATACCCAATATTTATATCTGCGATCCCTTGAAGTCGTAAATCAAGTTTCTAAGTCAACGCAATCAAAAGATACGGCCATTTAAACCAAGTAAGAACATTTCGCAGGTAAATCAAAATCTTAAAATACTTTCCCATTGACCTAGAATCAATGTGTAACATTACAAAGGGTGTGGCTGAAAGGAAGAAAGAAAAAAAAAGAGTTATTTTTGGCACATTGTGATACACAATTACACATACAGACACTTAAATTTTGACAAGAAACAATAAAAATAAAAACACGAACATAAAAAGGCAGAATAAAAAAAAAAAAAAAAAATTGGGTGTTTATAATTTCTCCTCACTGGCAACACCACATCTTCCGCCTGACCAAGTGGAGCTGGAAACCGTCTCTATTATTAATATTGAGGGAGGCAAGTCTCGGATGGGGTACGCGACTGAGACTGCAGTAATAGCTCGTAGAGGCCGGGGTCGCGTACCCGAACGTCCTGTATTTCCTGTGACTGGAGAGCCCAGACTACGTATGCACGTATTTGTTTCTTTTTATGGGTATCGCTACCTCGTTTTGCGAGAAGGCCAAAGGCGTGATGTGTGGCAAAGACATGTGTCAAGAAGTTAGTACTACACCAAAAAAACAAAAAAATACGGAAACAGACACTTTTTAAATAAACTTTATCACACAGAGCAATATTATTACAGGGAACAAAGAGTTGAATATCATACGCTTGTAACGTGCCCTGCCTACACTTAGCTGAATAGCAACATTATAGCTAATTAATGACGTACAATAGAAGTTCTTTATTGAAATATCCTAAGTACCGAGCCGTCGCGTGGTCGTCGATTACCTACTTGTATGTGATAACGCCGCAACCGATTTAAGAACTGAAACGTACAATAGAAGTTCTTTATTGAAACATCCTAAGTGCCAATCATCGCGTCGTTTCATGTCGCCGCATCCGATTTAAGAACTGAAAGTATTTATAATGGTAATATTGAAATGAAGGAACACTTCGGTACTGACATCGTCCGAACTTAGACATAAGGCTAGTTAAGTTAATAATGTAATTTCTTTTTAGTAAATTAAATTCTCATTTTAATAATTTCGGTTTCTCTTCAAGTCCTTCGGCTGCCACCTTCCATAATTCGCTTATGAGTGTAGTCATGTGTATGTTATGAGCACGACAAACGAAATGGCGTTTGTCGTGCTATTTTTATTTTGCGTGCTGACTGCACGAATGGCGCAATGACTTAAGTGGTCACCTCGCCACTACGCCGCGCCGAGTGTTGTGGGTTCGAATCCCACACGGGACAAAAAATTATGTGATGCACAAATAGTTGCCCCGAGTCTGGGTGTTCTTTGTGTAGTTGTTTGAATGTTTGTGAAGCCCCTCGCGACACAGGAATATTCCTAATGGGGCTTAAAAAAACAAAAACTAAAGATAAAAGACAAATATCCCTACAGAACCTGAAACAAGACCTTTCAGAATTTGAGGGTAGAAATGTTCACCACGTGCGTGAGTGACGTAATGGGCTGCAACTGTTTATTGCAACTGGTAAGTGCATACCCTCACCTCTGATGTTTATTAGTCGGTCACTTAGCGTTATTAAATTATACTTTTAAAAGGAAAAAAAAATATGTTTTAATAGGAAACGGAACTTTAAAGTAGAAAAAAAATGAATTGTAAGCATACGGTGCTTGTGGTGGGGTATCCACACGATAAAAAAAGTATGTTGTTATAATAACTCTACTTATATAAACAGCTACCAATGAAATAAACATCTCTTATTAAATAAATATCTCTGTGTAAATAGAGAACAAGGATATAGAATTACTAGATCCAAATGAACTTGCTTTGAACCATTGAACCGAAGCCTCTACACTCAACTAGTGAACTGATTCGAGTTGAGTCCACTCGTGACCACGATCGGTGCAATTCGATCGAAACAGGGTAACCAAGAGGTATTGTATCTTTTAAATGTCCCGAATTACACATATAATATGTATCAAAGTCGTGAAAGTTTAAAAACAATTTCTAACAGTGATTTTTTTTATATTATGTTTAAGTAACTTCAAAAAGATGAGTGTCCTGGTTCGATTATCTTTAGTATTGTAAAATCTGTTTTTATTTCATACACCTAGACCTTACTTTGGAGAACTAAAAATTTTAACTTTACTGTATATATATTTTAGAAACTTTACTATTTGTGAGAAAAAATATACAACTATACAGTCATCTCAATAGTAAAATACATATTTTAAAAATATCTTGTCCCACAAATAGTACAGCATATCTCAATAAGAGCGTATGTTGCATGGTCTCTAGAGAACAACGGGCTACCGAAGTCTACTGCAAATGGAAAGTATAAACGCGTTCAAAACTAAAATTAAGCAACTTTTACTGGAAAAATGTTATTAAATTATTACTCTATTGAGAAATACGTAAATGATAAAACAATTAAATGATATTGAAAAGTCTTTATTTTATAAACTACTAGCAACCCGCCCCGGCTTCGCACGGGTACAAATTATACACCTAAACTTTCCTCATGAATCACTCTGTCTATTAGTGAAAACCGCATGAAAATCCGTTTAGTAGTTTTTCAGTATATCGCGAACAGACAGACAGACGCGGCGGGGGACTTTGTTTTACAATATGTAGTAATATGTAGAGAAGATTTTTATAATATGATTTTTTTTCATCATTAGCTCAGCTACATGATATGATGATGATTCCAAACGCAAAAACCTCATAAAGCAATAAAAAGTAAACAGAAACACTATTCGTTCCTACAATTTTCGAGGGTTTCTCTCAATTTTATCAGGATCCCATAATCAGATCCTGACTTCCTTGACATGGAATCACCCTTGAGGTTCTATATCTAACAAAAAAGAATAATCAAAATCGGTTAGGCCCGCCAGCCGCTCTGCCCCCGCTTTTGAAATCTCTGATATCTTCTAAGATATTCATTGTAATAATATGCTGTAAAGGGCAATTTTGATGTACATGAAATGCACAACGTATCTAATGTATTTAATTGGATAAGGAATAATACTGTATTGTTTAAAATAGTTTGATAAATAACCCATATTTTTTTGTAATATGTAAAAGATAAAAATGGTTACTGTGGGTTATCCTTAGGAGATAAACATATACCATTTGGGACTTTTTTATTGATCTTTTTAAGATATACAATTCCGTAGTACATTCATTTGATCTATCTCGTAAGGTTTAGCCAGCGTTTGCAATGTAAGCGCACAAAAATATGTTTGTTACGACATGACATTACAAATCTTTAAAGTTCTCGACTTTTCTCTACAATAATATGCATGTATACTACATATAAACCTTCCTCTTGAATCACTGTCCATTGGTGAAAACCGCATGAAAATCCCTTCAGTAGTTTTTCCGTTTATCGCGAACAGACAGACACGCGGCGGGGGACTTTGTTTTATAATATGTAGTGATAATTGTTATTTTCCTCGCTAGATTAAATCTGTAATATCTTCGAAAATATTCATTTAAATTGCATGCTGTAAAGGGCCATATTGATCTATTTTAATGTACAATGTATTTAAGGTACTTAATTGGATAAGGATTAATGCAGTATTGCTTAAAATCGCTTCGTGAATAAGCCATTATTTCTCGTAAAAAGTAAAGGATATAAAATGGTTATTGTGGGTTATCCCTAAGAGATAGACATATACCATCGCGGACTTTTTTGTAGACCTTTCTCAGATGTACAATACTGTAGTATATTATTTTAATGTATCTCGTAGGGCCATGTTCAGCCAGCGTTTGCAATGTAAGCGCAAAAAATGTGTTTATTTACGATATCACATTAGAAACCTCTAAAATTATCAGTGTTTCTCTACTATATTATGCATGTATTATACATATAAATCTTCCCCTTGAATCACTCTATCTATTGAAAGAACCACATCAAAATCCGTTGCTAGTTTTAAAAATCTAAGCATACATAGGGACAGATGGACAGCGGGAAGCGACTTTGTTTTATACTATGTAGTGACGCGTAAGTCCCGATTCCGTGAGAATATCGGAATAAAAAGTAGCTTATGCGTTAATCCAGGTCTCCAGCTATCTACGTACCAAGCATACGTTCATCGCAATCGGTTCAGTGGTTTTTGCGTGAAAGAGTAACAAACATCCATCCAAACTTTCACATTTACGAGTATGATTTTAGTGGGATGACATGTTTGATTATTTTATATTTTTATTTTGTTGTTGTTTTGTCACTTATTGATTATTATAGAACTAGATCTTATTATTGTACTTGGCACTATTTCATTATTTTCTAATTGATAATTATTAAAAAAAGTTAAAATGTAATTTAAAATGTAACTTTTGCATGTCGTAAGGCCAAATGTAGTGAAACATTTAATTTTCAGACTATGTACCAGCCCATGTACCTACATTCTGCAAAAGAATAAATAAATAAATAAAGAAAAAAAAAGAAAAAACAGGTATCTCTATGGAGGTCTAAAAACGAAAAGAATAATTCCAACCCGGTCGTGACATAATTGCTAATGGAAGTTTCAAATGGTATAATTTATACTAAACACTATACAAATCATTTTCTAAATTAAGCAATTATAATACAATTTACTCTCAATATGTCCTAAATAATTCTCAATAAATTGTAAGTAGGGATGGAACTAATTATCGCTTACTTAATTGCATAGTAGCTCCATTGTGCAGAGTCCAGTAAGTTGAAGGGCTCAGTCGAACACTAGCAGTTATCAAGTGACATTTTATCACTTCAATATTGTCCGTGTTTAAATAGTGTACAATAAACATTAATAATACGTGTATAAGGATTTAAAATAAATAAGTTGTGGTATACGGAAAGTGATATTAGTGATATTGATAAATTTAGGAGTGAGGTAAGAAAACATTATACCGTACCGTTCTCCACAGTTCCAGTCACGTTTATGTTCACTGCTCCACTCCTAAAGTTTGTAGCGTGATGTTAAATAGCCTATAACCTTCCTCAGGAGTTGAGCTATCAAATGCAAAAAGAATTTTCAAAATCCATCCAGTAGTTGAAGAGATCAGCTCGTTCAACCAAAGAAACAAATTCGTCAGCTTCATGATATTAGTTTAGATTGTAAGAACGAAAATGACTCCCATATTTGAACGATATCTATGTTTACAAACAAACTAATTACAGATATTGAGTATTGGATGAATTAGAATGCGTGTTATGAAAATGTTAGCTAACTTATCATTTAATACTTTTATGTACTGACAAAAAAATATTTAAAGTTATCAAAACTATCTAAATTTTTTGAGAGGAATTTGTATTTAAGTGAACGTGTAAAAGTGTTATCTATTCGATTCCCACCCAGAACAAATAATTGTGTTATGACTTTATGAGCACGATAGTTTGTTCTGTATATGGGTGTAATTTATCTATAATATGTATGTATTTAGAAATATACAAGTATGTTTATCAGCAGTCTGATTACCATAGTTCAGGCTCTGCCTAGTTTGGGATCAGACGGTACTATGGTAACCAGACTGCTGATAAACATACTTATATTTCGCGGTATAAGAACCAGATGAACGTATCTACATTTTCTTAATTTTACAGAGCAAAAATACTCTGAGAATTTACCTAGTTCCTTGTGGTTCCTTAGCTATTTTGTTATTTTGTTATTTGTGAAATATTGCATTTACAATAACGTCGTTTTGGCATTTCATAAAGGAGCATTTTGTGACCCGCATTATGTAAAAAAAAAACGATTTTTGCCTTTTTTGTAGATACTTTCATGCATCTGGTCCTAATACCGCGATATTTCTAAATACATACATATTATAGATAAATTACACCCAGACACAATGCATGCTGTCGGTATACCATCTCATACATAAATATTACAAGAACGAATTACCTAATTAAAATCCGGTTAGAACCTCGCCAGAACGGAAGAAAATTATAGCGGTTTGAAGGATTTCATGCGAGTCCCGTAACGGGATTAGGCTGCGTACTATATCTCGACATGCTTATTATAAGAACAATACAAAACAGAATACTAAAACACAATGCTTTGAATATTTGATGCCAACTAATTGCACTCGGTGCAAGATGGACCGACAACCTGAGGAAGGTAGTTGGGAGGGATTGGATGCGGAAGGCAGAGGACCGAGAGCTATAGCGCACATTGGCATAGACCTATGTCTAGCACTGAAGAGCAATGAATCCGGGTCATTAATATTTACCTGAACATCTCGGAAGTTAATAATGCTAGCTTACTGAAATAAATTGTGTTTAATAAACAATTAAATTGCACCATCCGTGCAATTAACTTATTTAGGACACTTTTAGAAGTGAAGGAGTGTTATTTATAGTTGTCTTTATCTATCACTACATATTATAAAACAAAGTCCTCCGCCGCGTCTGTCCGTCTGTTCGCGATAAACTGAAAAACTACTGAACGGATTTTCATGCGGTTTTCACTAATAGACAGTGTGATTCATGAGGAAGGTTTTGGTGTATAATTACCCGTGCGAAGCCGGGGCGGGTTGCTAGTTTATATATAAATTTCGTGTCACGTTGTTTGTTCGCGATGAATTCCTAAACTAATGAACTGATTTTAATAAAATTTTGCACAATGTGTGCAATTTGTTGTAACTTGAGAGATAGCATAGTTTTTATCTCAATTTATAGTAACAATATAGTTTTATTCCAAATTTCTTAGCCACAGCAATGCGTGCCAGGGTTGCTAGTACTATTTATCTTTAAGTTTTTTGTGTTTTCAGGTGTGCTCTGCATGGAATAATCTTAACATCAACAATGGCGACTAATAATCCAACGATAATAAGACGACTAACAATATATATTTCATTTATATCTAATTTTTACTTGGTCACCCCAAGTTTCATCTTCCATGAAAATACAAAAATAATGTTCAAGCCAAGCGAACTTGAGGGTTCCAACGAGTATTTTGGATATTCTACTTTATTGAAGGACAAGAGGTATATTTATTCTTTTTTTTAAATATATTTTTTAATCTAAATACCTGGTGAACTGCAATTTTATTATTATCTATATATATAAAAATGAATTGCTGTTCGTTAGTCTCGCTAAAACTTGAGAACGGCTGGACCGATTTGGCTAATTTTGGTCTTGAATTATTTGTGGTAGTCCAGAGAAGGTTTAAAAGGTGAATAAATATGAAAATGCTCGGAATTAAATAAATTGTAGGTGATACGAAGTTCACCGGTCATCTAGTGGAGAATAATGTTATAAACGTGAATGTGAGGTTATTTAGGGTAGGTGGCAAACGAGCAGACGGGTCACCTGATGGTAAGTGACTACCGCCGCCCATGGGCACCTGCAACTCAAGAGTCACAAGTGCGTTGCCGGCTGAGAAGGGGAGGAAGAGAGGGAGTGGGGAAAGGAGAAGGGGGGAAGAGGGGAGAGGGAAGGGTTAGGACCTCCGGTAATCTCACTCACTCGGCAAAATACGGCCGCGACCGGAGTGTGCGCGGCCGATACGTGCCAAAACATGGCTCGCTCTTTGTTCATAGTCATGAAATGTTGCATACACATTGTTAAGGGGTACAGAAGAATACATAGTCTACTTTTCGTCTAGAAAAAAGTATCCGAATAAGAATTGAACAAAATTAAAAAAAGCATGAATTTTATTTTTTATTTTAAAAATAAGGATTACTCTTAAATTTACAATCCACTTGTGACGGAACACCGTGTGGTTTTACTCGGTTCGATTATGATATACTACTTTACCGTTAGCTCCGGTGAGGTAATGACCCATGGGGGTTTCCGCACGATAAAAAGCAAAAAAATGTATGTTTTTTTCTTCATCATATTCTGATGACTTTCGAGTACATTACCTTACCTTAGGACTTCAATTCCTGGCGAGGAACCTTTAACTTTTTAAAGAAAACGACGAAGAAAAACGTTGTGAGGATACCTGCATACCGGTTGTAGCACAGTTTATAATCAAAACTAACATTATACCATATCATTAATTAATTTGTAAGTAACTCTGAGCCCCGGTATTTCGGTGAGTCGGTTTGCTCTGAGAAGGATGGGGCTGGTATGCACAAGTGATACTGCGGATTTTGTATGAAAGTACAGGTAACGCTCACCATCGGACAGGCCGTGGATTGGCTTGTTGAGCGCCGCAGAGCATCTCTACTTCCTTCCTTCCTTCATTCCTTCTCCAAGGTCCCGTTTAGCCCTATACCAAAATGAATCAAGACTGTCTCAGCAGTTTAAGCGTGAAAACCTAACAAATAGACAAATCGGTTCAGCCGTTTCAAGGTCATCAGCTCTTTTGTTAGCTGCGGTAGGGATCTTAGACGCATAATGGGTATTTACTTTACTTTAAAACATAATTAATTTCACTTTTATAGGATTTTTGTCAGGGGTTTTTAAATTTTGATACAGGTTGGTTATTTTAACTTCAGATAAAGAAGCAATTCTGGTATTCATTTATGTATGTATTTATATTTCGGGTATCTCGGAAACAGCTTTAAAGATTAAAAAAAAAATTAAAATGTATTGAAGAGCAATTTTACAAAAAGAAAAAATTAAGATTTTTCAAAAAGCCACCGAGCTTCTTTTAATTTAAGATAAAATTATCAAAATTTTCAGCCTTTTCGTTGGAGCTCCAAAGGCGACAAATAGACTAAAAGACACAACTGGAGTTGTTTTTGTATGTCCACTCCAAAACTTGGATGCAAAGCAAGTTATCTGTGACCACCTGGGATCGAGAGCTAGCGGAAGCCAACTATTCATGCCGTATGATTTGAGGCATGACATGTGGTTCGGAGCCTCAATGGCATCACTAACGAACGATAGACTTTTGGTACGAATTCTATTTCATAATTTATTTCTTACTAGCTGTTGCCCGTGACTTTGTTCGTATAAAATATATCCCACAGTTTTTCAGGATAAAAAGTAGGCTATGTGCAATTCCAGACAGATTTACCTCTGGTACAAATTTTATTTAAGTATATGAAACTAGCAACCCGCCCCGGCTTCGCACGGGTAGTAGAGACATCTTCAACAATCAGCATCACATTTCAACCAATTTACACAAAACTTTAACAAATTATATACCTAATCCTTCCTCATGAATCACTCTGTCTATTGGTGAAAACCGCATAAAAATCCGTTAAGTAGTTTTTCAGTTTATCGCGAACAGACAGATAGACAGACGCGGTGGGGGACTTTGTTTTAAAATATGTAGTGACGATGAAAGAGTCAAATCAAAAAATCAAATCAAAATCAGAACCATTTATTACAATTAAACCAATTATAGGTATTTTTGTATTGTCAGGAGTACGAGTCAGTCAGAATAAGACAGTCGTGAAGCTAGTTTCCTGTTCCAATACGTAGATCCTACAAAAAAGAATAGGCAAGAAACTCCAAGGACACTCTTTTTCACATGTTTTTTTACAATTTTCTGGTTATATTGTACGTATATGTTATCCATCCATCCTCACAAACTTTCGCCTTTATAATATTAGTAACTAGCAACCCGCCCCGGCTTCGCATTGGCAGCAGAGACATCTTCAACAATCATCAACATATTTCAATCAATTTACACAAAATCTTAACAAATTATACACCTAAACCTTCCTCATGAATTACTCTGTCTATCTGCCACCTCGCCTTTACGTCGCGCCGAGTGTTGTGGGTTCAAATTCCACACGGGACAAAAATTTGTGTGATCTGTATCTATAATGGCGGTTTTCAGTCTTTTGACCTCACTGTCGTTTTTCATCGGGCGGTTTGAGGTCATTCTGACGTGTTATTATAAAAAAAAAAACTGTCAGTCGTAGGACTGCACGTCAGAAGTGAAAACACACGCACATCTCTGTATATGTATCTGAGCATGACGGTCACGCAAGTTCAATGCGTTTTCTCCATGCCAAAAGTGCCCAACATGTCTAAAAAAGTTTACACTCACTTCTTTCACACACTCACTTAAAAAAAAAAATCCAGAGTCTGGGTGTTTTTTGTGTCCGTTGTTTAAATGTTACACAGGAATATTACTAATGCGGGAGTTGTCTTAAAAAAAAACAAAAGAAATTAGTGGAAAAAGATTTGGATCTGATTGTCTCACAGTCTTAAATATTTGTATGTTTAAATATACGTCTATTCACTGTGGTCTGTGTATTTCTAGGTATTCTCGTAATATGTGTGTACATTTCTAATATATAAAATTCTCGTGTCGCGGTGTTTGTAGTTAAACTCCTCCGAAACGGCTTGACCGATTCTCATGAAATTTTGTGTGCATATTGAGTAGGTCTGAGAATCGGACAACATCTATTTTTCATCCCCCTAAATGTTAAGCGTAGTCCAACCCTAATTTTTTTTAAATTTTTAGATAATTTTATTTTTTTTATTTTTTTTATGATACAGCATTAGAAAATACATACAACTTCAAATTTTCACCTTTCTACAATCAACCCCTGTTTTTTAATCGCGATTTTTATATTATTCTGTTCAATCCACAGATCCGCAATAGGGTTGCAAGATGGCAATCGAATATAATAATTGTAGTACGATAAATTTTCATGTATAGTTTATAATTATAATAAACAATTGGACCCGGTAGATGGTGCTGCGATAGAATTCCAGGAATAATATTTTTTACGTTACGGCAGGACAACGTTTGTCGGGTCCGCTATCTTTATTGTTATTATATTGTTTACTGTATTGTACAGTATCGTTTACTGTCGAACTATAATGACTTAACAGTGTTGTCAACATAACGATAAAGGTAATTTAGCAGTGCTGCGATCTCAAATCCTACGACGGTTCTCTTTCCGCACAAACTCTAAACACTTATAACAAAGAGAGACTGATTTAACTTGACACTGAACTTGTAACAATGAATATTTTTAATTTTGAGTTTTAAAATTATATTTTATATATATATATATATATATATATATATATATATATATATATAT
Organism: Euplagia quadripunctaria; assembly: GCA_963859945.1. Taxonomy (NCBI): domain Eukaryota; kingdom Metazoa; phylum Arthropoda; class Insecta; order Lepidoptera; family Erebidae; genus Euplagia; species Euplagia quadripunctaria. The sequence continues at coordinate 2,841,276 of OY982566.1, read as the reverse complement.
TTACAGATAACAGCGCCAAGATCGAAGACATATTATGATTCTAAAAATTTACTTCTTCACGGATCCGGTTATTGTCTATCACCGAGAAGATCGAGGATGCTGGATCCTTTGGCAGACAGTAATATTTTTTCATTAATGTGCTTTCCTAAAAATATCTAGTCAAACCTCAATAACGTTTTCTTTTTCTTAACCAATGTGTGTAGAAAATACTATTATTATTAATAATCTCCACTCAAACTGAACTCAAGCAGGTCTTGACAATTGTTATTTAATGTATTTGTACTGATAGCCGATGATGTTTATTTTGATTGCTCTTCAACTTTGACCTTGTTAAATTGGAAACAAAGAATTTTGCTTTTCGTAATGTTGGTTGTTTAAGTGTATTGTGTATACACGTAAAGGAAGGTTAGGTTTTTAAAGAAAGGTGTAGTCATATTTTAGGGTCGTACAGTAGACCCTTTAAATAACGTAAAGCGCTAACAATTTTAGGAAAATTCGTGATTTTTAATACAGAAATCTTATTTCGGAACTGACAAATTGAACTTGAAAATTGATCCATAAAAAAATTTGCAAGTGAAACTATGGGTATTTAATACCATATGAGATGAGCATTATCATTTGTTCTGTGTCTAGGTGTAATTTATCTATAATATGTATGTATTTGGAAATATATAAGTATGTTTATCAGCAGTCTGATTACCATAGTACGGGCTATGCCTAGTTTGGGATCAGACGGCCGTGTGTGAGATGTGTAAAGTTATTAAATTAAAAACGCTCCTAAAATTTGACCAAACCTTTCTGTAACACCTGTATATGTTTGATGATCATATGTACTTCAATATATAAAATCTTAAATATAAAAACAACTACTAAACTAACTAAATAAAAAAAAATAATAATCTCGTTAAGTTAAGTCAATTGTTTATATACCCCAAATATTTAAAATAAAATCTTCTTTCCCACAGGTGGTAGAATTACTCACCAAGCTTTTGTGACAGACGGCGCTAGAAGACAGTATGGTCCGATCAAGACGCATTTGTATTATTATGCGCACGGGCAAGTTGGATTTTCTATGGCGGTTACAAAACTCAACACAATAGTGCTTGGAGCTCCAGGATTATTACAGTGGACAGGTAAGCTTATTTTATACAATCCAAGTTTTATATTATACAATAAAGATAATTAATATCTAATCGTAAAAAAAAGAAAAAAGAAATACATTTTTCATGTGCAGTAAATAGGCTGTGTTAGCGCTGCTATTGCATCTGCAGAGACACCCTCAAGTGACGCTAAATATAGTTTGAAATTATATTTTTGATTCGTTTGGGGTTCAGACGCTAGGTTCGTTGTATTCAAGCGCAAAATTACTTTAGAAATACATTTTAAATTTGACTGATTGACATTGCCCTTTTCCAAAGGAACGGCTTGATTGTCATTCAGTCTATCGGCCAGTCTTTTTGTCACCCTAGAAGTAGACAACGATGGGGAGAAGCTTCGATTTCAATTAATTTTATATATAATTTATATATTTATAATACTTGTGTATATTCCTTTTGTTCACTTTTCTTTGTAGATATATATTTTAGTTGTATATTTAAAATTATTTATAAAATTAAATGACTGAGACTAACGCCGAGGTAGTCAAGTTCGAACTCGTGATGGGTCTTATTGTTTATGCTACACTTTAGTAGGAATCATATTTAATAATTTAATCTGTGTGTAGATCAAGGAGTATTTCCTGATCTCATTAAACATAGTAAAATCATTCCACTTTTTAAATCCGGCGACAAAAGACACAAATAATTAATTGTAGGCCTGTTTCAGTCCTGCCGGTATTTAGCAAGGTTTTCGAAAAGATCGTGCTCAATCAAATGCTACAACATTTTAATTCAAACAACATCCTACACGATCAACAATACGGTTTCACAAAAGGGCGTTGTACAACTGACGCTAGTGTTACCTTGGTACAGCATATTTTCGCCGCCTGGGAGGAGGCTGAAGATGCTCTCGGTATCTTTTGCGACCTCTCAAAAGCATTTGACTGCGTAAATCATGAAACGTTGCAACTAAAACTTGCGCATTATGGACTCTGTAAACAAGCCCTCGGTTTCCTAAAATCCTACCTGAGTGTTAAAAACCAGCAGGTTCAGATTAATAGTGTCAATTCATTAGAGTCAAAATTGAAAATGGGCGTCCCGTAGAGATCGATACTGGGCCCGTTTCTCTTTCTCGTCTATATTAATGATCTTCCCCATGTACTAGATAGTAAACCATAAATAGGATTTTTTGCTGATGACACATCATTAATTTTTAAAGTAGATAGACGAGCCAATAACTTTGACGATGTAAATAATTATTCATCGAGTACATGATTGGTTTACTGTCAACCATTTAGTGCTAAATGGGGAAAAAACTAAATGTATAAGATTCTTTTTGCCTAACATTAAACATAGTGAATGTGACATCTTATTAAATAAGAAAAAGTTAGATTTTGTAAATTAAACTGTCTTCTTAGGGATATCGCTAGATTCGAGATTACTATGGGGCCGCGACTAGTATACTTTAGTTATTTCCAATTTCCGTATATTTTATTAAGTGCGAGAGCCATGCTTTGCACGGCACGTATGGGCCGGCTCAACTCCGCTCGATACCACGGCCTCACAGAAAACCGGCAGTGAAGCAATGCTTGCATTGCATTTCGCCGCGTGAGGTTGAGGTGAGGTTACCGGAGGCCCTAACCCTTCCCTCTCCCCTATTCTTCTCCTTACCCTCTCCCCTCTTCCTACTCTTCCCCCCTCCCCCTCTTTTCCTACTCCCACCTTATAATAAAATACCTGAAAATATTCTTCAACTAAATGAGAAGAAATTTAAAACTTGTATAAAACTTGTATAAAACAAGCATATTATAAACTAGATCATTATTTAGATGATAAAAATGCTTGGCAAAACGCCGTTCCTGCTCCACAGTCACACTATCAATACTCGTCTTGTTTCTTATCTGACGTATAAATTTTTTTGATTATTATTATTGACATTGTAGTTATGATACGCTTTTTATTTCTTGTTAATTAAAAAAAATTGAATTGTACATGTGAGAACTATGTAGTCACAAGTATTAAGTTAATTTTCTATTTTGCCTAGCAGCTCTGTGATTTTTTTTTTCATTTTAGAACAATATTATGTTACATTGTCCTCACATTAAATTGCACTTATAAGCAATGTAACAAGTAACTTTATAAAAAACGACCATGTTGAAAAAGAGCGTCCTTGGAGTTTCTTGCCTGTTCTTCTCCATAGGATCTACGTTTTGAAACAGGCAACTAGCTTCACGACCGACTTATACTGACTGACTCCTCCTGACAATTCAAAAATACCTACAGTGGGTTTACTTGAAACAAATAATTTTGATTTTGATTAAAAAAAATAAGCCTAGCCCCTAAAAACTAATAAAACTTCACCAAACATGTTGTATCTAAAATTTATAAAATCTATTTTATTAAAAATATTTCAGGTGGCGTTGTCTCTTATACCTTTAATCCAAACGATTCTACTCCGTATATAAATCAACAGCCGATTGTAAACCCTTATTACACAATGGATTTGGAGCCAGATGACTATTTTGGTAAGGTAACTTTAAAAAGAACTTGCGTCTTTGATTAGATTTGAAATAATAATTTGAACTCTCTTTTACAAGACTAACTCGATTTTAAAAGTAGCCCTAAAATTGAACCTAGCTTTTTATTCCACTGAGACCTCATTAACGATGAAACTTGATTTTGTCCTAATTACTCCACAGACACCACCGTCCGTTTGTCACAAAATCGTTAATGTCTACAGTTAATTTTACATAATTTAATTTGTGATCTTAGTATTGGGAATTTTTTTATTTTATTTATTATTTCCAGGCTACAGCGTAGAATCTGGCATTTTCGAGAGAAATGGTAGTGTGTTGTATGTTGGTGGCGCTCCACGATCCAATTTAGCAGGTGGAAAGGTAATTGAAGAAGAGTAGAGATTAAATATCATTATGTTGACAGTACTTAACTGTACAAAAAATAACTTAAATTGCATAAAAAAAATGCTATCAAAACTCAACTTTGTCTCTTCGTTTGTCTGGAGACACGGTCACTAAGGTCACTTACAGGCACTATGTACCAACAAATGTGAATACGTTACTGTCTTGCATACAAGTTATCTTTAACGATACAATTTATAATTCCAAATTGATGGAAGATTTGAAAATTATTGAACAAAAAATGTTTAAAGATTTGGATCCTATCTCACGAACGATATTTTGCCTTGGCCTCGGCAAAAGTATGCTTCTTTTAAATTAATTCTCGAGGAATACGTGTGCCTCATAAGTTCTACACACTACACTTTGATAGTTTTCTTATCAACTCTTTGGTTACATACTAACGACGGGCCGCCCGGCTTCACACGGATGTATTTTATTCGTAAAATAATTTACAAAACTGGCTCTGTAGTTTCTTTATCATCATCAACATATCAGCCATCAGATCCATTGCTGAACATAGACCTTCTAAAGATTTTCACGAAGAGAGGTTCTGATTCGTCTTCATCGAGCGGCTTCAATCTAAACAGGAACATTGGCAGACACGACTCGAGAGGCGGGCCAAGGGGTTATCAATTCTCCGGGTTATATTAATCCAAAAATGCATGCACTAGTTTGTGTAAATATAGCACTAGATTGTTTTGGGCTTGATAACCTGCCCGCAACTCCCGTGCGCATTGATTATAGGAATTAATATATCCGAATACGTTTTTCAGGTTTTAGTGTTTGAACCTCCGACTGAAGAGCTCAAAGCTTTGGACATTAGAGCAAAACTTATGGGTCCGCAAATAGGTTCCTATTTTGGTGCCAGTCTTTGCTGTGTAGACATAAATGAAGATGGTTTAGATGACTTACTTGTGGGCGCTCCAACTTTCGTGAAAAGTGACGGCGCCCTCCCTTATGACCAAGGAGCAGTTTTTGTATATATCACTAAAGAGGTAAGTGGATGATTAACATGCTAAATACCTTTTTTAAGTGACTGAAAACTTAACTTAATTATGTAATAAGCTTGACAGAGACGGAAAATATCTATGTTATCTTTTTGTTACACCTTTTAGTATGATTCCTAAAGAATAAGTTTTTTATTTACCAATTCTCCTTGATTTGCGTTTTCTGTTTAGTCTGTTTTGTCTATTGCTAAAGTTCTTCTCAATCCACGCAAAAATGTATTTACTATAAATATAGATATGGTTTACAACTTTGACTAGGGCGTTGTACTAATTAATGTATTTATAATCAAATTTTATAACTGTCCTTTCAGACTCCTTCTGGATTCACTTTTGAAGAATCTGGCTACGTATATGGTTCTGGGGCCGATGGGGCTAGATTTGGAACTACTATTGCTGACCTTGGTGATATAAATGGTGATGGATTTAGAGGTAAATTAATGATTTTGTTTTTGAAAGTACTTGCTACATACCGAGGGCAATACTGATTTTTTGTGTATTGTATTTCAGATATTGCAATAGGTGCTCCTTGGGAAGAAAGTGGTATAGGAGCTGTGTATGTTTACATGGGCTACGCCAACGGGTTGAGCAAAGAAAATGTTCAGCGAATTCAATCATCGACGGCTTTAGGCTTTGGCTGGTCTGTAGCTAAAGGAGTAGATATAGATCAAAATAAATGTAATGGTAAGTTTTTGCTTTCAATGTCTAGGACATTAAAAACAACCTTAAAAACCTTGAATTCCTTTTTTATAGCAGTTATATACATATACATTCACTATTTATACTTATTATTGTTACTATTTTCGCCTTTTTTGCCATTTTTGTTTTCAGACCTAGCTATTGGTGCATTCAACAGCCGCACTTCTTACCTGTATCGGTGCATTCCAACAATTCCTATACACACCTTCATCAGGGTACCCCATGCTGTGAACTTACCTCATGATGTAACGACGTTCATCGCTACTTTCTGTGTAAAAGTACCACCGACCAATTTTAGAACAGATATAAAATTAAGTAAGTGTTTTTCTGACTAACTTATTACTTTAACTAGCAACCCGCCCGGCTTCGCACGGGTACAAATTATACACTTAAACCTTCCTCATGAGTCACTCTCTCTATTAGTGAAAACCGCATGAAAATGCGTTCAGTAGTGTTTCAGTTTATCGCGAACAGACAGACGCGGCGGGGGACTTTGTTTTATAATATGTAGTGATAGTGACCAATAACGTATTGGTTAAAGTTTCGAAAATAAATTAAATGATAATGATGAATTAAATAAAAAAAAACTTGGTAGGGCTAGTATCGTCAATAGTAAAAGTTTATAAATAATCTACAATACATTAACAATTATAGCATTATAAGTTTCTACATGCTAAAGCGTAGATGCTATATATATATATATATATATATACAGATCCCATGGTCTGTCATGGCTCGCCTTGGTAATATACAACGAGGGTCTAAAACGGATCGCCACGATTGAAGAAGCCTCAAAAATACTGGCCAGAATTTTCGGATATGCAGGTGGCCTGTACGATATTTTCCTTCACGTTTAAGGCGAATGATAATTAGTAATGGAAATATAAACTAAAATAATAATAATACCTTGAGACACCTTACACACGGGCGTCTGATCCGAAACTAGGCAGAGGCTAGAACATACTTTTATATTACTAAATACATAAATATTATAGATAAATTACACCTAGATACAAAACAAATAATCGTGCTCATTACACAATTATTTGTCTTGGGTTTGTTTGAGTTTAAGTGAATTATCGTAAGAATAAAATTTTAGTAAAATCAACTGCTCTTTTCTCGATTTTATTTGGGGTCGACGCAATGTGTAACATCGCAAAGGACTTAGGCTGGTTTTTTTTATGGCCGACCATTTACCTGATGCCAATCCTCCTTGGGAATATAATCGTTCAGACGGGAAAAAGGAAGAAGGTAAATTGGGTTAAGGACAACGGATAAGGCGAGGGAGCTAGGATAAGGGATACTGTAAGTCTCGGACGAGACTGACACTACAGTAGCTTGAAGAGGCCGGGTCGCGTAACCAAAAGACGAACGCATGTTCATCTCTTGGTCGGAGAGGCCACTAGGACAAGGGAGTCCATCTAGTTATACTATAAGTTCTACGATAGAACAAAATGGACAAAAAAAAATCCAGACAGTTCTACTGCCCACCGCGATAGAACAAAATGGACAAAAAAATCCAAACAGTTCTACTGGTCACCGTGATAGAACAGAATGGACAAAAAATATCCAGACAGTTCTACTGGTCACTGCGATAGAACAAAATGGACAAAAATATCCAGATAGTTCTACTGCTCACCGGGATAGAACAAGGAAATCAACTGGCCATAATTCATATTGATAAAATTCAAGTAAAATATCAACATAATATATGAGTAATAACGTTGTCCGTTTGCAGAACTTATTGGATCAGTAAAAGCAGATCCGAAAGACAACCGGGCTTTCGTTATTGAAGATCCAACCTATTCTATAATAGCTACACCGAATAGTGAAATTTGTGACCAAAGGACTATTTACGTAAATGTAAGTACACTATTACGTAATACTACATGAAAGTATACTAAAGTTAAAGGTTCACATACTATCTATTACATGCAAACGAACTCCGTGGTCTTCTGCATCAGAAAGACGGTTGGTTTCTTAGTCACCTTTATGACATAATAACTATTGTGAGGGCAAGGGAATCCATGCTGTACTATGATAAATGTACGTGGTTAATTATATTACTCTTACTCAATATTTGAGCGTATAGTCTCTTCGATATCTTTATTGTTTTTTTTTGGCGCTACTGGATTGCGTGTAGTTTAAATTGTGTTCTTCTCTTCTTCTGTTACTTCGGTAAAAAGTAAAAAGGTGTTAGATTATTTTTATAATACTTGATTTAATTATGTTACAGGAGACAGCTGACTTACTTAAGCCAATGATTTTAACATTTGAAGTTGAAGCGGACGAGTTGATGAAAGGTAATCGTTCATCTTATTCACAAAAGCACAATGTAGCGGGTTGCGCGTCTAATATTTTTGTACAGGAAATCCAATAATATGATTTATTATTTTGTTGTTTGTTACATATTATCTAGAACAAAGTACTCAGCCTAAATGATGAACAAAATACTTTTAATCCGAGCGAAGCAGGGCAAAATCAAGGAACTTACATGTAAAACTCGTTCTTAAAAAGAAACTAATATATGTACATCGCCCAGTAAAGTTATGTAATACGGCGACTAAAGGTAGACATGACTGTCTCTGGGATGTTTGAAAGATCTGCATCTTTGATCGATCAAATCTATCTACATTTAAGTCTCCATGCCGCATCTCCGTAATTTATCATATATTATAATGATTAAAATTTAAAATCTGATGATTTTTTTCATATTTTAGACGATTCAACAACATTTTTGATGGATGCTGCTAGACTGTCTCATGATTCTATATTGAAAGCCTCGTTTCTCGTACAATTGATGAGAGATTGTGGCGAAGATTTATTTTGTTCTCCTTGGCTTGCTATGACGCTGGAAGCTTTGGACAAGTAAGTTATCAAAAGTGCATTTTTTTAAATTTGGTAGAAGGACATTGGTTTCTTATAACTAATTTTATTTATCTATCAATCGGCGGTTTTATCGCTCACGGCGATTTCTTCCAGATTCTTCTAATATTCTTGTCAAGAGAGTTTCTCTTTCTTTGAGCGTTATTTTGTATATTTTTAAATCACATACCTCAAGTTACAATAAACGCACATACACTACGTAGGATAGCTATTCACAACATACAGCAGAATTATTTTTGTAACAGTTGTATTTTACGAAACTGTTATAAATATTTAGTTGTGAGATTCATGTATAACCAAAAAAATCGCCAAGTTTTAAAAACTGTAACTAATTTAACCCACTGATATAGTTTCATTACTAGCCATAACAATTATAATCGCTGTATAAAGAGTACTAAACCGTTTTTATCTTTTTAAGTCCATATATACCAGGCTCCAACCAAACATTTGGAGTGAAACTTACGGTTGTTAACGAAGAAGAGCCAGCTTATGGTTTGAAGGTCAACATTTCTCTTCCAATGCATCCGAAGAGGATCCCGGGTGACTGTTCTTTCCAAGATTTGATGATGACCTGTGATTTCCCGCAACCATTCTTGAGGAACGAGGAAATATTTTGGGACATTGAACTAGAATACAATTTGAACATCACAGAAGATATGGATTTGGTAGTTATTGCCGAGTTGAGTGATATGTTCAATAGAAATATATCTCATAAGATTGTTGATGAAATGCTTATTAACGTTACTCCAGAGGCTAACTTCAGCGTAAGTGGGTAAGTTATAGAATATATTTTTTTTAATGACTAGTTCTCAAATTTTTGAAATTCTCAAGTGTTGAAACTGTTATTTTTTGTAATTTACTTACATACGGGTTTATAAACTCATAAATTTACTAATTTACCAGTTTGTTAAAAGTTATTTTAAATTGTAGTTGTAGTGGATTATGTTTTTTTTTGACAAAATGTTAACGTAGACTTGGAATTGAGTTCAGTTTAATGTAGATTAATGTATTTAAATTGAATAACAATAATAAATTTGATAATAAGTGTAACATAATTAAATGTATAAAACTCTTCTTAATATAGTATATACTTAAACTAGTATTTTAATTTAATAGAATAAGTTGTATCAGTACTAATTTAAGAACTTACCTGGTTCACGTATTTAATTTGTAAAAATATTGTTGAAATGTTGATAGAATCAATGATCTTGCAACGTTAACGAAGTTAGAATTATTTATTTTTAAAAGATGCAATTAAAAAAATGTATTGCTTAATTTTTAATCCACTGTTTAACCGGATACTTGTAGAATATCAATGTAAAAATGTACCAAAATAAATAATCTTGTTTTAGAAAATCTACGCCAAACGCGTCTATAACTATATTGAGGGAAAAATTAGCAGTAATAGGTGCTGGTGTGTCATTCAAACACTACTTTGAGGTAATTTGGCATAATTAATTAACAATAAAATATTTTATAAATTCTTCCTAATAGCTAATAAACCTTTATTTATTGTTTCTAGATAACGAATCTGGGACCTTCTGACTGGCCTTCGTTGACAGTCCAAATAACGATTCCTGAAAAGGTATAGTGTCTCTTTTCTTAGACGCTGTTTGTTTATTTAATACCTTCAAGGCTTCCAATAACTTTATGAACACAATATCGTGCGAATTTTTATATTTATTTCAATATTGATGTGGGAGAGCCATGCATCGGCACGTATGGGCCGGCTCGACTCCGCTCGTTACCACGGCCTCACAGAAAACCGGTCGTGAAGCAATTGCATTTCGCCGCGTGAGTGAGGTTATCGGAGGCCCTTACCCTTCCCTCTTCCTTATTCCCGTCCTTCCCCTCTCCCACCTCTTCCCACTCTTCCCCCCCTCCCCTCTTCTCCTACTCCCACCTTTAAGGGCGGCAACGCACTTGTAACTCTCGAGTTGCAGGTGCCCATGGGCGGCGGTAGTCATTTACCATCAGGTGACCCGTCTGCCCGTTTGCCCCCTACACCATAAAAAAAACAAAAAATTAACACTATTAAAACGGTATAAAGTAATTATTCACATTGTCTCCGTGTATTTTTTTAAAATAGTTAATTTAATTTATGAATTAACTTAACTTGAGAGTAGCTACGTTTGTCAGCTTAGCTTGATATTTTTCTAAATTATTTTTGTGAATATAATTTAGAAAAAATCATATTAGTGAGAGAAATCGTAAAAGTCATAAAATCAAACACATTATGCCGTTTTATTCTTATCATTTACATAATGAACTTATTTAGTTCAAGTACGTAATAAAAAGGCAAAAAAAAAAAAATTGTTGCAGACAAATCTGTCAGATTCTATAGAAGGTTGTGAAGAAACAGATTATGGATTTGAATGTATGTGGTCGGTACCGGCCATGGTTTCTTTCCCAGTATCGATTCCACTGGTGATGGATCTTAATCTAGAAGGTCAGTAAAATGTATTGTATATTTGACTGTCAATATCAATCGAGAATAATCGGTGTGAAAGTTATTCAATATCATTCGTATTTTATGACCGCCCTTTGTAACCCACTGACCGCTTTTGTGATATTTGCTGGCAATCCTTCCTTTACTAATATTATAAATGCGAAAGTAACTCTGTCTGTCTGTCGCCCTTTCACACCAAAACTACAGAACCGATTTAAATGAAATTTCGTACACAGATAGTCTAAAGCCTGAAAAAGGACATGACAGGACTTTTTAATGCGAAAAAAGGGGTGTAAGGGGTTGAAAGGTGGGGATATAAAGTTGTTTGGAAGTATCGCCATATTTAGAGCTAGAAGCTTGAAACTTATTTTTTAGGCTGTTGATTCGATAAAAATACACTATTCCACGCGGACGAAGTCGCGGGCACAGCTAGTAAAGTATATCTATCTATCTATCTATCCATCTCTATGCAGTAAACATACCCTAAGGCTAACTGCCTCACCCAGCTTAAATTATGTTACGTTTACTAACACTAGCCTGTAAGTCTGTATTTGTACTTATCACCCGTTAATTTATTTACATCACTTACGTACGTAAGTACGAAATTATTATTTTTATATCAAGTATACTGATTGCACATCAAATTAATCAGAGCGTACAAACGTAAAAATAACGTCACACATAGGTTTAGGTTACCAGTGACCAGCAGAAGTGCCAGAACAGAATGCTATTGTAAAATCACAAATTTTTGTAACAATCATTTGATATTTTGAACACGCGGGGTATTGAGTTAGCTTTGTTTTAACAAAAATGATTTACAAAGTTTATTGTGTGCTAGTTATTTTATCAGATTTGCGTTCATAAACAAGTTCCGCTTTTCATTTAATAGCGATGCGTTACGAACTCAAATTGTAGCTAAAATAGTAATGTTTTGACGGAACTATTTTGCTGTATAATCAGTATTTTTGATTAGGATTGGGATTTTTATATAAAAAAGGAAGACTTTTTGATTTACAGTTAAATACTAGCCTTGATTTACTATTATTAATGTAGTCACGATTACACCTTTGGTTTATAAGAGGTATAAGTGTATAATAAAAATAAAACCTAAAGTGGATTTATACTTTTTCAGGGGAGTTCCTAAAACAAAATATGACGTATAATGCTACATCATCAATACTGATCATTTCTAAATCTGGGGTCAAACAAACGTAAGTACTGGCACACTACTGATATTTACAGGATGTAATAAAGGTGTCTTGATCGCGTGTTTTCTTAGCTATAATTCAAGAAAAGCCGTTCAAATATATATAGCTTTTTTCTAATCGTTGAAGGGATTCTTAGGGTCAGGGTATTTGATTGTTTTAAATTTTAATCACTTACTTTTTCAGCGCCTTTGAAGTAACCACGACATTGATACTAGAACCGGCAAGCATTATTTGGTACATAATTGTACCCTGCATATTTATTGGATTGCTTCTACTAGCAATCATTGTACGGATTCTACATAAAGTAAGTAACAGCTTCCAGTGTAGAATCTTTTATTTTCCAATATATACATCCTTCTAATATTATAAACGTGAATGTATGGATGTTTGTTACTCTTTCACGCAAAAACCACTGAACCGATTGCAATGAAACTTGGTATGTAGATAGCTGCAGACCTGGATTAACATAAATACTACTTTTTATCCCAATATTCCCACGAGATCGGGAGCTACATGGGTGAAACCGCAGGCACAGCTAGTATATTATAAGAATGAAAGTAACTCTGTCTGATAGCTTTCACGCTTAAAGCGCTGAACGAATTTTAATTCTATTTGGTATAGAGATAAACATGACCTTGAAAAAGGAATACTTTGTTGAGAAAATAAACCTTGAAGGTGGCAAAATAGGGGATCAAATTTTGTATGGGAGGGCAATCATTTGTTAAGCGTATTTGACTGTATTTTGGTATAGAGATAGAGAAGATAGAGTGGTATCATAGAGGATGGAAGATTGTATGACACGACATGTTTACAAATAATTTCAAAAATTTTAGTTAAAGCAAGTAGATTTTTCAAATCTATTCCCGTAGGTACATAAGAAAGTTCTTATATATATACATTGTCTGGATCCGTACATGGTAAAAAGTAATATGTTAAAATTTTGTTATGTAGAATTAATAACATAACTTGCAAAATATAGACGTAATGCATCTCAGCAACGTGATACTCCTTGGAGGTTGTACATTCGGAAATATATGTGTAATACTAGGATCTGTCTGCGATTTAAGTTACCAATATTTCAATGTACAAATGTACCTTAACGATGTCACTAGCAAGTTTCAGTTTCTATTTTATCTATTTTTGAAGTGATAACTTCTTATGGGAGGGTAAACCGCTTCGTTACGTAACGCGTTACCTTTCCCTCACGCATACGGCAGCGATAGACAGGCTCCTCCCCTCTCACTCTAACCCACAGCGCTAACCGTATTAATTTAAGTTATCACTTCTGTCAGGCATCCCGAGACGCACACGTTTTTTTTTTATTTAATGCACCTACCCTGAAATTATAAAAAATGAAAATCAGCGCTAGCAGCGGAGATATCTCGCCAGTGCCTGGTACATTTCATTGCTATCACCTTTAAGATTTTTTCTGAAAGTATAACAGACAGACAAAGAGTTGTTTTCATATTTCTAATAGTATTACTTACAATTTATATTCAGAATCATAAAAAAAACTAATCAAACTTGAACTTACCTGTGAAAAAAATTATTTATTTATTTACTTTTCAGCGTGGGTTCTTCTTAAGAAAAAAGCATGAAATGCTACAAAGAGAGAAGGAAAACCAACCTTTAGCAGAATCTATTCCCGAGGACGATAATGACGACGATGAACATGAAATACTTGATACAAATGCAGATTTTTGATTTTAAACTCAAGATCAGTATAATGTTAACTGTAAAATTAATTATTGGACAAAAGTTACAGAAGGTGGAGAAAAGCCTAGTGTAATGTAATGTAATGGTAAGGTGTAATGGTGGAAGTATATTTGCTAGTGAGTGGAGTCACCCACTCGGCATTTAGGGTTGTCAAAATGTTCGGAGTTTAGATAAGAATACAATTTACCATGTTAATTTTGAACTAACTTCTGCACGCGGCTTCGCTTGCGTAATATACATTTTGTCATGCCGGACGACTGTCTAAAGCTATTTTACTCTAACGTAACTCTAACGTTGAGCACTTTTCGTATGGGGAAAAAGCATCGAACTCACGTAACCGTCACGCTCAAAAACATACGTATATAAAGCTGTGTGTGTGTGTGTATGTGTATATGTAAGTTATGTTGTTACTTCTGACATGCAGTCCTATGACTGACAGTTTTTTTTTCTGGATGATTTCCTTCGTACGCAAAATTTTATGATGATCTGCTGAGTAGGTAAGACGTGAAGGTGTTACAAATAAAAAAAAATTCATTCGCATTTATAATTTAAGTAATAATATGTGTGTATTTTGAGAATATAACTAACTTGTTTCGGGCTAGACGGAGACCCTTTATCAGTAAAAGGTTTTAGTTTTAATTAGCTTTGCTTGATTAGTACATTAAAATGTTGACCATCTTCTACATATATGTAGTTACTGACATGTTATAACTAGTTTGGTCAAGTCACAAAACCTTTATTGTAAATTGATTGATTGATTGAAGTCTGCTTAGATTTGAAATGTACAAAGATCTAATAGATATATAGAACGCTCAATATTGTGAAGTATTTTTTTTAACTTCTTATAAAAATCTGAATCGTATGCTGCATTTGACAGTAAGCTCTTACATTTATTCGTCTGTAAACAGTTATAACAGCAGTCTTGGTTTTTTTTTGTGCGTTGACAACCCTATTCTGGAATTTTTTCGAGTTATGATGATGAATATCAATATCTTAATTTTTTTTTCCTTTCTTTTAATCTTTAGGTACTAATACAATATAGCTAAAGAGTATTGTTGGTTTGTTTACATGCACTAATCTCTGGAACTATTATCTCTCTATTAGATTGGAATAATTCTTTGTATATTGGATAGAGTATTCATTGAGGAAGGTTAGATGCTATGTAAGATCACGCTACTACCCTAAGAAGCGAAGCAGTGACCATAAACGTAGGTGAAATTTCGAGGAATTAATAATTAATTAAGTGTAAATAAATAAAGGCAGTTAAATAAATAAGTTATTTTTAGGTGTAAATTAATTTTAAACTGATCTCATGTAAAAGGAAGTTCTGAAGTTTCATAAATACCGTATTTATTTATTTTACTAGTAGTTTCGAATAATAATATTAAACTATTAATTTTAAGCCTGAATAAATGTTATGTGTTAATTTATAATTTATTATTAATAAACTTTTAATAGCAAAGTAAGGTATATTATTTTGATTTGTACACATAGTCTCTGACCTATGTTAGCTATCTACTTTTCCTAAATACAAAATACCGTATATTAACTTTTAAACTTTCGCGTTCCATGATAATATATAACTATGTATTCACACGGGAATTAACCAGAGCCAATCAGCCTGTGTCCACGGCCAGTGCAACCTGGTCGAAACGTCAGGCAATTCAGAGGTATGTTATTCCCTAGTGAATACATAGTTATACCGTATCTGAGTTTCCGGTTTATTTGCTATGAACAAAAAACAAACAAACATCTTATTTATACTACAACTTCAAAAACCTTCATTTGAAATAAGCTGATTAAGAAAGTTTATAAATTAATAATAACTTAATAAAAATAATAACTTCCACACACGGCGGTCTGGTGCCAAACTAGGCAGAGCCTATACTATGGTAACCAGACCACTGATAAACATACTTATATATATTTCTGAATACGTACATATTATAGATAAAGTACACCCAGACACAACGAATGATCATGCTCATAACACAATTATTTCTGCTGGGTGGGAATCGAACCCACGACTTCTGGCTTAGCAGTCAGGATCACTAACCACTAGACCAACAAGCCAGACAAAATAGCATGGCTCTGTATTAAAAGTAATGGCAATAAAAGATTTTTTTGACGTATCTGTTGCCAAAAGAGTCTCATAATTAATAAAAAAAAAAGTAGCACCGACTCAATACGCCTAAATTTTGATAAATTGTAATAAGCTGTATTCTTAATCCTTTAATTTTCCACCCTTAGAGGTGGAATATTTTCTTCAAATTTAAATGGGATCAACCTTGATTACAAATAACTCAATTAAAAGAAGAATGATGAAAATTGGTTCACAAATGGCGAAGATATCGCGTAACATTCACACACACAAAAAAATAAAGAAAAAATGTGTCGAAATGAGAACCTCATCCTTTTTGAAGTTATTTAAAAATATGAGGTAAGGGTCATAATCGCGGTAATATTATCGTGCCATAGTCACACAAATAAACAAAAATTAACTGGACTACTAAAAAAATACCAATATGATAGCAAAAAAGCAGAATGACTGATAACAAGTTAACTAGCGAGCGACGTTCAAAACACCAAGTCTTATTATTAAGAAAAAAAAGTATATATTATGTATTAATACGCGTATAAATAGGTACTTGATAGTGTGTATTCAGTATATTACGTATGTTAGGTTTATCTTGGTTAATTTAACTACTATAAATAATTCCAAATACACAATAGAAAAGTTTAACACATCTTTGCCACCCCAATTTTGACTGGTAGAGAATATCCTGGGCATTAAGTCCGCGTTTGCATAAATGTGCATGAAGGTTTAAAAGATTTTTTATTTTCTTTTTTTTATGGTATAAGGGGCAAACGAGCAGACCTGGCACCTGATGGTAAATGACTACCGCCACCCATTGGCACCTGAAACTCAAGAGTCATAAGTGCGATGCCGGCCTTTAAGGTGGGAGTAGGGGAAGGGTGGAAGAGGGTAGAGGGAGGAGGGAAGGGTTAGGGTCTCTGGTAAACTAACTCACTCGACGAAAAGCAATGTAAGCATTGGTTCACTGTCGGTTTTTTGTGAGGCGTGGTATAACTCCGGTCGAGCCCGCCCATACGTGCCGAAGCATGGCTCTCCCAAGATAAAATATCTACACCCACTACACCCCTGTTTCTAGAACACGGATAAACATTACTTAAACACTATTATACGTAGAAACTCAAGACCTATGCAAATATCTATGCACACAAATACTGAGCGGGAATCGAGGACTCGATCCCACAGACGAGTTAGGCGAAAGCACTTTTGCTAATGCACATACGCCATCTTTATTAGTTTCTACAAAGTTTGTTTGAATTATTTCTTCGCACAAGGCTCAGCCATTTCGAAACGGCCGGTTATAGATCGACACAGACAGATTCTGATATGGCTATTATGCATATTTTTTTATTATTTTACGTTTCACAAAGTAAGTAATCTCTATTGTACACCAAATACAAAGCAACCTATTGTAGCGGTGACCTTGTGGGGGTGTTGATCTATAATTTTTATATATTTTTTAATGGACGATTTTGAATTTTATGCAATAAAAATAGAAACTGAATTTGGATTTGAAATTCGAATTTGAATTTTCGCTTATAACATAGGCCTTTGTATATAATACGCACATCAAACGTAAAAAACTTAAAATAATATTTTACTGTTCCGATTAAATCAGTTTTAAGTTTAAAAATGTACTGGAATTTATGAAATAGTAAAGCTTTTAAGTCCAATAAGAGGTAATCGTAAAAATGTTCAAATCTTTCCTTTTCAAAACCTCGAAACGTTTGCATAACATGAGATTTGAAACCTTAAATATGAGATTTACATATCCATCCACGAATCCGGGAATTCGTCGGTTCAAAATCCGTATTGGCACAAGTTTGCCGACCTATTGTAGCAGAGATAGGGGTTCGCGATTTAAGTGCTTCCAAGTACTGCCTACACATAATAAATATATGTTGCATTTATAACCATTGTAAAATTTGGAGTTTTTCTGTTTGCCATTTTTTATTAACACGATTTTATAACACTTTTCGAACTAGGTTAACAAATCTTAAAGTCAATATTGACCTACTTCTTATTATCGCATTGAAATGAAATTTTGTATATATATGTAGTTTCTATGACAATATTATAATTTGGCATCTTAGACTTGATGAGGACACCTCCTCATCAAGTCTAATAAGCTTGTATAACTCTTCAGTGGCTACTAGTAAACCCTCGAGGGGTTTGCGCTGATTCATTTTGACGAGACCAATAGATTGACCTTGACGATGAAGCCAGGAAGTGGATAATGGAACTCTTTTTAAATTTGAATTAGGTTCGCCATTAAAGTCTGTTTTTTAGTATTACTAAACTAAAATTATTTAAACTATATTTACGATATAAGAAGGCTTTAAGGATTTTCACCGTCAAGATGGTGATTAAGAAAGTGGTCAAACTGATCTTAGTTTCCAATGTGTGTAATGATAATATAATAATTATATCAAAACATAATTTCTACTTTATTAGATTACATAAAAACAAAACACGTGAAGGTACACTACACATTAATTCAACGAAGTCCATAGAATAAATAAACGATGCATCCTCAAATGTATGTTAAGTTTACAATGTCGTTCCTTCAAACCTTCTCATACAAAACGCTGATGACTTCAACAAACGTTATGAGTAATATTGCTATATATTAATCCCGGGACATTACCTTCACCTATAACCACTGGGATTTCTACAGACGCTTCTCTATGAGGAAACGGAAATTTAAGTGTCACAATTAATTTGTACTCTCTCATCAAAATTCTTGAATGTTGTATAGAGTATAAGTTTAACAAAGTGGCCACACTACAAAAAAGCTCAGTAACACAGTTTCCTTGTATTTCTCGTGATTCCCCAACGCTTCGTTCTATAACTTTCCGCTGCACGTGCTTATGTTTACTATCTGATATGTACGTTGTTTGTGTAATAAGCTTTATTTGGAGACAAGTAACAGGCATATTTGTGGCATTACTTACTAAACACTTCAGTTTTATTTTTTCTCCGGGAGCCAAAAAAGTTTTCTCAATCTCTATCTTCAAATCCACTGTTTTCTTTATTGTAAACGGAGTTTTTGTTAATCCGAAAATCAAAGGTTCCGTAGAAAAATGTTTTAGTGTACCGCGAACTTGTATTTCTGCCTCAACCTTCTTTGTGCAGCTAAAGAATCCAGCTTTAGATATTTCAGCAACAACTTTGTATTTTATTTTACATATTTTGTCCTTGAATGAAGATGGGAGATCTGGGGGAAGTAGAAACTGAAACGGTAAATCGTGGACACCTGCTAACATTACATTTTCAGTTTTTGGTAGTAATATCTGGTGCAAACATACGTAGATCTCTTTACCGTGGTATAAAGTAGAATGATTGCTCTTACTTAGAGCACAGGATTCAGTCCACGAGCACTTGCCTTTTCCTTTTAAGGATACATTTACAGATTGAAATTTCTTCGGTTTGCTGATAACGCATCTGAGGAGTCCGTAGACCGTTTCTCCACTTCTGAAGATCCCATCCTTGTTTTGTGTCAATAATAGTTGATATCCAAATCTCATTTTATAGTAACGACTTGTACCAAAAACAAATTGAAATGATCATTGAAATTCATGACAAGCCGGTTTTTAATAGCTTGTAAGAATGACCTTTAAATGACTCACTATTTGCAAAGAACAATTGGCATCTGTTTACAAATAACATTTTTGCGATTGTTACTATCCACTAACAAATAATCAATATTTGTCATAGATATTGAGATATGTCAACTCACCGATGACTTGATTAGAAAGGGCAACCTTTGACCTGGTAAAATAAATATAATAATAATTAATAAAAGAGAACTCTGCCATACGTGGTCCCTCTGTCTCTTTTTAGCTTTGACAATTGCACATTAACACAGCGCATCAATATGCACACACACGCTACGTACACTCCCTAGACAGGGATAGAGTTATCGCATCCAATTACGTCTTGAGAGAACTTATCCCAAAATCAAAATTAAACACACAAGCTTGTAGATAAACTTACGTGTTCCGTACCAGTAAACGTTTACCATCAGGCGTATGGCGGGAACGTATGTTTGTTTGTCAAATTACATACATTACATTATAAAAAAAAACTGGACAAGTATGAGACTGACTCGCGTACCGAGGGTTCCGCTAGTAAACGCACTTGTATGTAGATACACAGTTCTTTCATCTCGGGAATCGATCCTCGAGGATTTAAAGATTTTTGCCCGTTTTTTTTTTCCGAACGACAAACATATCTTTGCAGTTATATAACGCTCTCCAATATTTCGATATAGGTCAATTTTCCAACTGTAGATTATAATTTTGTAATCGCAAAAAATATTAACTTATGTGACAAAAAGAAATTAACGACTTTTGTATTTTTTTCTTTACGTGTGCTTCTTGCTAAATTTCATGATCCTATTTTATTTGATTCTATTCTATTCTCTTTCAGTAAATGGGAAGTCCCCTATAGGTTTTGATTTACTTGCGAAATGTTCTTATTTGTTAAAATATAAGGCTTAATTTGCCGTCTATTTTGATTGCCTTGATATAGAAGCTGGATTTTTTACAACTTCAAGGGACAGCGGACAAGGTATTTGATATTAATTTCAACTTTCAACACCGCTGACAAATACGAACAAAAATTCGATGCTGAGACTTGTTTTCAACTCGTGGTACTAATTACTACCATCTAGTAGCGCTTAGTAAGCTATTCTCGACTATTGATATTTACTTTCAGCTAATTACAACTGCCGCGAAGACAGCGCTAAATATCCGCAGACGGAAGCTTATCCGGCTTTGTCGGAAGTTGGGAGCGGTTATTGCGATCTTGGAGAGGATTACCAGTTGAATATTACTGTGAAACTAGAGTTCTTGTACGAACATATACTATTATATAGTTAAAATTTACCATAGTACAATTTAAATAATTATAGTTAAATACCACTAGAAAAACACGTAAAAAAGATTATCAGGCCATCGTAACCGAGCCCAATTTGTTGGATTCGTCAAAACAGATCATAATATATGAACCCTAACTCGAGTTTACTAGTACCTACTGAAGAGTTCTACTATCCACCTTCTATCTCCATCATCATATCAGCGCCAAGATGGCTATATCCCACTAATATTATAAACATGAAAGTTTGTAATCTTTCACGCCAAAACTACTGAACCGATTGCGATAAAACTTGGTATGTAGATAGCTGGAGACCTGGATTAACATATAGGCTACTTTTTATCCCGATATTCGATGATAGATGTCGCCTGATGAACTCTACGATCCGACCTAACCTGCTCCAAACTGTAGTGGGATCCGAATCTTTCCAGCTAAAACTGGAAAATAGATTCGCTGCTTTGGAAACTTCAAGTGACGTGGATGAGAAACTCCAAAGTTTTGCGAGAATCTTAAGAGAAGAAGGTGCTAAGGTTTGCCAGGTACACCGTTCAGGTACGAAGTCTAAACTCTCCGACGAGACTCTCCGGCTTATGGATTTAAGAAGAGATGAACAGAATGCGCCAGCGTCCAAGTTGCGGGAGCTAAATCTAAATCTTCAAAAAAGGAGACAGAGACAGTATCAGTAATTTTAGACCGATACCTGTCCTGTCTTTGCTATCTAAGGTCTTAGAAAAAATACAGAATATTAGATTGATGAACTTTTTAACAAAGGAGATTATTTTGGCTAGTAATCAGTACGGCTTTAGAAATTCTATATCCACAGAAGACGCCGTAGTATCTTTAGTTGACAAGATGGATAATAAACAGAAATATATCGGTATTTTTCTTCCCAATCTGTTGGACTCGTCAAAACGAATCATACGAGCCTAAGCTCGAAGAGTTTTCTAAAAATATCATCAGTACATACTGTTGTACTGGACTGCGCGCGCCCTCTTGTAACCTTCGTGGATTGATGATAAAACTTCTTTGGCGCGCGAAATCTTACTGACAACCTCGTGCTCAAGATTCGAATAAGTCGTATTTGAAATAGTTCAGAGAATGGAACGATGAAACCAAAGAGTAAACAAACACTATGGATGAAACAAGAGAGTCTCACCTGTGAAGCCCTGCCCCAAGCCCCAAGATATATTAATTGTTTGATTATGTTATTGCGAGTTACATTATTAATATCATTGTAATACTTTAAAGGTTTCAGTAAAAACCTAAGTTGCTCCGCGTAATCTTTTATTCTCTTTCCTAGAAATTAGATCCTTCTTTCCTGGTGCGGCTCATCCTCTGAGTCACAGCAATACACATTTCACACACCTCACTTACTTTGTAGTATATTTCGATACGACCATTATAAGTAGGTTTAAATTGGCTTCCAAGATCTGTTTACATGGTTAGTCAACTAGTTACAATTGAAGCTAAAAATGTGTTAAAGAGAATAACTCAAATTTGTTCACAATTGGCTAAAACATCTCGAAATGTCTACAAAAAACTACAATCAAATTCATCACCTCCTCTAAGTTGGTAGGCCTATTAATAAACAGCCTTTAAAGTTATCAATTTATATTTATTTTAACATAACCAAAATTAAAGCTAACTACCTAAATACTAACTTATTCTATGCAACTGCAATATTCTAACCACAGAAATCCAACCGCTATGTGCTATTAACAAACTGTAAGCTCCAACAAGTTTAATACGAAGTCTTTATACAAAGCTATCATGAGACTAACTCGATCATGATCACGTATCTGAGGATGTAATTAATTCTATTACGTAACCGACTAGGTGTACGAAGTCTTAATGTTTCGTAAATAACATGTGATAAAATGGAGATAAGACCTGGTAAATGATACATGAAGAGTACGACGTCTTTACCATGCTAATACTATAATGACCTACTAAAGAAGTTATTGTTTTTAAACTTTCACAACTTTTATACATAATAGATTGATAAAAAGATAGAGCATGATTGATAGTTCACCATTAATATATAATACAGGTATCTCAAATCACTCAAATCTTATCTTAAAAATTTGAGTACAGTGGGTGGTCTACAGATGGAGATAATAATATTAGTATGAAATAAAAACATACAATTTGATGGTGTACTATTGAGAATACAGAAAAATATTTACACATATAGATATGTTACAGCACTAAATTAAGAAGCACAGTGCCCTCTATTGACGATTAGGGGAAATCATGAAGGGTAACGATTACCTAAATTGAGATGCACGCCATCTTTTGACAATGAACGGAACTAATTGTGTTAATTGCGAATTATTAAATAAATTGTGTCTATTTTGGTAATAAGTTGGTGTACCTTACTAATCCCGACTCTTAGCACGTAACAGATAGATAGATGTAAAATATTTAGCTATTTAGTAGAGATTAAAGTGATAGAAATGTTGCTTGACCATATTTTTTAAGGCTGTAAGGGTTTCAGCTTGCCGTATTTGTACTGGTATTGTATTCCACAAATGAACAAACAGAATCACAAAAGAATTGTCAAAAAAGTTGTTGAATGCACTGACACTTTTAATATCAGATTTTCTGATGATTTCAGATGATTATTATGAAGGAACTCAAATCTTTCTTTTAAATAGTAGTAATAGAGGATTAAACAGTATGCATAGCAAAGGCAGATACTAACTTCATATATTTCTAAGGTACGAAATACGGGAGAAGATCCTCAGCCATATAGCTAAAAATGAGTTTTGCTTGACTTGAATTACTATACCTCACGACCAGTACTTTTCTTCTGGATAAAACGTACGTGATGAAGTACGTGAGGCTTCCGGAACAAGATGCGCCCTGTCTTCAGTCCCAAGGTACCTAGCAACTCCGGACAGTATAATACCATTAGCTATTTTAGAAAGATATACCAGGTCTGCAATACGTCTACGTTCATACAACGGGAGTATATGAGATTTTTTACATCTCAACAAGTATCCGGAAGTATATTTACGTGTTTTGTACTGAAGGAATCGTAAAAAGCGTTTTTGAATACGTTCTATTCTGTCTATGTATATACAATAGTGGGGATTCCATACCTGCGAAGCGTACTCCAAGTGACTGCGAACAAAGGCACAATAAAGTATCTTAAAAGTTTTTATATTTTTGAAATCACTAGAGAATCTTAATATAAATCCAAGGGCCCTACTAGCCTTTTTTACGATATTGTCAATATGAGCGTCAAATAATATTTTTGGATCAAATGTCACACCAAGATCCTGGACTACTTTTATTCTATTTAAGATAACTTCATTAACTTTGTAGTCGAATGTAATAGGGTTAGGCTTACGAGTGAATGAAAGAATGAAACACTTAGACACATTGAGTTGCAGTCTATTCTGAGAGCAGTAATTTTGGAGAACGTTTAGATCTTCCTGGAGATCAAGACAGTCGGAGACCTTCGAGATGGGGCATACAATTTTCATGTCATCGGCATACAAAATTATTTTAGAATGGGAGAAGCAAGAGTCAATATCGTTTATAAATATGATGAACAACAAAGGGCCCAATAAGGATCCTTGAGGAATTCCAGAAGGGATCTGCACAGGTGTCGATGTATAACCATTAAGGACAACTGTTTGACATCGATTATCAATGTATGACTTAAACCACCTAAATAAGTCACCCCTGATGCCTACGGTAAACAACTTACGCAATAGAATCGAATGGTCGATTCCATCGAACGCTTTACTATAGTCCGTGTAGACTACATCTACCTGGGAAGGCTCGGACATTATGCTTGTCAAATATTCCGAACATACGAGGAGGTTGGATACTGTGGACCTACATTTCAGAAATGTCCTGTGTTATAAAATAGCCATGTTTTTATTTGATTACCTTAGAAGCTTTTTTACAGATTCAATAGACTACAGAAGTAATTGATATCAAAGTCAACGTTTGAACCTATCTAACGTCTAATAACTTTTTAATTAGTTATTAGATGTTTATCGCAACTACCCTCGCCTAATAGGTAGTATTTTTTTCATCCCCCGCGAACATTTTCTTTTCTGGATGAATGGCACCCTATGTCCTTTGTTGTTTCCCTGGCGTTTTTGCAAATTTTCATGATGATCAGATGAACATTACGGCAGCGCACAAAATACGAACAAACAAACGTTAATATTTATTTAAAAGAAGATTAGCAATATTCAATTCACCAGCTAAAACGGAAAAAATAAACATATATATATTTTTTTTCTTTATAGACAACTCCCGCATTAGGAACTTTACAGACATACAAATAACGGACACAAAAAACACCCAGACTCGGGTGGGAATCGAACCCACGACCTATGGTATAGCAGTCAGGGTCACTAACCACTAGGCCAACAGGCCAGTCTAGTTAAAATTGAACGCGGTGATTCAAAACATTCCTGATTAGTTAATATGATTTTACTTCAGCAGGTAACTTATAATACGTTGAGAGAAATACGTCAGATAGAAATATATCACAAGTTGTAATATAACGTGATGACAAAGTTTTTGATAGAGTTCTCTTCCAACTTACCTGATGGAAAGTGACAATGAAAACGAAGATGGTACCCACCTTTTAATAAGAAACCTATTCACTCTACTCTTGAACGTTCTACGATTGTAACTGGCTAGAAAAATAGACGCACGTAGTTCATTCCAAACTTTGGCGGCTCCAATCAGAAGAGAAGCTTATTGACTTTTTGTCTGCGTCTTGTAATCCGATGAAGCAATGGTGAGGGTTTAATTAGCTCGAAAAAAACTTTTCTACACTCACCAAAGTGTATGCTATAAAAATTGATAAGCAGGCGACTTTACGACGCTGCTCAAGAGGCTGAATTAGTATGTAACAACAAGGATTATATAGCGATATTAGTCAGACTATAATAGTTTACAGGTGGATATAAATCTCCGGATTCTTCATACAATCTATTGGAGCTACATTCTTTCGGGTGTCATTACATGGAACTGGGCTGAAGAACTGACTCTTTTGTCAGATGTCGGCTAGCCTATTGCCACTGCCTCCACCGAATGGAATAGTAGCACTTTCTCTCGGCCAATTGCCACTTTTTGTCGGACTTATGACACACTATCACATAATATGTCATAAATTTTGAGTCTGATCCTATTTTTTTTTCATACACTCTGCCATTGTATGATTGAATGAGACTAAGAACTCGTCTCGTCTAATAGCTTTCATAAACACCAGTCTTGCATTGCCTTTAGCAAATGACTTCTTACCACTTCTACTGATTGAGAAGGAAATGTTTTGTGTCTGGATGTAATCTGTGTTCATATAATATCGCTTCCCGGCAAAAAAAAAGTGTCATATCACAAAAAAGTGTCATATCACAAAAAAGTGTCATACCACAAAAGAGTGTCATATCGAATGTTAGGTACGTTTAATATATTTATAGCATTGAATAGCAAATGTTGCATTTGGTCAGCTGCAAAAACATCATTATTAGCTCAGTGAAAAAAGGAACAAAGTTCTGTTGGTGTTTCGTTCGGCATAAAAGTCAGGTTTTCTCGAAATTGCTGTTTTTGTATTATGACACTTTTTTGCCGGGAGGTGATATATCATATATTTGAAAATTTCTAATAGATCTGATGAAATTTTAATACATCACCACAAACAAAAGGTTAACCTAAAGGCCACAGTTAATAACAGTACCAGCCTAAGGACTTCCATTTCACTTGTCTACAACTGGTCCTACAAGAGTTACGTTTTAACTATAACATTCATAGCAAATTATTAGAGTTCAAAATGCTAACTGTTGCCAAGTCTGACTGTCAGTTCTCAATCATCGTCTGTTCAATTGCTTGTAAAAAGATATAAACAAGACAAATTATATACGTCATTATTTAAACAGTCTGGTCAATTCTCTGGTGTATAAATTACACTTTCAATGAAAGAAAGCTAGTTCATCATTATTGAGTTGGATTATTTCAATAAAATTACCCATACCAAAGTATTTCGACCCCCATTTTTATGGAGGAGGAGGCCCTCGTTAGGGATAGAAATGAATAGCAGAATAAAAAATTGCTCTCATTACTTTTTTTGTGGACGTAATGAGACTAATACGTCTTGCTTTTAAATCTTAGGTCAAGAATCTTTTTTTTGTGTTATAATAATCGGTGTTGTGAATTTTGTATACCGAGTGTAAGCAGACATGTCTCACTTGGCGGTAGTCAAAAAAAACGTTGAATGAATGGACACAAGTAGAGAGCTCACTAAGTAAGGCTTATATTACTAAAGTATACACACGTGTCTGCTCAGTGAGATGTGCGCCTTTCGTACACTGTAATAGAAATAATGACCGCACTTAAAAGTAAATATGAACTAACCAATGGCAATCAATGCAAAAAGTACTCACGTGCTTATAAAGTGGGCACATAGCAAGCTGCGTGTACGATCGTTAGGTAAATATTTTTTTATTTATTTCTGAAAGGTATCCTTACAGATTACTGCCACTACATGACAGGACACATTAGGAGATAGGTACATATAAAGGTAATGATACACTTGAGAACAATTAATCCGGGTCAGATAACGATACCAGAAAATCTCGGTAGCTAATAATGTTAGTTTAGTGAAATAATTTGTGTTTATTAGACAATTAAATACTCCTTAAATGAAAGTAATAAAACTTCTTGGTTGTTGCAAAGTTATGGAAAAAAAATGTGAAAATAAAAATGGGTGTAAACGTCGTATAAGGAACTTGGTGTACGGTATGCCAAATCGCAGTAATCGCAGCACGTGGAGGTACCTAACACAAATTTTGAGATAATTATAAAGTTGTAAAAAAATAGTATTTTTTATTTTAAGATGACATTGCTAATTTATTCCTTTATATAATGTTTTATGGCTATAACACAAAGTGACAAAGGGGCTCGTGGCTAAGTGGTAACCGAGTAGGTTAGCACATTACAAAGTTAAGTAATACTAGCCGAGTCAGTCTAGGATGGGTGACCATTCTTAACACATTGAGACCCCTTCGTGCCTCGGAGAGTACGTTAAACCATCGGTCCCGGTTGCCATACAAACATCTGTGGCATTCGTTACGGGTAGTTGGAGCCCTAAAAAGTCCGATAGCCTGGTCTAACTACAGAACTTCGATATCGCCTAGCACTTGGGTTGTGGAGGTTTGATCGCAGTCGCTTCACGTAAAATATGAAACGGCCGAACTTTCGTAGTTGGACTGAAAGCCGACCCCAACTTAGTTGGGAAAAGCTGAAGGAGGAGGCCGTGTTGCCACCATTTGATAAGAGAGTAGTTATTGTTAAAGTGGATCATATCAAATAAAAGTATATAATAATATTGAAAATTGCGTACTTGATACACAACAGTTGTTTCAATTTCTTCGACTCTAATGACATATTTAACCTAAAGTTAAGAATAGAAAAATATTGAATATATTAATATCTATTTGTATACTTAATATTATTGATAAAAAGGACCGCACTTTTTCGATTAAGATGTAATTTTCACGAGTGCTAAACACACTTTGTTTAGCACTTGAGAAAATTCCATCTTGAAGGTGTAAAATTGCCATTAAAAAAGTAATGAGTATTTGAACCGCGTACGTCCTCGTAAATTTCAGTTTTAAATCTTCTCGTTTTCATGTTTATATTTTCATCCAATATACTCGTTTCGTTTTCATAACGTTTCGACGTTATCGTTATTATTACATACATGATTTCCTACACTAACATATTTATTTGTAAAAGTCAGTTAGTGGAGTACTTACGGTCTTATCTTAAAAATAAATTCTATATATCTGAAAGAAAGAAGAAGAAGAAAGAAAATCCATTTATTTTGGTGCTAAGATACAAAGTAGTTATTTCAAATAATATTCTTATTTCTATAAAAAAATAATGAAACAGCAATCGATGTACAGAAAAAACAATAAGTACATTAAAAGAAACAATGGAGGAACAATAATATGTGTCGCGTTTACACCAAAATAGGTGTCCAGTTCAGCTTAATGCCAGATGAGAATCGGGCGCTGATTTTCAACTGGAATCTTTAACTAAATGTACATAAAGTGTACGTATATATACACATATATATACACACACATATACATACACATACACGCACACATACAATATAAAATACATACAATTTACAGAATAAAACACGTACAGAATGCCAAAAACAGTGTTAAATATATTTTGTGATAATTGATAATAATAGTCTATATTATAGTTTATATTAAGTCTTTTTAATTGATTTATTTTTCACCTTTCAGTACCCTTTCTTAGTGCGCAAATCGATTTAACTTTTATGACGTATGCATGTAAAAATTTGTTTTAATATCTTTATTTTATATGTATGAATTTATATTTAACCAGAGTAGATATGTTTAGTTTGATTCTATATAGTGTTGTGTATTATGTTCCAAAATGTTATGTTATTTATGATAAGAGTATAGTTATCTATGTTCGAATTAAAATACACTGAATTATTAAAGAAGATTCATAACATTATTTTTCTGTTCAGCGATGAACTGGGAAAACTTAAAGGGTACGAGCCAGAGCCGCTAGACTTATTAAACAAATCTAAACTTTTAATGATGAGAAGATAGATGTTACATAAAGTTATAGTGATAGTTACGGACCGTTATTATAGCCGACATAAAGATGTTTCAATTCATTGTAGTTATTATCTTGCCAAATGCGATAACACCGAGTCCATTATTTGTGTATATGGATGTTTATAAAAGGTCAAAATACACACATCAAAAGTGTCTAGTACCTTTTAGAGTATCCCGCAATTGAGGATTATTATTTTATCTTTTTTGGATCGTTATTGATTCTTTTCAGTAAATTTTACTATTTAAATTAAGAATTTTCTTTAATCACTTCGTTAGAGTCGTAACAAGCACTCTTGCCTATGCTAGCGTCACCGTTCTGCCGTGCCCTGCTCAATCGCCACACCTAAACCCAATTGAGCACGCATGGGATATGGTCCTAAAAAGAGCAATGCCGAGTATGGATGCCGTGCACACTGCATAACAACTTTTTGACTTGTTAGAAAGAACGTGGGCGGTCATTCCTCAAAGTGATTTTGATAAACTGATTTTAAGCATGTTAAATGCTGTGTAAATTTGGTAAATATTAATTAGATAATTTTTACATTTAAAACTGTATTTGATCCCTAGACACTTTTGATGTGTGTCCAAAGTAACTTTAACACACATCTAATTTTGTCGTATCGAAATGAAATGTCGTATGTATATGTAGTTTAAATGACAATACTAGTATTTTGCGTCTTGGAACTGATCGTCGTGGAACTCTTTTTTACTTTTTAATTTGGTTTACGATTAAAATGTGTTTTAAAAACTACTTCTGTAATATGTGTCATATATTACTAGTATTCTTATTAATTTCGTCAGATAAGTTAAATACTGGTATCAGAAGTGGGTTCATGTTGTTGTACTGGGTGGAATTCGAACCCACAAGCACATGATCGTAAGACCCTTAGCTATTACCATTGCTTTTTTATTATCGTGTGGAAACCCCCATGGGGAAACACCTCACTGGGGCTAGCGGTGAAGTGGTATGTCAGAATCGAACCGACTAAAACCACATGGTGTCTATTACAAATGGGTCTATTGCAAGGGGAAGGGAAGGAAGTCCCCCACACCCCGGTAGACTTTGGACGCCTCTGAAATAATAGACGACGCCAATGTGTACGGAAGACCTCACCCTCCTTTCATCACACGGGCAGTTCTGTTTCTGCTTGGGTAACGGGCAATCTCGCAGGTCAGCTCTTCATCGCCTGTTGCCGCTACTAACTAAAAATTAATGTTTATTTTCGTACATATACAAAAATAATAAGCCATCATGCATAAAGTTAGGATAGAAAATTTCGTCCTTTCATATATTCATATATAACTAATATATATATTCATATATAAATAAGTACGTAAATTTTCTTAATTATAATCACTAATTATGAAAATTGAAGTTTTCGTAACAAAGTAAATCGAATTCATAATACCCTGATAGACAGTAAGTACAGCAAACTTTATCGCGTCTTCAATTCGCTGAAAACAAATCACCTTAGAGATATATTGGAGTCGCCAGCCATTATTACAAAGATCCCTAATTTATTCGGCCTAATTAAATACGATTGAGTTTTCAACAAGGAAAAGAAACAATATTTTATGTTTAAACAAATAGCAAAGTATTTGGAGATTTTCATTGTTTAATTGTAGTTAAGTTGTTATTAGATGACCCAATAAGAAAATCTTTGTACTCAGTGGCTAGTAAAATACAATCAACTAACTTACTTGATTAATTGTGTGGTTTTTATGTGAATCGTCGATGACCCTCTGACGGTTAAAATGTGAAAGAAACTGTGTGGTGTCGTGGGACAAAATTATCTTAACACCTTTATTTTATTTACATTGATTTATAAAAATATATAATAATAATAATAACAGTCATCACGTAAACTATACATTAGACACTGTGTAGCCGTCGACGACGAACTTAAAACGTTACATTAACAGGTCGGTGAGATTAATTAATAAATAGCTGACAGAACTCAACTGCCCCCCCCCCCCCCTCCCTCCGTGACATTAGGGTCACGTGTCCTGACGCGAGTTTAACATTTTTTACCCATCAAAAAATGCACAACGCCGCTAAAGAAGTTTTCACTTCAAAAATCTTACGTTACGGACGTTTTTTGCCGGCTAGGGTAGGGTTCTAATAATATGTATTGCGGGCTAAAAAAATAAATAAGTAATAATAAAGAGTTTAATAAATAATAAAGAGTGGGCTATATGCGACATCTTTTATACGGCACAAAAAATGACAGAAATAGAGAAATAACTAAAAATAATTCTCAGGCCTTTCTCATTGACTTTCAAGGAAACCTTCAAGCGGCCTGCATTTACCGACGACCTGCGATCTTTACAAAATTGTCTATCCAACTTATTGATGGATGTCCTACTATGCGCTTTTTCCAATATAAAGGTAGTCTAAGTTACTCTTTATAACTACAGCTATCTGCCAATGAAAGTCCCCTGGAAATCGGTCCACCCGTTTAGGCAGACAAAAATTTTAAAAACTAATTTTTAGGTATATCTAGGTATCGTGCAAATAACTGTATGAGCTTAAAAAAGAAAACCATTATTTTGAAATTACAAACAGACGCTTCAATTTTATTTATTTGTATTGATTAATAAACATTATGTGGTGTAATCGTACCTCCATAATATTAGCAACGATTTGTCAAGTGTGCGCCTGTTATACTCAGAGGACAGACAGGTCGTAAACTTGGCTGATGTCAATAGATATTGAATCACTTTTTAAGAAAAGGAAATTTCTTCACATTAATTTAAGTTTCCTAAAAATTTTAAATTAGTAAAATAAAATTACACTAGAGTTCGCTTGGTAGTCGAATTTCAACCATAATTATTTCATTGGCAGTATAACTTGACCTGTCATTGTATAGACTTACTTACCATGACAGGTCAACGCATATACTGGACGCGTGTAATTTCATGAAGCCGTTTTCACGTAATTTTAAAGTTGTAAGACATATTGTTAAAACATTTTAGCTTTGTGCACTTATTTTATAAATAAACTGTAAATATTCTAAAATTCACGTTACTACGTTCGCGAAATTTTCTTAAAAAGGGGTACAGAAAATTCTCTTCACGTACTAATATAATGGTTATTTAAAAATAAATAATATTCTAAAAGCGAATGTGAGTTGGTTTGTTTGTTACATTTCCACGCTTAAACTACATAACTGAGCATGATGAAGTTTTGGTACAAGTTGCAGGGATAAAAGAAAAAGACAAAGAGCATTTCAGATCATTAAAAACAGCATTGTTACCGAGAAATAGAAGAAAGTACATAACGCGAGCGAAGCTGCATTATAAAGAAAACAATACTATCGACTGGCGGTTCTGAAGACAATATCTTAATGGTTGTCTCATCCAGTTTATCCGTGAATGACCCTAATAAGCCTTCACAATGTCTACATTCAAGTCAGGAACAGGTAATCCAAGCTAATAACGCGAATAGCTTCGTTAAATATAATGTAGAAGCTTCGACGTAGAAGATTTCAGATAAGGATTTAACTAAATAATCTTGCGTTGAATCGTTTTAATATTTAATGTATGTTTTATTGGCCAATAGCTTATCGTTTTAATGTACGGTTTGTGATAAAGACAAATCCCGCATTAGGAATATTCCTGTGTTGTGGGTGGCTTTACAAACATTCAAACAACGGACACAAAGAACACTCAGACTCGGAATAACTATTTGTGGATCACAAAAATTTTTGTCCCGTATGGGATTTGAACCCACAACACTCGGCGAGGTGACCACTTAAACCATTGCGCCATCCGTCCAGAGTACTTATCAGTAACTTTTGATTTTTTTATGGTATAAGGGGCAAACGAGTAGACGGATGACCTGGTGGTAAATGACTACCGCCGCCCATGGGCATCTGCCACTCAAGGTCACAAGTGTGTTGCCAGTCTTTAAGGTGGGAATAGGGGAAGAGCGGGAAGAGGGGTCACTCATGCGGCACAAAGCATCACTGCCGATATTCTGTGAGGCCGTTTTATCTGACCGGTCGAGCCAGCCCATACGTGCCGAAGCATGGCTCTCCCTTGATTAAAATTATCACCGACTTAAAGTGCCTAAATCATGATAAATTGTAATTAACTGTATTCTTCATCTCATAAATGTGGCAGGGAGGTAGTTTATAGGTAGGACACGTCAGCTAAGGATAGTTTATGCGACAGGGCCAGATTTAGAAAGTCAAGGCCTCTGGTCACATTATATGAAAGGCCTTCGTTTTTTGTAGTAGAGACCTATAATTTGGTAGCAAGGTAGCTTATAGGTGCTTACAGATAAGAGACGTTAGCTAAGAACGGTTTTTAAAATAAGGACACATTAAGGTGGTCTAAGGTCTCTCGCGAGTTTATTTGAAATTCCTTAGTTTTTTCTACTGGAGACCTGAAGTTTGGCAGGGAGGTAGTATATAGGTAAGACACGTCAGCTAAGAATGGATTTTGCGACAGGGCCAGATTTAGAAAGTCAAGGCCTCTGGTCACATTATATGAAAGGCCTTCGTTTTTTGTAGTAGAGACCTATAATTTGGTAGCAAGGTAGCTTATAGGTGCTTACAGATAAGAGACGTTAGCTAAGAACGGTTTTTAAAATAAGGACACATTAAGGTGGTCTAAGGTCTCTCGCGAGTTTATTTGAAATTCCTTAGTTTTTTCTACTGGAGACCTGAAGTTTGGCAGGGAGGTAGTATATAGGTAAGACACGTCAGCTAAGAATGGATTTTGCGACACGGCCGAATTAAGGAGGTCTAAGAGCTTTCACCTCTTTTTATGAAAGTTTTTTTGCTATTAGAGACCTTGAATCTGGCAGGGAGGTAGTTTATAGGTGGGACATGTCAGCTAAGAACGGATTTTGCGACAGGGCCGGATTAAGGATATCTAAGGGCTCTTGGAAGTTTACAATACGATACGAAGTATAACTATGACACGTACCACTCACGGCAGTTGTATTTTAATATACAAATTATCTAATGTACAACTATTTGTAGTTGTTGCACTATATTTGTAGAATACAGCCAATATAATTCGCAATACTTAGTAACATTAACAGACTATCTAACTCGACGTTATTATACCACTCAATCATAAGCTGTAATATAGTTTTAAAGCTCACCTAATCCACAACGAAGCTTATATGTGAAACGTGTACTTTTTCATTCCCGTTTCGTCGGAACAATGGGCCATGCGAGTGGCCCTCTATTGTCGTCGACGCATTGTACTTTAAGAGCAACTTTCCTTTTGTGGCGTGTAATACACAGCATGGCTTTGTTATTTTTATTTACATTTTTGAGTTGTGTTCGGTTGACTTCGTTTTATAAAAAAAAACTGTTGAGTTAACGGTACAGCAATTTTGTTTTTGGGGCTTCTTACTTTGCCAAGTTTTATTTCTATTCATTTAAAAGGTTTGGTCAAGTTACAACAATGAAATTAGGAAATGTTTTTAAGCTTTCGCAACTTGTATGCATATTAAGCGGTCTCTAGACGACATGCGTTACGTGCTCTCTGCTGTCATGCATGCATGACCGTTTAATTGTACCTATTGATTGATGCGAATGACATGCAAACTACGTGCTGGCAGTTGATTGACAATTCCTTTTATTTATAAAGCTGCCTTTGACAAAGACATTTCTATACCAGCTCAGAAGACCTCTTCACTGTACTATCTACATCGACGGAATAAAATGATTAAACCAAGCGAATTATCATGCTGCATGATAGGTCCTTCATGCAGCATGATGATTCAGCATGTCATGCCGCATGATCGTCTAGGGACCGCTTTAGATGTGTAAATCCGGACTGAAACATGGTGAGGTACATTACGATCGGTTTCATTCGTACGGACCGATGGACATGTTTTCAATAGATTGCATCGATCGTTGTCTAACGAGTACCATCTGTTTGGTACTGTCGGTACACACACTACACTTACGACGTTGATAACCTGGCAAGTTGCATGTTTACAATGTAGATTGCATTTGCGACAATCGATGAAAATATAAAAACGGTTACTCCTTTTGACAGTGGTTTAATATAAAATTTTGCTTGTATACCTATGTATATATGACAACTTATATAGTGTGGTTCAATTCAAGCTCAGTGCAAATATTTATGTGCTTGAAAATGTATATTTGCATTCATCTGGGTGTCTATGTGTACATAAAAAATGTACCTAAGTATGTGTTTTACCTTGGGTCTAAATAGGGCTGCGTAATTTATCCCAGTTTTTTTTATAATGTTAGACCACAGTTGCTAAATAGGATATGGCTTGAAGTAAGTATTGAAGCTACGATTTTATATATAGACAGAGATATTGTATTTTATTAATTAACTATTAACACAATCAAAAGAGCCTGAAACTTAATTCAATACCGAACACTGATATCCTAATATTCCTAATATTACAGTAACTGATATTAAACGTAATTGATTAACAATTGAAGGGTCTATTGATTTAGGATTAATTAAAATCTATTACTTACAAGATATATTATTAATTCAATTTTAGAGATAATTAGCTTTATTAGAATATGTCTTGGCCCTTGTAGATATTTTAATTAACTAAAACTGTTAGAAACTGAGTATATCTATATGCTGACTTTATAGTTAAGTTATTTTGAAATCTATTTATGTCATGTATGTTGGAACATCGGTTGGGAACAACTCGACTGTTTTAGCTGATTTTTTTGAAGTGAAAACTTATTTAGGCACATTGGGCATTTTTGGTATGGGGAAAAAGAAATGAACTCGAGTGACGCGCGATCTGTGCGTGCTGACCACGCTCAGATACATATATACAGATGTATATCTGTGTTTTCACTTCTGACGTGCAGTCCTACGACTGGCAGATTTTTTTGTTGTGTTCGCAAGTCTTCGGAAAAGGTCGGAAATTTTGGTTGTAAGATTTTTTCCTTCCCTACATACCGTATGGAATAAAAAAAATATGTAACATTTTTGACATTTTAATATTGAACTGGAGATTGCCTTACGGTCATATTTCGACCATGGTTTTTTCATTCGCCAGTATAACTTGAGCTGTCATTGTATAGACATACTTACCATGACAGGTAATCACATATACTGGACGCGTGTAATTTCATTAAACCGCTTTCAAGTAATTTTTAAAGTTGTAATACATTGTTTAAAAATGTTAGCTTTCTGCACTTCTTCTACTAGCTGTCACTAGCTTTTTCAAAAGCCAAAAATGATTTTGTCTTGTTCACGGTGTGCGCCGAAGTATTGTCATGGTGCCTGCCTCAATTTTCTTGGTTTGCTGTCACCTTCGAACACCCATACAAAAGACTGATGCTTTCTTTTCGGCATGTTAAAATATATCCATGTTTCATCTCCTGTCACAATGTCATTTGAACATCATTTGGCATTTGAACGTCCGTGATCGCACTTTAACAATATTTTTTTTACACCAACCAACACGAGTCCGTTTTTGTTCCCCAAATGTCCTGGAATCTCCTCATAGGTGATACGTTGGTTTTCTTCAATTAGTTGCCTGATAGTACCCACATTTTCCTCAAACACGGCCACGATCTAATTCTGCGTACCAACGCCTTACGGTGCTCAAATGAGGTGCTTCCCTCCCAAAAGCATTTTGAAGACGAGTAGTGCAGTCTTGCGGAGTCAGTGAACTTTTAAAATCATAAAAAATCATTGCCCTAAAATCTTTTAGCGTTAATTCCATTTTTGCTACGGTCGACGAACTTCAACTTGATATAAAAAAACAATTGACACGCGATTTTTTTAGTCAATGGTTGAGTTTCTTATGTTTAAAAAAATATAACATTCGAAATTTAAACATTTATGAGCGGCTAGGAGCGCAGAAAGTTTCAGTGTGCCCTATGTATTCGGAACTGCATGAAATTATTCCACACTTACAAAACAACGAGAAACTGTATTTTTTTAAAACTTAATCATGCCCACACTTTTAACCGAGTTCTAAAAATGAGGATTTACTGCAGGGCGCATAGCTCTTTTATGTTTGTTTAAGGATTCCCGGTCACGACGTAAGCGGATTTGTATTAATTAAACTGTGTAGGATTTTGCTAGATCCCGATACAGACATCATATTTTTTTAAGACATAGTACGAGTCCATTTTATAGAAAATATAAGCAAATTATCTGATTTTCCGCTTGCTAATCGTATGTTTTTTCAAGTGATTGAAAATTGCATGGATCAAGAAATGACAATAGTTAGCGTTGTCATAGTTACGACCTTGTGCATTTTTTTATGTGAGAGAGGGCAAATGAGCAGACCTGGGTCACCCGATAACTAGTGACACTTGTCACTAGTTATCGGGTGACCCAGGTCTCGGTAGTCACTTGACTACCGCCGCCTATGGACACTTTCAACTCAAGAGTCAGGGAAGGACGGGAGGAGGGTAGGGCCTCCGGTAATCTCACTCATTCGGCGAAACAACATGAAGCATTGCTTCACACCCGGTTTTCTGTGAGACTGTAGTCTCATTCAGGTCGAGCCGGCCTATACGTGCTAAAATATGGTTAGATAGATAGAGTACATTTTATATATTAAGATAGAGATTATGAAACAATTTTAGCAAAAAAAAAAATTTGGAACCTTATAATTCAGAGCAATTATAAATTGTTAAATATAAATTGTTTGTGGGAGAGCCATGCTTCGGCACGTATGGGCCGGCTTGACTCCGCTTGATACCACGGCCTCACAGAAAACCGGCGGTGAAGTGCTTTTCGTCGCGTGAGTGAGGTTACCGGAGGCCCTAACTCTTCCCTCTCCCCTATTCCCGTACTTCCCCTCTCCCCCTCTCCTCCCCTCTAATCCCCCTTTCCCCTCTTCCCACTCTTCCCCCTCCCCCCCCCTCCCACCTTAAAGGGCAGCAACGCACTTGTGACTCTTGAGTAACAGGTGCGCATGGGCGGCAGTGGTCATTTACCATCAGGTAACCCGTCTGCTCATTTGCCCCCTACACCATGAAAAAAAATAAACGGTAGGCGTTATAAACGAAAAATATCGGAACACAGCTACAGAGAATTGACTTCATTTTTTTTTTAGTTAAATTTCTATTTTTATAATCTGCAAAACATGTTGAACACTATTTTGTTTCATTAACACCATTGTACCACACCGTGTTTTAAAAATACATTATTAATAATAATGATAATAAAAACACCTTTAGCGGGAAGTTTTAATAGGTAAACTTTTACTAAGTATTTCGCTAAAGCTGGGTTCCGAGGTATAAACCTAATAGCACTGGACTATTATTGTTATGAGATAATGTTATGATTTAAATTTATAATTACTGCCTAATATACACCTCCTTTTGGCCTAAGGTTCGAGCTTTTAAATAATTAAAATAAAAATACTTCTACCATCGTGGAAAAGTCTTGCTTCGATACGTATGAGCCGGGTTGACCGGAGTTATACCACGGCCTCACAGAAAATCGGCGTGAAGCAATGCTTGTATTTCGCCGAGTGAGTGAGGTTATCGGATTCCCTAACCCACCTCTACTCTTCCCCTACTTCCCCTTATAGGCCGGCAACGCGCTTGTGACTCCTGAGTTGCAGGTGTCCATGGGCGACGGTAGTCACTTACCGTCTTGTCGTTTGCCCCCTATCACATAAAAAAAAACATGCGAGTGGATTAACAAGGTACGTTTTCGCCCTCAACTTTTACGGGTACCCCTTAAAATTATGGTGCGTAACCCTATAATGGGATGCCTGTTACACGAACCGTATTTTATGGAGTTGATTAATAATCCCCTGTTGAACGTGTCGTTTTATGGCGTTTTATATTTGTTTGGGATATCCTCGTAAAGTTTATGGAGAATCATCATTTTAAAATGAGTTCAATTTGTGTACATTGAGAACTTACATTTTTTCCTCGGTTTTCTCACACGGATATTCCACGGACGAGTTACTAAACTTGTGAAGATATGATTCTGATAAAATTGGTATGTCTTCTAATGATAAACAATTACCGGTAAACTTGGATCCTAATTTTGAATCCGTATATTTTTTTAAAAAAATTGTTCGATGGATCAAACTTGATGGTTTTAAATAGGTCAAACTAATACACGCTAATAATCCTAGCAATCCAGTAGGTAATCTGTATTTTAATGAAGGCCAGTGTTTTCGTTGAAAACACAGTTCTTACTAAGGCAGTACATTAAGTTTTGTTAGTTGTAGAATTATGTAGATTATTAATATTTTAACGTCTTATATTATTATTGTTTTAAATGCCTAGTGCCACCTCGATGATTTCTGCGCACTTTTGCTATACAGTTCACTGCTCAGACTTATGGCTTCAAGAAACCTTCATATCCTATCAGCAGTGATTGTTTGTATTTCCTGCGGTTGCATGATGAGTAAC
This sequence comes from Euplagia quadripunctaria, assembly GCA_963859945.1. Classification (NCBI taxonomy): domain Eukaryota; kingdom Metazoa; phylum Arthropoda; class Insecta; order Lepidoptera; family Erebidae; genus Euplagia; species Euplagia quadripunctaria. Next base: position 2,801,329 of record OY982566.1, on the reverse strand, counting down.
TCTAGGTTAATACTTCGGTATCGCATTAGTGGGCCACAAGAGCATAGAATATGTATTGCAGTTTCTTCTGCCACTTGACAGAATCTGCATATTGTGTTCTCGACCAACTTTAGGTTGAACATATGTTTGTTCAGTTTGCAGTGTCGGGTGAGGACTCTTGTTACTGCACAGGTTTTGTATCTTTTGAGCTCCAAAAGCTCTTTGAAGCTCCTAACCTGAACTGGACACCTATTTTGGTGCAAACGCGAGACATATTATTGTTCCTCCTGTACTTATTGTATTTTCTGTACATCGATTTCTGTTTCATTATTTTTTTATAGATATAAGAATATTATTTGGAATAACTACTTGTATCTTAGCACCAAAATAAATGGATTTTCTTTCTTTCTTTCTTTGGATACTTTATTATCATAGCCTATTCATATATATCATAGCATATTATTAAGGCTTTCAACCTCTTATATTACGTATACCTCAAAAATACAAGTATATACACACCAATATTCAGAATAATTATCCAAATCATCTGGCTGTAGATAACGGTCGGCGGTAGAATTTGGGCCTAATCACGTTCCGCAAATATTGTACCAAGTGTGAACAACTCCGGTTCAATTGCGGGTCGAACAAGATCCTCTATTAATATTCAGCACACCGTCACGTTAACGAACTAGTGAATGACTGGATTAGTAGTGTTCGGTATTTTGGAGCAATACTGGTTTTTGCCAGGTTGTTTATACTAACTAGAGATGATCTGTTGGTCGAATTTAAACCATAATGTATTAAATTTTGAATGTTTTTGAAGTAAAAACTTCTTTTGGCATGTTGGACACTTTTGGTTGGGGAAAAAGCACTGAACTCGCGTGACTGTCACACTTCAAATCAAATCAAAACCATTTATTTCAATGAAACCAATAATAGGTATTTTTTGAATTGTCAGGAGTAGGAGTCAGTCAGACTAAGTCAGTCGTGAAGCTAGTTGCCTGTTCCAATAGGTAGATCCTTTGGAGAAGGACAGGCAAGAAACTCCAAGGACACTCTTTTTTAAAATATTTTTTACAAATTTCAGGCTGCATTGGACAATGGAATATACCTATTATTTTAAAATATAAGTAGACGCGCTAATTACAACTATACGTATTTAAGTAATAGCAGTCCGGAGATGACAAAACAAGTAATAAAAAAAAGCTCTTCAGCTTTATGATTTTAGTCTAGATTTAATGTTCTAAGAAATTTTGTCTATTACTATGTATACTATACTATTTACTATATATATTGCGTTCGACAACACCTCGATAGGTACCTACGTAATGTTCAAGAATTTCCATCCTTTTTTTGTGCATGTGGAAACCCCCTCGGGCCGTCACCCCACTGGGGTCTTCAGTGGGGCGGTGTGTCGGAATCAAACCGACTAAAATCACACAGTGTGCTGTACTGCGCTTAGAATAAGAGGGATCCGGGAACAGTTTTTATTAAAACATCCGGACCCAAGATATTTGTTGTAACATTATTACCTAATCTGAAAAATATAAACAAGAATCTTAGGCTAATGCACAACCATGTTGAAGCAAACACTACTAAACTAAAAGAGAATTTACTTTTTTTTAAATTATATAAACATGTAAACTAAAAACTAAATAAGCAATATTATATGAATAATTATTAAATGAAATTGTAACAGTTACTAATCAGAAACTTACTATCTTCTGAAGTTACTATGAATCATTATAAGTATCCAGGGAGCTGCTGTACTCATTAGCCATCCTAGTCAAATGACAGATGGGAGATTTGTAGCCTAAGACAGTCCTTCTTAACGGAGGGTAGAAAGGAATGACTGTTGATCGTGGATACCGCATTGGTCCACGAAATTTAATTTTACTGAGAAGCATCGGACAGTCTATTTGATGATTTAAAATCTTGTAAAAAAATATTAGGTCAAATGCTGTCCTACGCTTCTCAAGTGGATCCATTTTAAAGTGTTTTATTTTGTCTTGGTATGAAAGCTTTTTTAATTATATTTTTAGTGCTCGATGTATTTATTAAATGCCACATGAAATGTTCTATTCAGAGACTGTGAACGCCATACTACACTGCAATACTCAGAAGAACTTCTAACTAATATATTTTATCCTATCCTAACACATATTATAAATGCGAATATGTTTGTTTGTTACACTTAATAGCTCAACAGACGTTGATACCAACGCCGGGTTTTCATTAAAAAATGGTAATGTTCCCTAAAGATAGAAAAATAACTTTTACACCAGGGAAGCCTCGGGCAAATACTAGTTTTTGAAATCTGTTGGGCATCTCAACTAATCCCTGTCTTATAACAGTTGAACGATCTACCCATCAATTCAAATCAAATTACCGCTTCAATAGGTTTGAATTAGGAACCTTCAATTTTCACGCTTGCTTTAATTTCAGCAATGAATACGGGAGGAAGTTCGACCCTCTAGACTTAAAGGCAAGTACATTCATGTTCCCAAGACTCTTCAACTAAAAAGAAAAACGAAATAATTTACTTTATTATCCTTATTTCTTTACTAATATTATAAATACGAAAATGGTTCTTGGTTTAATATTAATTTCACACACCAATGGAGTGATGGAATGATCTGTTTCCATGAACAGAAATAATTGAGGCAATTCAAGTTTTAGGCTTCTTAAAGGTTGAAAGAAGAGTTTCAAACGGGTGGTTCAGGCAAAATCAAAGCCTTGTAACCCTGAGCCTACATCTACTTTACAGGTTACTAGTACTTTGGGATAAGCAGAGACAACAGATTTACTGGAGGAATCGTTGGAATAATGCTTCACAAGTGTCTTTATTCTTTATTTATATGTATGTTATAACTTTATGTACATGTGGTATATTATAGGTAGTACATTATAAAGAAACTTATTTATGTAACCCATTCACTTAATATTTTTATCTCATGACTTTTAAATACACACTTGCCACACACATCTCTGCCTCACCCAAAGGTTGACTGGTAGAAAATGCCTACGGCATTAAGTCCGCCTTATGCATATGTATTTGCAGGAAGTTTAAATAAATAAATAAACAGTCCGACACTTGCTTCTATTCTTAGATGCCTCGCTGGCTTCCTCTAATATTATTGCGACTTCGCAATTATAACCGCGTTAAGGTAATATTGGTTTATTACTGAACTACTTGACTGACTCCTCGGACTGACTGCCCTGGACTGACTAACTCTATATAATAATAAGTGTCTTATATAATAGTTAACAATAAGGACAGATGTCTTTCCGTTCCATGATAGGTCAACGGATACACTGGTCAGGGGTAGATTGTGTTTTTAAAGAAGTTTTAAATTTGCAATAGATATTGATCAAAAATTTAAGCTCTCTGTTTGTCTACATAATATAAACTTCAAGTATTCCACACTCCTTCGTATGCGAAATTTGCTTAAAAATAAATAATAATAAAACTTGACACATCTCACACACGGCCGTCTGATCCCAGACTAGGCAGAGTCAGTACTAGTGTAACCAGACTGCTGATAAACATACTTATATTAAATACATATTTAGAGGAAAAACTCGTCAGCTGGTGCACGTGCTGACGTTCACGAGGCTTCATGATACAGCTCTCTGAAGCAGTTTACGAGTTTTCGCCTAAGAGGAAATTGGTCATGAAAATCTGTTGCTGTCTCGCGGGCCATTAACATACGAGTACTAACAATATTGCGTCAATAATTCATTAGAATAGTCCAGTAATGTAGTTATTCATACACCTCCAAGACACTGATTTTATCCCATCAAATCTATTACATCGTATTCTAAATCATAACATCGGTAGGGCGCCACAATGACGTCACTGGTGTCTAATTACGTCACACCGTGCCGATGGGACTATTAACGACTATCACAACATTTACTGTGACATCCAACGACCATTTATTACTTTAGCATTTGTTGTGAGGATTTTGTCACACTGGTGTTAAATCTATATGAGTCAATAATATATTTAGGCACACATTACATACCTCTATTTAGATTACAACAAAGCATAATCTGTGCCAAAAAAAATATAGTTCAACACAACGTCACCGCTACAATAAGTTGCATCACAAATAAAGTTCTGATTTCTGATTGCTTTGTGTTTTCACAAAAATAAAATAAAGTAAAATTGAAGTGTCTGTTTGTAATGTCAAAATAATAGTTTTAAACTCATACAGTTATTTGCAGGGCACCTATGCCTATAAATCAGTTTTTAAAATTTTTGTCTGTCTGTCTTTTTGTTCCGGCTAATCTCCGGAATGTGTAGAACGATTTCCACGGGACTTTCACTGGCAGATAGCTGGTGTTATAAGGAGTAACTTAGGCTACTTTTATTTTGAAAAAAGGATTAGAGTTCCGCTCAAAACATATAAATATGTACACGCGAGTGAAGCTGCGCGGGAACTGCTTGTGATATATAAAAATAAAGAATATCGCGTTGCAAATAGGGGCGATCGTCATCTGCCAATGTCGATCTATGACCAAGTTTCAAAGTAGTTGAGCCTTGTGAGAAGAAATCGCGCAAATAAACTCACTTCCACTCTTTTACAACACCGAACAGTTTAACAATATATATTTAGTGAAATAATATAATTTATCACTGTTTTAATGTGCACTATTATGTTGTTAAGATAAAAGTAAGCAATGTATTTAAATATACTTTTGTAAATATATACATTTTATACGTACATACTGTGATGTTCGAACCTTTTTAGAACATGTAAGAAGCTGGCTAGTAATATGATATCTATGTCAACTTCAACTTTTGGATTGTGGCTTTGTGGAGTTACCACAATTTTGCCAATGTCAAGTAGGTACACGGAGGACAAACTGTCAAAGGATTTTGATATCTATGTCATATTCGTTCTAAATAATGATGTGAAAGATTAAAAGAAAAAGAAAGCTATCGTCTTGGATGTCAGATGAGCTGGTCGTGCTACAATTTGTCGGTTAAAACCAAATCATTCATGCACTTCAGTATTTTTATTAAAACTTAGAATAAGGGTTAGCTCCATTTGCGAATGTGGTCTTGATGAGGGAAATGCGGACCATATATTTTTAGCTGTCCTAGGACAAGGTTCCCTATTTATGATGTTATTCGTCCTCATATTCCCCGCCCCACGTCCCTTAAATTGATCCTATCACTTGTTTTCACCCCTTTTGTATATATATTCGGCAAGTATATTAATGTGAATAAGATTAAGTTGTAATTTTGTGATCATAATATAATTCAATATTTATTTTTGTTTATTTTATACTATGTATTAATTTCTATGTATTCACATGATTGGCTCTTTTATTCATGCTTAATTATGCCTGTAGAAGTTTAGAATTCACGATTATTTATAGTCTCTACATCTCTACAATTTTTTTTTTTTTGGGCTCTACCACAGCTCTACATAAAATCCTTTGACAGTTTGTCCTCCGTATACCTACTTGACATTGGCAAAATTGTGGTAACTCCACAAAGCCACAAACCAAAAGTTGAAGTTGAAGTTGAGCTGGTCGTGTCCCTACTACGAAGAAGATATAAATATACAAGAAAGTTATTATTTTAGTAGTTTGAAAGTGAAATATAATAAGAGTTCAGAAATCTCTGTATGATTTAATTATCTTTCCGTGGAACACCTCTCTCAGCATATGCGAGCGTTTAAGAGTAGACTGAATAGGTTTCGCTTAGATGGGCCATGTACCACCTTCGTCTTTATCGTCACTTTCCATTAAGTGAGTTGGAAGGAACACCTATACCATATATCAATAAAAAACCCAAGGCAAACAGACATATTCGTGTAGATATTCAAACTTTCTGCTGAGCGGGAACTGAACTAGCGGACGTTGCAGTTCAACTCGAATTTCCCGCAATACACAAGCAACATACCGAAATAAGAATTCTTTCTTTCCACTTTTTATTTTCGCCCAATAGATAACAATTCTAGATACTGTACTTATTTTATATTTCTGTTCCATTTTTTTTTTTTTTTGACTTATGTATTATAAGGCGGAGGACTGGGTACTATGGCGCACATTGGGAGAGGCCTATGTCTAGCAGTGGACTAGAATAGGCTGATTGATATTGATTGATTACTATGTAAAAAAACTAAAGAAGGAACTCTTATTAATTTTTTTAAAAGAATTTATATTAGTGTTTCAAATAATTTTCTATCAACCTTACCATTTTGCTGTTTACTAATAAAGGCATGGGATTACCCAGTTTTTAGCCAGGGGAGCATCAAAACATTTAAAGTTAGCCCAGTGGGAAGCAAAATTGGTTTTTTCGGTCCATGGATGGCAAATCAAAAAAATTGTCCAAAAATTACAATTACTACGTAAGCTTACAAAAGCCAGAGAGAGGAGGGCAGCTGCCCTCCCTCTTCCCCCTCGCTACGCCCATGAAAAAGGCACTGATTTGACTCGACAATCACTTACCATTTCACCTGTAATGTTCTGGAAGTAGAAAACATTTGCATTAATTACAAGTGTGGCGTAAATACCATGATTTCATCTGATAAATAATACTCCACACTACCCACCCCCTTCCATTTCCATCTCCTACCCACTTAACAACCCGACCTTTTCCTAAACGAATACCTGTGAATGCAGCCTTAATAAGTGACGTAATGGACTATCGAAAACGTACAGACATGAGCGTCCTTATTCTGTTATAACACGTCGGTAATGTTACGATGGAATTCTTATAGAGGCATGACATCAGAGAAAATAGAGATCAAAGTCATTAGATGTTCATCAGTATGTCAAATGTTAATAGACTTTGTATTATTGAACATTCTCTGGCGCTAGTCGAAGGCTAGATTAACTTTTTTTCGTAACTCAATACACTGGTGAAACACACTAAGTCCAAAGTCAACCAAGTCCTTTAAAACAGCTTTTTGTGTTATTAGTGTTCATGTTACTAATATGATGGTTCAAAATGAGCTGGGTTGAACTAGTAGTGCGAATCAACAATATGTATATTATATAATACTAGCAACCCGCCCCGGCTTCGCACGGGTACAAATTATACACCTAAACCTTCCTCATGAATCACTCTGTCTATTAATAAAAATCGCATGAAAATCTGTTCAGTAGTTTTTCAGTTTATCGCTTACAGACAAACAGACAGACAGACACGGCAGGGGACATTGTTTTATAATATGTAGTTATGTGATAACATTTGTATGTACGTTACCTCATAGTTATTTCGTATAACGAGTTAAAAATAAAATTATTTAATCATTTATAAAAATATTATTATCCACATGAATTTCATTAACTAAATCAAGAATCAGCACATTACTCAATGAGAATCCATTGAAGAAATAAATACCAATACTTACTGAGGAGAAGCTCTGGCGTCTGTCTAAACTGGTGGGGAACAAGGCCAAGGTGTGACCGCCTACTGACCAAGAGACGGCCAAGGTCTGCAGGTGCTCCGGAGGTATCGGAGGCTTCCTTCTTAGGGTATACCCGGGGGTAAGTAATAGACCCACTGTGGCGGATCTTGTGTGGTTTGATTCAGTTTGATTCTGACATACCACTTCACAGTTGGCTCTGGTGAAGTGATGACCAATGGGGGCTACCGCACAAAAAAAAACACAAGCTAGGATCAGGATAAGGCTGCGGTAACATGTATTAGCTGTCTCAGCAGACGAAGGTCTGACGGCTGAATAAACGTATAAAGGGATTAAATATCCTATGCTAATGAATATTTTACTAAAATACAACGATAGTACCCGCTTAGTATATGAGTTGATGTTTATCGAGTTTGTTGAGTGACGTGGAAGTGAGTTATGACCTTTAATCACATATTTTTGTTACACGTATCACCTGTCATAGGTCTGTGAGACCCTAGAGCGAAATGATAGAATAGAATAAACATGTACACCAGTAAATATTGCTTACAGTTTACAAAAATTGATATGTACGAAGAGCGTCCTTATCGCTAAAAGCAATTTCTTCCCTTCAACCTTGGGATGGAAAAATAATGACCAGAAATATATAATCGAATGGGTAGTTTTGGTATGGGAAACAAAACATGTTATGCTTAAAACTAGTAAATGATACCTATAAACATATCCAATATAATTAAATAATACAGGGAAACAAGTGAAATCACTAAGAAACATTTAATATATTCATATACACTATATACATAAACATACATAATAAATAATACGAATATATAATACATATATATACGTATTTTTTACGTTCTAGATTAATAAGATTAATAATGCAGCAAAGGACAAAAAAGGAGAAATTATGGAGCCAAGTAATATTCTTTGACACTTTTTTTAATGTGGCCAGTGATTGGACATGTCTACTAGGTAAAGGCAAAGCATTCCATAATCGGACAGCCTCTACACTAAAAAAAAATGTCATAAAACCTGGTAGAATGATTAGGTACTGCCAGTTCCAGTGATACCGACGATTTCAAGGATCTTGTGTGAGTGTCATTGAGGAATTTAAAACGTTCCTTGAGATAAGTTGGAGTACAGAGATTAAACATAATACTATAAAGTGTAGTGATAATATGAGTTTTCCGTCGAAAGCGAATTGGGAGCCACTTGAGCAAGATGCGAAAATCTGATACGTGATCATATTTGCGTAAACCAAATATAAATCTAGTTATATCAAGTTCGAGTATAGGAAGAAGAAGGGATTGTGCAATCGCAATTTTTGACCGTCGGCAAGAAATGATTCACGATTATAAAATTTTACAAAGTAATATTTTGTTTTTTTAAGTCTTTTTAGGAACAAATTAAACTTTATAAAGATAAGAAAGACACATTAAAATCAATGTTAGTATTTCTTTAAAAATCTCGTTAAAATACTTTTATTTTAGGCTTACTTAATCAAATATTTGGAAAATGAGATCCATAAAAAAATTAAATGAAATAGGAACTACTGTGTACTTATTTTCAATTATTCGATAATGAACAATCGTAAAAAATAAAACTTAAACAAAATGGCCGGCCCTGAAGTTAGCTTCTTTCAGCATTCAAGACAAATTGGCGCTTCGCTTTCGAAACATATGTATTGTTTTGCGTTTCTTCATGTAGCAAATTGTACAGTTTTTCGAAGGGACAATCTTTCTTCATTTGCAAATTCATCAAACCAGCAAAACATCAATAACATTTCCTTTTAGCTTGTATCCCCTATATGTCCTTAAGATGAATTTTTAAAACAGCCTTTGTAGAACTCAGGCTGTCAACTCCAGTCTTGAAACGAGACAAGCATAATAATGTGGGCTGTTTGAGTAGTACTCAAACACCGGCAGAATTTAGAATGAAAAATCTTAAGACACCTTACTTTGGCATAGCCAAAACTAGGTATCTCACAGTGAAGGAGATAGTGTGTAGTGTTATAATATGCATAAGAGATTTTCTTTCGAGTTATCATATATTATCTAACTAGTAGTTGCAAGAAGATAAATTCACAAGAATAAACTAATATTATCACAATGAAATTGAAATAGAAAATTGGACAATGTAATTGTAACACGATCAACTCCACTTTATAGCAGGCTATCGTGACCAGAAACACTCGTTTAAGTAGAACACGCCTGTTCTCCAGGAACGTTTTTCTTGTGAAAATCTGTCAGTTGCAGACTATTCGTAGATAGGGTCAGTTCACCTTTAATTTAAGCTACCAATCTTTATCTTAGTCTATCTATTCTAACTATATTATAAATGTAAAAGCGAATTTGTTTGTTTGTTTCATGCCTTAACTCAACCAATCATAATGAAATTTTTCAAACAAATTGTCGGGGGCATCCATCTTGAAAAAAAAAGAATAAGTTAAGAAAAGTTATTTTCTTTTTACTTTTTTACGCGATAGTTAGTGTAAATCAAAAGAGTAGTAAATTTTTTTTTATGGTTTGGGTTATGGGTGAAGTAGTATTTCGGATGTCTTAATAAAAGCTATTCCCGGATCCCTCCTATTTAAGGCGCAGTACTTGGTTTTAGTCGGTTCGATTCCGACACACCGCCCCACCGAAAACCCCGGTGGGGTGACGGCCCTAGGGGGTTTCCAAACATACAAAAAAAGGGGTGAAGTGGTATGTCGTGCATGTTGAACCGACTAACTCGATCAATAGACTTGTTTGTTATGTGTGAACCTATTTATAATTACTAATTATTGTGATAGACATATATCTTTGTAATATTAATTAACTAACAAAATTTATACATATGTATTTGCATGCCTTGAGAGAGAATGTGGCTACTCATAATTATACGTCCGTAAAACTTTAATGTATTTACCCATATTCGCAAATAAATAAATGATTATGATTATTAAGAAGGTATTTCAAATAAAAAAAAATATTGTATACAACATAAAAAGCACAATGCGCAAAAGCAAAATATCAATATCGTACAGGCAACCAGAAGAGAGGCACAGGCGGAACATGTCGCGCCACCATCTCAGCACCACTTTTGTTAGGGTAAGGGCAGCCTCACTCATTAGACCCAGGCCAGCGCTCACCAAGGCCAGAGATCTCTCTAGGATCTGGTGCCTCTACTCCGGGACGGTAGAGTACAAGCCCTCTCCTGTTCCACTTCCTCACAAAAAAAGGGGCGGATTCTCACGGACTCTCACTTTGGACCATGGATAGAACCATGGTCTCCAGCAAGAGGCTTCCCACTCAAATAGCCACCGCAAGGTCGCGGCGCTATTGCGTCCACGCTCAACACTCCACTATAGTGTGTGGAGTGCAGTATCTTCACGACAGCCTCCGCAGTGATGATACGCAGACGTTGGCTCCTGGCCTATACGTCACAGGTACTATCCGAAACAGCTGTGATGGGTCAGCACCTGAGTCAGCCAGTAGGAGAGGCTGCCATGCTGCCTCCCCTACTGGCTATAATCTTCCATGATGGGTCATACCGTCACAATTGGGGCATGACCTACTTCTACATGCTGCCATTATTGCGGTTTGGCATGCTTTACACAAAGTTTCTTACATAATGTTTGGTTCCATTTATATAATTTGATATAATATAACTTTACAGCAACCAAGAAGTTTGATATTTTCTTTGAAGGGGTATTAAATTGTCTATTAAACACAATTTGTTTTCACTAAGCTAACTAGGCTAATCTCGGCAGCTGTTAATCAGCTTCCGAGATTTTCAGGTCTGTATGTAACCCGGATTAATTGCTCTCGAGTGTAACTGTATGCTCAATTGTGAATTAGGCAGCAAGAAAAATATTAAGTTGATTTTTAAAACAGTAAACTCGATTTAGGACCCATTCTTTCGCAAAATCCCAATCGGCTTACAAAAAACTAAATGATTCGAAACACTGGACAATAAATTACACTAAGCACTGCTTAATTCTCCGTACAAAGATAAAATTGCTTCATTCGACGCTTGGATGTCACTACAAAAAACTTTAGATTGGTCGATTGTGATGTACTATATCTTTCTTGGTATCCTGTAGATTTCGTTATAATTAATGGAAGTTTTAAGACAAGTGAACAGTAAGTTTTATGCTGAAGTTACGATAGTATAATCTAAGGCATCCATAAGGTACTCATGAAAGCGTCATTCAATTTCAAAAGTCATTAATGACAAATTACTGTTGGTTATTGATGTAATTTAATAGACATAAGACGCTCATTAAGACTGACCTTCAGTCACATCTAAACTTTTAGAGAATACACTTGTTCACTCAAGAATGTTATGTATTGTATTAAAATTTTGATTGCAATGATGAGTAAAAAACGTATAGAAAGGAAGCGTTGTGTGAAAGATTAGCTTTTAAAAAGGAATTTCTTTTGCTGATATGTGGGTTTCAAAAGTATTATGCGATATCTTTTTGATTTCAGTAACACCATAGGTACCAAAACAAACATGGTGATACATGAGAGTTTAGAGAGTAAATGAAGAAGAGGATTGCGCGATATAAAACTCAAAATATCCAAATTTTGGGCAATCAATATCATGCGACCATCAGTCACTGTATTAGACGACAAGTTATTCGTCAGTCAGTCAGTCTTAATCTTAATCAGTCAGTCTTAATTGTGGTGAAACTTACAGCAAAACATATCATGTAATGAACTGATTACGTCTGATGTAATTGGTGTAAAATGATGTCGTAGTAGGTCAGCGCCGCTAGGCATATGCCAGATTATTGACAGCGAGGGTGCGGATTTATCCAAGCATTCCAGAGACCTTTAGTCAGTGTGCTGCAGAATTTTACAAGGTGTCTATATTAAGTTTCTTTATAACTTTATTTACAACTTTGGAATATATATTAGTGTCCATATATGTATATATGCGTGTGGATGTATGTATTTGTGTACCGATCATGATATTCATTTGCAAACTATTAATACTTTTAGTTAGTATCTTTAATTAGTACTTATATATTAATTATTACATAGGCTCCATATACGCTGCAGTGCTCTTTTTAACCAACTTCAAAAAAGGAGGAGGTTCTCAATTCGACTGTATGTTTTTTCTTTTTTTATGTTTGTTACCTCAGAACTTTCGACTGGGTGAACCGATTTTGATGATTCTTTTTTTATTTAAAAGCTGGTGCTTCCCGTGTGGTCAAATTTCAATTTGGTCCAGTTCTGACAATGGCATCCATGAGAAAACCATATAAGTCTTTTATGGAATAGTTTTTTTTGTTGAAGTCGGTTTTTTTTTGAAAGAATTATGTTCATATGAAAGACAGTTTATTTACAGTATACAAAGTTACAAGATATTAGATTTCGACCTTTTTTGTTTTATCCATCAATTCAGATACATATCTCATAGGAACAGTACTTTTTTTGTTGTTAAAGGTACTCTGTCTGTTTCTGTATCTCTGACGTGGAAGCGTGTATGCAAAATTTTATGAAAACCGGTTGAGTAGTTCAGGTGTAAAAGTGTAACAAATTCGCATTTATAACATTAACTAGCTAACCCATGCAACTTTGTATGCATCACTTAAGAGAGAGAGATAAATTTTCCCCGTTTTTGCAACATTTTTCTTTGATGCTCCGCTCCTATTGGTCGTCACGCTGATGTTATATAGCCTATAGCCTTCGTCGATAAAAGGGCTATCTAACACTAAAATATTTTTAATTCAAACCAGTACTTCCTGAGATTAGCGCATTCAACCAAACAAACAAACTGTTCAGCTTTATAATATCAGTATAGATTAGAATATTTTAAATTCATTAGTTTTAGTATACTAGTTACCACACTAAATTACTTAGCTTTAACTTAAATCTAAATCGTTTCGTCTGAGCTCGTCGTATCAAGTTAAAGTACGTTATACGCTATGTTAATAGCTGTTACAGTGACATTATTAATCTGGTTATTTCCTATTTAGTAAGTTAATTAGCAGTTAGATCTATTCCAATTAAAGTGGCGTCAAATTTGCAATCGACTTGTGTGTTCGAACCCGACTAAGTCCATTAACACATTAATTGCAATGGTAACGACAAAACTAGTTATGTGTAACGCATATTAATCCAGCTCAAAGGACCATCTACGGCACAATTAGTATGTAAATAGCGAAGCACTTAGAGATAAACACTTTCCAAGGGTTTAACGCTAATAAGGTTAAAAAGGTATAAATAAAGGGTATGTGAAGTATAAAGAGACTCTAGGCTTTCCTTTATCTTTTATTTTTGTATGCAGAAGTGCTCTAAAAGCCCTGCGATTCTTTTCTCGTGTCTACGTGTTTTATCGTGTGGAAATGACGGCACCGAGCGTGCCTTGAGTGGTTTGCGCACCAATGTTAGGTAAACCATACAAGTAGTAGGTAGTAATTTCTCTAAGGAATAAAAACACTGAATGAAATATCACATGATAAGTTAGTTAATTTGTTTAATTGTATTGAAGATTCAAGTATACGGTTAACCTAATGATACTTACAGCGTATAAATCACGTATAAATAAAAAATTTCTTGTACAGTTAAAGTGGGTACACTTATTCTACGGCTTATCCTCACTTTGTAAGTATCTAACGGCTAAAAGCTTTTGATTGAAACTAACGAAAGTTAAATGTATTATAAATGACAAACTGTAAGTGTACGGTCCGTACACCAGGGTTTTAGGTTATAGGGTAAATCAGTAAACTCAGGAATAAATTTAACTGACTACATTGATAGATAAAAATGATATTAATGATAATGATATAGGTGAGTCGCGACACGTCAATTGATAGTCGAATATGAACGCGAACTAATTTTAGGTATGATTAAAGTAATGAATAAAGTAGGTTGCTGACACGGCTCAAAGTATAACTGCATGATACGAGAAGCGTACAACGTGGCTGGTACATAGGCTGCACTAAAAGTATCGGGAATGGAATATTTCCACTATTCCTATCATATTAAAATCTTTTTAATTGAAAACTCCTTGGTTTTAAAAATCGAATACCATTTATTTATTTAAAAAAAAGATTCTCGGTCTTCTCACAAGGTCTTCTCAAACTTTTTTAGTCGTTGAGAAAATGGAATTGACTCGAGAAAATTCAAGGGCGATGATTTATTATGACTTTCGAAGCGGTTTAACACAAAACCAGTGTATTGACCGGATGCTTTCTGCATTTGGTGATGAAGCCCCATCCAAAACCACAATTTATCGCTGGTTTGCTGAATTTCAACGTGGACGTGTCAAGCTCAGTGATGATCCCCGTCAAGGTCGTCCAAAAACTGCAGTCACCCAAGAAAACGTTGATGCTGTGCGTAAGCTGATTGAGGAAGATCGACATGTGACATACCCCGAAATTCAGGCAAATTTAGACATTGGCATGAGTCAAATACAAATAATCTTGCATGAACAATTAGGTGTAAAAAAGTTGTTTTCCCGATGGATACCGCATTTGCTCTGTGAAGAGCAAAAAGCGGCTCGCGTTACTTGGTGCGTCAGAACTTTCGAAAGATTCCACGCAGGATCCTCAAATGCTGTATACAACATTGTATCAGGTGACGAATCCTGGATATACGCGTACGAACCCGAAACAAAAAACCAGTCACGAGTTTGGGTGTTCGAAAATTAGTTAAAGCCAACTAAAATTGTTCGTTCACGGAGTGTTGCAAAAAAAATGGTGGCCACGTTTGTCTCCAAAACCGGTCGTGTTGCGACTATTCCTCTTGAGGGACAAATAACGGTTAATGCAGAATGGTATGCTAGCATTTGTTTGCCACAGGTCGTTTCCGAACTCCGTAAAGAGAACTGCAACCGCCGCATCATCCTCCATCACGACAATGCGAGTTCTCACACCGTGCACAGAACAAAAGAGTTTTTAGAGCAAGAAAACATAGAATTATTAGACCATCCGCCGTACAGTCCCGACCTAAGCCCTAATGATTTCTATACTTTCCCTAAAATAAAGAATAAATTGCGTGGTCAGAGATTTTCATCACCTGAAGAAGCTGTGGACGCCTACAAAACGGCCATTTTGGAGACCCCTACTTCCGAACGGAATGGTTGCTTCAATGATTGATTCCATCGTATGGAAAATGTGTCAAATTTCGCGGAGAATACTTCGAAAAGCAGTAAATACATTTTTAAATAGTAATGTTGTGTCACTTCCTTGATTCCCGAAATTTTCAGTGTAGCCCACGTACACTAAGACTATGTTCACATGACACGCTTTTCTCGGGCGTTGTCGCAGTTCGGTTCGAATTGAGCATTCGTTGAAAATGGGTTTAAAATTACAATATACAGCCTATAAAAGTCCGTATACCATTTTGACATTAAATGCCTGAATCCTTTTATTAAAATCACGTGTTGTCGCGTTGAAAGCGCGCGCGCTCATGTGAACGAATGTACGGGAAACTAATGATCTCAAAGCGCGCATTAGCATGTGAACGACTAGAACAAAATGCGCGTTAATGCGCGTTAGGAAAACGCGCGACCAACGCCCGTTATCTGAACATGACTTTAAATTTATATTTACACCATTTTGACGGTTACAGCTCTGCTCTTATGGTTTACAACGTAATGTTATATCTTTATGTTATATGCTCATAACTCAGCTCAGTATGTTGGTCTATTGGATATCTAACTCAAAATATAATTTCAACAAACATACTTTAAGCTCCATAATATTACTATGGACTTCCGACGTATGTCTTCTTGCGTAGTTTATCATTTAGTGTCAAAGATGCTTCTTCTAACTGTCCATTTTTTTTTTGACTGGCCTGTTGGTCTAGTGGTTCGTGATCCTAACTGTTGAATCAGAGGTTGTGGGTTCGATTCCCACCCAGGACCAATCATTGTGTGATGAGTACGATCCTTTGTTCTGTGTCTGGGTGTAATTTATCTATAATTATGTATTTAGAAATATATAAGTATGTTTATCAGCAGTCTGGTTACCATAGTACAGGCTCTGCCTAGTTTGGGATCAGACGGCCGTGTGTGAGATGTGTTAACTTATTATTATTTTATCTTTGAGTATCCAATGATTTTATTAGTTGTTTTTGTAGATTTACACAATCCAGACTTAGTTCAGATATTCAAACAAATCATTTCTAAACTAATTTAGTTCAAAGAAAACTAATCTTGACGGTTCAATACTGGCGATGTCTGTACAAATATTTTGAATTGATTACATTGAATTTATTCACTGGCCTCAAGAAGCTTAGTTGCTATTGTAATCGGATTGGTATCACTTGTTAGCCGAAGTGGGTCTACTTTGTAGATTTCTCATCTTATTTTAGATAGGGTAAAGTACACCGCCCAACGTCTGTTAAGAAGCATTTCGTACTAAAGTTATAAAACCTTTAGTACGGGATTAATGGATTTGTTTTGAATACCAATCTGCATTAAAGTTATTAGGCCAAAACGTAGATGCGGTGTAGTAAGTCCTAAATACTGTAGCTTACAGTTGAAAATTGAATGGCAGCTCTAAAACAATTTATCGGATCTCATTTCAGGCATTACGGTTTAACCTGTTTTATAACGAATATTTTTTTAGAATCGTTCCGTGTTTTTATGAACGGTTTTGCTATTAAAATTTTCTTTTTTCGAAATTTGTATTAATAAAGAACCTTTATATGTAATATCTAGGTAGTGGCAAAGCAAGGCAAGCACACAATCCATCT
This sequence comes from Euplagia quadripunctaria, assembly GCA_963859945.1. Classification (NCBI taxonomy): domain Eukaryota; kingdom Metazoa; phylum Arthropoda; class Insecta; order Lepidoptera; family Erebidae; genus Euplagia; species Euplagia quadripunctaria. Next base: position 2,784,258 of record OY982566.1, on the reverse strand, counting down.
TGAGGTAAGCGGTCACCTCAAGATACATACTGCTTTACTGTACTAGTGGATAGTTTCGCTTTTATTTTATTTTTTTATTGTTAACACTAAAGTTCGTCAATAGCCACTACCAAAAAAAAATACGGTAGTTGATCGTCAAGTCAAATCAGTTACTTTACTCTTTATAACCTGTCAAAATGTTCTTTAAAATCGGCCAAGTGCGAGTCGGACTCGCGCATGAAGGGTTCCGCACCATCGTACAATATTTAAAACTATAAGCCAAAAAAAATACGTTTCTAGTAGGCGAGCCTCCTTTCATTTTTAATTTATTTTTATTATTTGTTGTTATAGCGGCAACAGAAATACATCATCTGTGAAAATTTCAACTGTCTAGCTAGCACGGTTCATGAGATACACCCTAGTGACAGACAGTAGAGTCTTAGTAATAGGGTCCCGTTTTTACTCTTTCGTACGGTACCCTAAAAAATTGTATAAAATAACTATTGTGACGTCACACTTATCGTCAAATTATATTCTTTTAATCTTTGGGTTGATATTTAAAAAAATATCAACAAACGTGAAAATAACAAAGAATTCTTTTTTCAAATTCTCATATAAGACTTTTTTTTTGTAGTTTTAAAAGACAACTCCCGCATTAGGAATATTTCTGTGTCGCGGGGGGCTTCACATACATTCAAACAACGGACACAAAGACCACCCAGACTCGGGACCCACCGTTGCGCCATCCGTGCAGTCAAATATAATTTCATGAAGACTATGAAATCATTTATTTTAAAAACAGGCAACTACCCAATTGTTTGACACAGAGGAGAAAAGGTTTTGAAATATTTTTTCTTTGTCTATTTACATACATTTATGTATAGAAACATAGACGTGAACGTGACATTGTTTTTCTACGTGTGGTATCCCCACGAGCCGTCTCTACTAACGGAGTTTTCGGTAGGATGGTGTATCGTAATCGAACCGAGTGATACCACACAGTGTGCCATCTTGCATGTAATTTTAAATCAGGTTAATTGGAATCTTAAAGTACGATTCCCACCGAACGGGCCGTACCGGAGCACGCCGGACCGAATCTAAACGGACGCTCGGATCCGAGCGGGCGCGACGGTAGCCGAGCGCAAGTGGGCGCAGCCGGTCGGGTCTGACCGCCCGCGGCGGCACAAAGTTCCAATGAATTTTAAGTAATAAATATAAACTTAAATTTCCATCACCGTACTAAAAACGCGTTGCGCCTGACGTGCTTAACAAGAATACTAGTAACATCCTACTAAGTCGCACTGACTACTTGCAAATGCAAATACAAGTCGCTCTCAAAATATAGTAACTTTGCCAACCCTATTCCTCACCCTGAAAGATCTATGACAACCCTTTTCACCAGCAGATATCACTGTGTAAATAGCTCTGTTTAACCACAGTCTGTTGTAGGTTTAAATTGCTTCCCGCTTCCCTAATCGGGGGTAGCTATTCAAGCAGAAATATGCTGACAACCACATTTGTGGTTTGTTTTTAATTATGAACTAAAATACCGATACTGATAATACAATAAGAATGGTACTGTACAAGTGAGTTCTGGTGTTTCAAACGCTTATAGCTAGCGGTAACCGCATACCATCAGCTGAGTTATATGCTTATTTTCCACTTTAGTATTATAAAAATGTTATTTAGTGAGCATTGCACAGGGCATTATAATTACTTGCGGTTTTACTAACTTTTAAACTTTCGCGTTCCATGATATAATTATGTATTTACGGGAATTAACGCGATCACGAAAAGATATTACATACCCAAACTTCTTTAGGCACGTTGTGCACTTTTGCTATGGGGAAAAAGCACTGACCTTGTAACCGTCACGCTAATAATACATATATAGATCCACTAGAGGGAGCTCATCTAAACATTGAGTTTTGTCAGCTCCTTATTGATAAATCTTTAAAAATAGAATTAGTTCAATAAAGTACTTTTTGTGTGCGCAATTCATATGGTAAAATAAACAAAAACATAATGGTAATTAAGGTAAAAAATTATAACGCCTATAGTACTCAATAGCGAAAACCTTTATTTAAAATTTCGTCCGAACGTACCTCAGTTTGATGGATGTCACTAGTAGATGGCATCACTTATGTTTTCACTTCTGACGTGAAGTCTTACGACTGACAGTTTTTTTATTTTTATTATAATAATTGTATGCGGCCCTGTAAATGTCAGAATATTTTTCTATTGCTAACTGTTGATGATAGTTTCACTAACGTATTTTACATATTTTCAGGAAGGTATTAGCATTAAATTCATTAGATGTTTTTATTACTTCATTTTTTTTCACAATCAATTTCGTTAGTAATTTTTTTAATATTTCATTTATGCTCTACACGTTGCTAATGACAAGTTGTTATGACTATTTATGGTTCTGGCCGTACCTACCCTAATATTCGATTCACTTACATGTCTAAATAATATCGTCCTATCCAAAATATCCTCAAAGTCATAAGTAATGTCAAAATGATGGACAATAAGAAAGCTCCTCATAATTACTTTTGTGCGCAGAACTTGAAAATATTCAAATATAAATCCTTATAACAATATTCCCTTTATCAGGAAAAACGATTTATGTCGTAAAATACGGTTGAAACCGACTTTTACAACCTTGCATTTTATTGCCCCAAAGAGAATAGTCCACGACAAACTTAAGCCGATATCGAAACCCAAGTTTGAATAATTCATTTAATCTTAATAGAAAAAGATAACGCATGAAGGTTTCTTGAAAAAAGAACCCTTCGCATCCCAATTAATCCCTTGTGAATTTCAAGTATCGGTTGGTATCTAAACACACCGCAGCTAAAGGGGTAACACACTTTTTTATTAAAACTGGTTCAGTGTAAAATATTTCAGCATAGCTACTTAAACATAAAAAATATATTATTCTACTCATTTTAAGCAACTAAACACCTTGATCACTTCCTTCCCTTTTGCGTTAATATAAGTTGCTATCTAAATTACAATTTCTCAGTTTGATTCAAAGTCCGTTCATCATTAATTGAGATTCAACATCAGCTTGGAGATCCAAGTTAATTTCTGGAAGAAAACTAATTTGAACTGATTTGGTCCTAAGAGCTTCGTTTAGATTGTTTTGAATGTAGCAATCTTAGAAATAGTCTACAATATTTAAATAAGAGAGTTAATTAAAGTGTCTTATAAAAGGAATAATTTACATTTCAGATACAGATCAAACTCAATTATTTAACAATACTTATTTGTAACAGAATTAGCTTGCAACCCAAGAATGATGTTATAAAACCTACTTACTACCTCACTACAATTAACTTTTATTTTCTTACCGCCAAAGGAAACCCTTCCCAAACTTTTCCACTTAAATAAAATAAAAGACTTAACAAGATTGTCTTTAACAAATAAACACCGGAGAAAAAAAATTACAGCTAACGTTTCGTAAACTATTTTTCTTGGATCTGCAAAGTTGCCAATATATGTTGTTGAGAAAAAAGTTCACTTCACATGTCAAAATGAGTAAAAGTTCAGCAGTTTTGATGTTCGTTTAAATAGATATTTTACAAGCACAAGTATGTCTCGAATGCGTATATTCGTAGGAACTTCATCATCGTTGTTTTGAACCTTACTATGTAAGATAATGTTACTTCATACGGTAACTATGATGCAGGTTTTCTCAGCGTCATTATCTCTGTCTTTTTCGAATATAACAATCCATTTAATATTTTAAATACATTTTTTTTAATATCAGTTAGAGTTCCAAATTGAAAGAAGAATCTTGCCCGCTTAAATGTAAGTCCGTGTTGACACTAAAGTATAAAACATTTATTTTATTATATTTTGTACAATGTTTTCGTTTACTCTTCAAACAAGTTTTGATACTAACTATCAACAAAGTCATTAATGACTTTGTTGATAGTTACTAAAAATAAATCATGATTGTAAATTAATCAAACAAAAATTAACAAAACATTTTTGAAACAATGTCAATAGTAGTTCACGTCGCGACATGTTTTTAAAACAAGTATTACAACTTGTTAGTCGTAAACGACCAGAGAATTATGGTAGATGTCTGTCAAGTCAAATCAGTGTCTTTTTAGCTAACGTCGCATGACGTCACGCCTTACTGTTGTCAAATTAATCACTTCACTACATATTATAAAACAAAGTCCCCCACCGCGTCTGTCTGTCTGTCTATTCGCGATAAACTGAAAAACTACTGAACGGATTTTCAGGCGGTTTTCACTAATAGACAGAGTGATTTATGAGGAAGGTTTAGGTGTATAATGTGTACCCGTGCAAAGGTGGGGCGGGTTGCTAGTTTAATCTGAATTTGACTTGATTATTAAATAAATTAAAAGCGTTAAAGTGAAACTGGACAACAATTTTCACACTCTTTTAAGTTATTTTATTGCCCGACTTGGCGAAATAATTTATTTTGAGCATAGGCATCTACCCCATTCTCTTGATTATTCGCGTTTATGATCACTGCTCCATCGTAAGGGTCGTATCGTGATGTTAAAAAACTTATGACCCTCCTCAATAATTGGACTATTATTATATTTTATTAAATTTTCACAGTGGAAGAGCCATGCTTCGGCACGTATGGGCCGGCTCTACCGGAGTGATACTACGGCCTCACAGAAAACCGGCAGTGAAGCAATGCTTGCATTACTTTTCGCCGAGTCAGTAAGAGGCCCTAACCCTTCCCCCTTCCTCTCTCCCTTCCTCGCCCCTTATTCCCCCCTTCCCCTACACTGACCTTAAAGGCCGGCAACGCACTTGTGAGTTACAGGTGCTTATGGGCGGTGGTAGTCATTTACCATCAGGAGACCCGTCTACTCGTTTACCATAAAAAACAAAAAAAAAGAATTATTCAAATCTGACTGGTAGTTCTAGAGATTAGCGTGTTCAACCAAACAAACTTTTTAGCTCTATTATTTTACCATAGATAAAAAAAGTTGTTTTGTACAATAATCTACAGGGGTCCAGTATATAATATATGTTGACCTGTGATGATACAGAAGTCTATGCAATGACAGTTCAAGTTAAACTGGTCAATGAAATAAAACAAAACATTACAGACCTGACGCTCTCTAGTAGTTAGTAAGTATACAATAATGAGATGTATTATGTGTTGTATAACGTTACACAACAAGTTCTTGAACCCGGCAGTCTACGTGCACTGATATCTGGCTGGGGTCAATGATATTAGATAAATACATAAAGTTAAGGAGCGTTCATAAACTGGTAAATGTTTTTAAATATACAAACGGGAGGTTTTGTAAATTGTTTGTAGTATTTTACAAAATTATTGTGACAATTTGCACAATTGTCTAAGAATTAATTAATCATTTTCCGGCCTCTTTCAAATACTAAACGTTACTTTGTTAAAAACACCAGGTTGTCAAATCTGATTTTTCTAACAAAATAAGATACAAGATTAGTCACTTCTTTTGAAGAGAATGTTTCTGAAAAAATTACTGCGAATTTTTTTTACATTTCATGTTAACCTAATCTTACCTGATCTAGGTGATTCTGCTGTTCGTACAATTATCAGCGGTCCAAATTTTTTCCTCCGTATCCATGGCAAAAAAATAATCAGTGAAATTCTAACAAATACACCAGTTTACGCTCCTGTTTTGTGCAAGTCTAATACCATTGATGATTGCCGGATGTTTTATCCCATTTACCGCTTAGTCTATTCTTACATTTGTTTCATTAAAATATCTTCTAACGGCTGTGAAGGGATGGAAATTAGGCGTTTGGATTCCAGCACTTCAGTCGCCTAACATAACGCTATATTGGAGAATACCACTTGCTACTTTGCCTTCATCTCTCCTAGACTTTTCTTATGTTGTTCCTCTTTCCTCCTTCGTCTCATAATTGTCTCTCTTATCTTTGATGTTGCAGAAGCGCAGGGCGTTGGTCTTGATGTGTTAAACATCATTACCGATTTAATTTGTCAGGCTTTTTCACGGTCTACTTTTCAGTTGTACGTGTACCCAGTGGGAGGAAACCAGGTGATCGATACTGACTGGACGTGGCAAACAGAGAATTAACATTGGTATTCAACGAGTTAACACTGCCAGCCTTCTGGGAACTTTACCAGTCGGCAATAACGCAAAGAAATTACACGAGTATGATATTTTTGGGACATTATTACAGATCACTATGAAAATCCAAACTAAACCTTAGGGTCTATTTAGTGATTTTTATGCATTTATTGCAGCTTTGAAACTAAAAAATAAAGATATAAATATTATTAATAAATACCTATACATAGAAGCAGAAACATCCAAACCAATACAAGAGCCTTATACCCGGTTTATGAAAGGCTGATCAAAATATATAACAACTAACAAAGTTGTCAAATTAACAGCTAAAAATTAAAATTTGACAGGTCTGTTAACTGCTCCGATAGGCTCCGATGATCAAAGCAAAATGCCAAAATCCAAAAGCAACTCAATGTATACTTGACAAGAGATTTGTCATTCGATTAATTAATTTTGATCGTTGCGTTGATCAGCTTTTCAGAAACAAAGTGATAGTGAGTCAAATATTTACATATGAGGCAAAATAAGAGGCATGTATGTGTACATATATTTTTTTTAACATGCAATCCAGTTGGTCTTTTCATGATTGTTTACAAATTCAAAAAACATATTTTGCAAATGTATGCGTATGTAAACAAAACACAACTTTGTGTTCAATCCTTTACAATTATTCATATTAATTGTCAAATAAAATTAGCATTATATGTAAGAAGTTCTCCGTCTTATATTTTGCAAAAATTGTATTAAATACTTTAAATAATGTTATTTAAATTTATATATCTCGTTTCATTATTCAGTATTTGTGTTTGCGATGATAGCGAGTATGATTATACTGATGCAGTGATAGACATGTTGTTGAATGGTGCTAGCCGGGAATTCGGGGACCCGAATGAAATTGATGAAGGTATACATTTTCTCCTCTAATAATTTTTTGTTTCATGCCATTTTGTATGCGTACTTTAATAGAAATATTTTGTATTTTAGGTGAGTATGATTAAGCATTTATCTTAAACTAAATTGCCCGGACCATTTGCAGAAACCAGTTGAAAACTTATAAATTTTTCTATAGGTCATTGAATATACAACCTATAAGGTGTTTAAATTGAAATTAAGTTGTGTATATAGGATATGAGTGCTACAGTTGCAGTGTTATAAGTATGTATAGGTAAGGGAAATGTGAAAAGAAAACTAACAGGCCGGCGGGGTACTTGACATTACCACGGCCAGTAGAACTTGGTCGAAACGTCAGGCAGTTTGAAGGTACATATAATTATATTAGTTGAATTAATTAGTTATATGTAATCACTAATTCTGTGATCTTGTTAATTCCCGTAAACTTATAATTTAATAGTTTGTAAATAAAGGAACATTGAACAATACAAAAGTGTGGGTTTCAGTGTATTTCTTTCCAGCTATGAGTTTCTTAGCTATCTTTCATTCCTCATATAGGTTGAGCCTAAATTTTACTTTTAACTTCTTTGTTCCAGGTAAGGAGTCCGTCCTATCTGGTGGTATTTGGAAGTGTGGCAATTGTGATGACTTAGATGATAAAAAACTGGTGTATTCTGAGATCAATGAAGTAGATGACAAATTGATGAATGATTCTTCTGTAAATATTCAGGTTTGTATATTGCATGGCTCAACAACATGGATGACAGATGAATAAAACCATATTCTAGAGTTCTAACAAACTCAGACACCAAGTAAAATTCAGTAACATCTTCTTATCAAACACGAACAAGAGTTCATTATTTTTTTTTTAATAACTTGCTGGAATACGACAAAGAAATTAACATTTAGTGGATTTTTTAGAAGTTGATAATACAAATGACAACGTTATGTTAAATGCTTGTGTGGTTATATAGACAATATTAAATTACGAGTACAAACATATATTTAAATCTAAAACAATTCCCTTTAGCTCTAAAAGAAAATCTATAATACCTGTTTTTAACCGACGAAAAAAAAAGGAGGTTCTCAATTCGACCGTATATATATATATTTTTTTATGTTTGTTCAGCCCTCTCTCCGTTATTTATGAACCGATTTTGAATATTCTTTTTTTGTTAGATAGGGTATACTTCAAGGGTGGTCCCATGTCAAGGAAGTCAGGATCTGATGATGGGATCCTGATAAAATTGAGAGAAACCCTCGAAAATTGGAGGAACGAATAGTGTTTCTGTTTACTTTTCATTACTTTATCAGGTATTTGCGTTCAGAAATCATCATATCATGTAGCTGAGCTGATGATGAAAAAAATCATCAAACGACATACAACAAACTGATTAATTATCTAAATTTTATATGTACCTACATAGAAATGGACATGGCTATACGTAGGTAATTAATCATTTTATTATTTGGCGCCGACTCAAAATAAGTTTATATAAAATTTGATAGTTTATGTAAATAAGCTCAAGACTTACGAGGTTTATTTATTTATTGCTTTTTAGTTATTTCGTCGGTTTAATTTTTGTTAAAAAGATTTTTATTGTTCTGTTGATCGGAAAGTTGAACTAATTGAGGTATGAAAGACGATTGAACTTAGCTAAGATCCAAAAATATGTGTTATATGACAAGATTTAGTAAGATCAAGAATGAGAAGGTATCGAAGAAGTTTGGATTAATTGAAAACCCCGTTATTTAATTTCCAGTTTCGTTTTATAAAACTATATTTTATAAAATTGATGTAGGTAGATGTAGATTTCTTTAGCATATCCTAATTGTAATCGGTAGTTGCACAATATACATCGATATTTTGTATTACATTGCAGATCGCCTTCACACTTCCAGGGATGCAATGTATAACTATACATTCTGAGACGCCAGGTGTTGTACGACATGTTACTGGTGCATGTACCGGTGGTACCCTCACTCTCAGTGTCGCTTCCGTTCCATATTTTACTGTGAACATTTATGACTAAAATGTGTTCTTGGTATCTTGGCAAAATAAATATATTCTTTCATGAAATTACTATGGATTATAGTTTTATTATTCACAATTTCGTAAGTTCCCACAATCCTTATTGTTACAGCATATATAATAACTGTCAACCATACTGACTGGTCAAGTGCAAACAGACAGACTTAATGCACCATCAACTATTGGAGAGACATGGAGAACTTCCACTCATTAAATTTACTGTTCTGGAATAGCTAATTCTTACGCCCCTGCCACAAAATAAGCTTTTTAAAGTTGGAACTACATCGGAACCGCAAAGTTAAATTTGTCTTTCGAAAAAGACGGTGAAAAAGTTTTTGAGAATCGATACCCGAAATGGACGTTCTATCTACATACAAGTTTAAGGAACCCTCGGTGTGCGAGTCAGACTCGCGCTTGTCCGGTTTTTCATTTTTAAATATTTTTATTTTATGTTACGGTTTTGGCCTTAGCTTCTCGTTCTGTACGTCACTTGGGGTTAATACGCTCCTACCCACAGAAGAATTAAAATTGAGTTTAGGGGATGATTAGCCCCTTGGATCGGTCTGTCTTCTTGTAAAAGGTTTTAAAATAGTTGTCTGGCGAACACATATAAAAATGGAGCAACAGAATTTACGTGAAATTGAGTCTGCAAAGCAATACGGCCGACGGAAAGTGTCTGGGAGTATTGTCGACTTATTTTTAATGATATTGTCTAAAATATACGTGAAAATCAGCTTGGAGAATTTACGTGAGGTAAGTAATGTTTTATGTACCTTCATTACCTGATACCTGGAAATTGGCCGTCTAACCAAGCTAGCAGGTAGGCATTCGATCATAGTACATACTAACACAACTCAATCGTCCACATTTCGTTCGTCAGAAAATACGTGACGTCTGGTGGCCCTGGGATCTTGCTCTATGAGTATTAACCTCGTTGCCACACTTGCGGGCGTGCAATGGCATTGCAACGCATTTGTGTGGAACTGTGGTAACATTTTTCTTTGATTGCGCATTGCACGGCTGTATTGTGAATCAATAAATGGTTCTTTCTTTCTTTCTAAAAGGAATGTACTGTTGCGGATAATCATTTTAGTTTTTTTTTATTTATTACAATAATAATAATTACTAAAATAATATAAAAAAAAGATGTTTGCACGTTTTCATAAAAATTTAAAAATGTATAGAATTACAATCGTAAATAGTAATAAAAATATTATTATAAGACAAACGGGAGAGGACAAGCACTCTCCCATCCCGCAGAAGACGCACCAGGCGCCAGAGAGCGCTGAATGATCTCCGTCCTGCACGAGCGCTGGCCTGGGGGTAGCGGGTTGGGCTGACCGTTACCCCAGCAGAAGCAGGCCTGAGACGGTGGAGCGACGGGTTCCACGGGCGCCTCTCTTATCTGGAGGGGGGCCCCCTATTTCACGGTGTGGTCGCCTGGTGATCAGGAAGCCAAAGTTTGCGGGGATTCTCGGAAGCTTCCTTCCTAGGGTATCCCGGGTCCCCCTGCCATAGACTCACTTGTAACGGAACACCATGTGGTTTTAGTCGGTTCGAGTCCGACATAGCACTTCACTCTTGGTGATGTGATGACCCGTGGGGGTTTCCACACGATAAAAAAAAAAAATATATAAGACAAATATATTCGGAAAATGAGAGGATATTTAAAAATTGTTGTGATATAAATACAATTTCATCAGTGACTAGTAGTTCCCGCGTGGCTTCGCTCGCGTGTACATATTTATATATTTTGCACGGAACCCTAATTCTTTTTACAAAATAAAAGTAGCCTTAGTTACTCTTTATAGCACCAGCTATCTGCCAGCGAAAGTCCCGTGGAAATCGGTCCACCCGTTCCGGAGATTAACGGGAACAAATAGACAGACAGACAAAAAACTTAAAAACTATTTTTTAGGCATAGGTGTCGTGCAAATAACTGTATGAGCCTAAAAGAAATATCTAGCTACTGTACAGGTTTAATAACTTACAATTTAAAATACCCCTGACTCGAAAATTCCTTCAACGATTAGAAAAGAGCTGATGATCTTCGAACGGCTGAACAGATTTTCTTGAATTATATCTAAGAACACTCTTGATCAAGTCACCTTTCAAACAAAAAAAAAACGCACTTAAATCGGTCCATTCATTTGGGAGCGACAATGTCACAGACAGAAATACTGACACACAGATACATAGACACACAGACACGTCAAACTTATAACACCTCTATTTTTGCGTCATAGGTTAAAAATAAGAAGATAGATAGATAAAATCTTTATTAGAAAACCATCATTATTAGCAAAGAAAGAAATTAATACAAACTTGTTCATTATGAATATTATATTGATTCTTACCAAAATAAAGCCTAAGTACAAATTGGCGACTTTATCGCGATTTGCGATTTCTTCCGTAGCAGCATGCAACCATTGAATGGAAAGAAAGATTATGGATGAGATGAGGCATTGTAGTCTACAATTAATTGAACACTTTGGATTAGATTACCTATGTATGATATAAAATAATTTTTTTTATAGAAAAATATATATACGTGCTAAAATTTGCATGCAAAGAATACACAAAGTAGCAATGTACAAAGGGCGTATTAACGCTTAAAGTAATTTCAAGCAGCCTTCAGAATTCATGTCTGTGCAGAACATTGAGCCTTTGTTTATAAACTCTTTTATTTTATCTTATACTAAACGTTCTTCGTAGTTTCACCATGACCAATTCTCTCAACTCATGACCTTTAGGAGCGAAGCAGTGACTACACACGAGTCACTGCTTCGCTCCTAAAGGTCATGAGTCTGATGTTAAATAGCTATTAAAATGCTAAAGAAACCAAAAAAGTAGATATACTGTCCGTAGTTTAATTATTGAATTACTGATAGATATATATATATGTATGTATGATAGATAGAAAAAATATGACTATAAACAAAGTTTGTTATACACTTATCAGAGACGTTATGTTCAATATAGACAAGAAAACACCAGTTTGTATTCTTTTTATGGATATAAGTAAAGCTTTTGACTGTGTAGGTTACAAAGTACATAAAAGTATGCAAGTGGCATTAGAGGTAATGGGTTAGATAATATAATGCCATTCTTAAGTAAGAAAAAAAGCTACTTTTATAAAATATGTGAGACGGAAAGAAGAGATTAACAATTATATCCCACTATAAATAAGAAGAATCGGGAGTTCTTCAAGGTAGTGTGTTGGGTACTTTACTGTTTTAAATGTGCATCAACGATTTCCCTAAAGCACTGTTGTAGCACCAATGATTCTGTTTGCAGATGACAGTATCGTGATTTTTTTCTCATACCCTTTCAAACTAAAGAAGAATTTTCCGAATCGGTCCAGGTGTCTGAGTAATCGGGGAACATACATAAAAATGGTTTTCGACGAATTGAGAACCTCCTCCTTTTTTTGAAGTCGGTTAAAAAAAGCATCTGGAATATTGTGTAATTTTAAGTTCTATAATTTTATTCTAATTATTATTTGTTAGTTAAGATAAAAAACCTATTCATCACTACATATTATAAAACAAAATCCCCCGCCGCGTCTGTCTGTTCACGATAAACTGAAAAATTACTGAACGAATTTTCATGCGGTTTTCACAGACAGAGTGATTCATGCGGAAGGTTTAGGTGTATAATTTGTTAAGATTTTGTGTAAATTGATTGAAATATATGATGATGATTGTTGAATTTGTCTCTGCTACTAAATGTGATAGACATAATAATAATATATATCTTTGTAATAACTTTACACAATTTAGACATATTTGCATGCCCTGAGGTAGAATGTGGTTGCCCATAATTATAAGCCTGTAACACCTTAATATATATAACCATTATTATATATTCGAGTATTTTTTCCCTTCCACTTTGTTAGTTGTTGATATGAGTATGTTATAAAATTAAACAGGATCTTTGAAAATTAGAAACAGGTTTGAAGGATTTATAAGAACTAGAGATTCCATGGTGGTCGAATTTCGACCATGGTTTATATCATTGGCCAATATTACTTGACCTGTCATTGTATAGACTTTTGTACCACGACAGGTCAAAATATATACTGGACACTCATAGCTGTATGTACCCGTTTTTGCATTTTTTTTAACTTTGTAGCAAATATTGTTCAAAAATTTTAGTATTCGTCACTTCTTCTCTGTATAAACTATAAGTGTGCGAAATTTCATACTCCTCCGCCCGCCCAATTTTCGTAAAAAGGGATCCAAAGTTTTCGCTTCACGTATTAATATATAGATTATAGTCCACCCTGTATATGTATCACTAATCACGTGCTGGTTATTTTTCAAAGTTGATACTCTTATAGCTTTAACAAGAAAACTGAGATGAGAAAACCGAAATACCTCAAAATTTTCTCTAATTTCCTCGAAGATTTGTGAAACCTACCAATCCGTACCTAAGTCAGCATGGTAATATCCTAATTCCTACCATCTATACTTCTATACAGGGTTCATTATCTTTTAAGTGATTTATTGTAGTATCCGTAAATAGTATTTCATAAAATCACAACAAATAAAAAAATTATACGTTAATATTTAATTTTTAAGTTAACATTTTTACCACTTGCACAGAAATATCATCCCCTGGAATAATAATATAAAAAAAAACACATACTGCTTCAAATTAATCGGTTATTCGTTAACCAACTATGTCTTTAACTACATCCGTTTTCAACAAGTGTACAAGTTTTAGTGAATGTTTTATATTTGTAGAGATATTTTAGAATTTTTTATTGAAAAATAGATGCGTTTTCCAAATATTTTTCACTTGAGTTTATTTCCCATGACTCAAACAAATAAAAGCAGTCAAACTATTTCGAAATGAACTTCTTAGATTATTTGTTTTGTTGTATTGTTTGATTCTCATCTATTGGAGGAAGTTGTAAATATTTTCCATGTTGCATGCATACTGATAAATTGGTTAAGATTCATACTGGCTTTCAGATTTATTTATTTAGTTCATACATCGTAAGCGTTTAAATTAACCGATGCCTACAATACACCTACCTCGGTTGTCACTGTCGTTGTTAGTCAACTGTGGACTGGGTTAGGTTATAAAATGAAGGAATAGATAATACTAATTCAGTAGGTACACAGCTGGATGTCTACCAGCTTTCAAATAAGATACTACTAACAATATTTTTTTATTATTCAGCTAAAAATACTACATACTGCGTGGATAGTGTGAGGTTCGACTTCAGATTTTAGAATAAGTTTATGGACTATGGTTTTAGTTTTTTCTTTACTAACGCTATGTACATGTATGGATCTCTGTAGTCTGAAATAAAGCTATTATCTTTACATACCTATATAAAAATTTCATCACTTTGTTCGTCTGTGATAAACTCCTAAACTAATAAACTGAATTAATGAAATTTTTCACACTGTATGTAGTTTGGTCCAACTTGAAAGATGGAATAGTTTTTATCTCAATTTATATTCACAATATTTTTTATTGCAATTTATTTAACTACAGCAACGCGTGGCAGCTATTTTATTATATGTATTATTTTCTACCCTATGTATATAATAAAATCAAAATAATACACAAATCAGTAATACATCTAACTATAGGCATCATGACTGGTCACGCTTGGAATAAATATTTAGCATTGGATCAATCGAGTGGATTTCTATGTCGTATAAATTAGTGCACATAAATTAGTATTGTGTATTTAACCTAATTACCGTCAAACTATCTTGAACCTCCTGTTGAACTGTTTATTTATTTATTTGGGATAACAAACAGTAGTACAATATTAACTGTTGCATTTGAAAGATTTTATTCCGTACAAAATGTTGTTAAAAAGTTTGTGTATTATGCTGAGGAATGAAATATTACAGCAAAATCTGAACGCAGCTCATGCAAATATTTATTTCTCACTCATTTTTCAGGATAAAACCACTTGGTTTTACCCTGCTAATCTATGCTCTTCGGATTTTCAAAGCTTCTTGTAATAGGTTAGCACGCGTGGTTACTGCAGTACTTACTGCCAGTGGTGTTGACTTACTCTCCGTCTGTTTATTAATTCGTCACCCCTTAAATCTCATACTTCTATAATTCATACCAATATTATTGTTGAACATTTTAAGATGTTAACCTGCGACTTACGTTATTCATATTCCTTATCACTAAACTTATTTTCACTTTCATTACTTTGAGCAAATCTTTTATCCAAATGTTAAACTCCAGTGGCCTTAAATATTACTGCCCTGTGTTACACCACATTCAATATTTTATAGACCCAACAAATATCTTGTGTACTGAACGTAGATGCCTATGGTATATACATCAACTAGATTTGAAAAAAAACATGCAACAAAGCTTCATATTAGCACGCTATTGTCGATGACTTCAATTGTTTTTTTAAAGTTTGACTTTTGTAAGCTGTCTGTAAACCCCTGCGATTGTCACTGCAAAAAATTAGGTCAGCAGTAATATCAACTTACAAAAATCTAGAATTCTTCCAGCTAGTTCAAATCTTTGTTAAGCTTCTGTGGATTGGATCCTCATCTGTATAAAATATACTTTTTTGATTGTATTAATTAAAATTGTCAAATTTAAACGATTTACAAATCTGCCAAAAGGTTCACTGTAACGATTGAAATGCTGATTCCGAACTTGTACCGCGACACTTAAATAAAACATCTATTATAGTAGTTGTTTTGCTTTTAAACAATAAACCTCTACCGTTTTGGTTCAGTCTTGTGTTGATAACATTACGTTATTTTGATCCGTACCCCTCTTACTTCATGATCCTCTTTGGATTCAATATTGTTTAACTTTATTCGTCTTTGCATTTGGGTTTCCAAAAAATCTGTGTATTTAAAATTACATCCAGTGATTTAGTTAAGTGTTTTCAAAATGGTTAACGCTATGTCGAATAAATCTGTTGCGGATTTTTATGCTGGTAAATGTATATTTCTTACTGGAGGCACAGGATTTTTAGGCAAGGTAAGTAGATTTTTGCACTATTACACATTGAGACCCTCCTTGCCTAGGAAAGCACGTTAAGCTGTCGGTCCCGGTTACCATACGAACATCTGTGGCATTTGTTACGGGTTATTGGAGCCCTAAAATATCCGATAACATGGTCTAACTACAGAACTTCGATATCGCTTAGTACTTGGGTTGTGGAGGTCTGATGGTAGTTGCTTCACGTAAAATATCGAAGTTCGGCCGTATCGTAGTTAGACTGAAAGCCGACCCCAACTGATGGTCTTTCTGCTGTTTAAAGTTTATTGTGCTATACCCAAAATTCGAATCTGACTTTTGTGACTTTTATCATTATTCTATTTTTATTTTTCTTATTAAAATGTCCACCATGTTTCACACTCCCCAAAGAGATGGTGACACTGGAATTCTACCGCATGTGCAATCAGAACCTAACATGCCAGGTGTTATTACCCGGACATCGAACATATCTAACGTAAGCGTAAGGCCGAAGCTCAAACGGACCGATCACTCTTGTGATTGATTTGATGATTCTCATCACAGCATTACACACAAACTAGCCGATTGACACTATTCATCAAGAGATATGTTCGGTTCTATCGTTAGAAGTCTCAACAAATATTAAATCATGCATTGGAAGAGATTAAGGTGTAGCAGTACACCTACATAGCAAAACAGCGCACTTGTCCTACCGACAAACAGCTGTTTTGTGATCGCACGTCGCGTGCGCCGATTCGACAATTGCATTCCTCGGTACCAGACAGAGATAGTAAACGTCTCACTCTAACATCGTACGATCTTTTTCGAATTTTAACCTATTTATTTTTATGTAAAAAATCTATGTATATGAACGAACGTAATAATATATAGGTCAGTCTGCCAATACTCCTAAAAAGGTAATGTTTCGTGGGCGGAAAGACTCCGTTGTTTTCATGAGCGAGGAGTTTGATCGCATAAAAACCGAGCTTGACGCATGTAAAAAAGACAACAAAAATCTTTACAAGGAAAAGGATAACCTTAATAGTACAGTCTCTGAATAGTCCCTGCGAATTAATTTAATGGAACAAAACTCGCACCAACAAAATTTTGAGATAAACGGTATACCGGAAAAACAAAGCAGAAAACCTGGTGAAGACAAATGTACAAATAGGGAGAGTAATTTCTACCACGATCAAGGAGGAAGACATCCTATCAAGAAAATAAGATCCTGAAAGGAAGACATCCTCTCAAGAAAATAAGATCCTGAAAACAAGAATTTAAAAGCGATTGTCATCAAGTTACGAAGCACATTAATGAGAGACACAATTCGTTCATCCGTTGTGAAATTCGATAAATCCCACTTAAAAGAAAAACTGAACACCAAACATCTGCGTTATGGAGATCCTGCCAGACCAGTTTATGTATCAAAACACTTGTCCCCCTTGAATAAGCATATCCACAAAAAAGCAGCTCATGGAAAAAGATTTCTACGCGAATGGGTGAGTGATTGTAAAGTTTTTGTCAGGAAAACCGATGGTCACCAAGCGAAACACTTAAAAAACTTGGACGCCATTGCTTCACTTTAACTTCAATCAATCAAATACTTAAACATAAAAACCGTGCTTCACGATCTTAAAGTTTACCATCTATTCAGAATTGTAGAGGTCTAAAAACAAAACTCAACACCATTAGACTAGCAGCCATATCGGGCAACTATGGTGTAATGATTATAACCGAAATATGACATGAATAGAGGCATTTTAATTGCTGTGTCTAAGTCTGCGAATTGACTCTGTACGAATGATTAAATGGAAATCTGACATTGAAAACTTTTGGGTTAGACTTAAATTCACAATATCCAGCATAATTTAAATATTTGTATCGTTTATACCTACGTAACCTACACCTACAGTTGAGCAAATCTGGCTCGACACATTTTTGGAGAATGTCCCACAGTGATGGAAACTGTGGAGGAGGATATAGCAGGAGACTTCAATACAGTTTCATTAGTTGGAACTTATACAGTACTTTTGGCCCATACTTCATGTGCTACACCTAGTAATTATGTTAATAGTCAATTAAAGAATAATCTAGTTATTCCTTAATTGACTTCTTGTCAGAAAACAATATGTTACAACTGAATGCGGTTAAGAATTGTTTTGGCAAAACATTAGAACTTAGTTTCTCTAACTTTCATTGTGTCTATATTAGTGAATGCAATAACCCAATGTACTAGTAGACGTACATCACCCACCTCTTGATATTACCTTCAGCAATATCACTAGCTGTACTAAAAAGGTAAAAGCAAATCAAAGTTTAATTTCAAAAGCGCTAATAACTATTTTATTTATTCAATCAGGCATAGCAAATATTCCTTGTTTGCAGATGTTTTAAAACTGTATAAATAAATTAGAACTGATTCCAATATCCTGCTTCTTCAAGAAGACTTGGACTTCTCGAGTGGTGTCAATAAAATATGATATTTCTAAATGCGAGTAAATGCATGTCCTTTACGAGCAATAAAAATATATGGTTGTCATCTTATATATTAAACGGAGCTACTCTGCAAAAAGTTGACACCATCCGTCACTTGGGGGTGTAAACAGCAACTCGATAGTCAGCTGACGTTTATTAGTCACAGTGATACAATTGTCGCCCAAGCCTCTAAAATGTCAGGTTTTGTAAAGAGAACTTGCTCTGAATTTTAGTCTATATCAACTCTTAAAGTACTTTACAATAACTCTGGTATGAAGCATATTAGATTATACGTTCCGAGGGTGAAACCCGAATTATCGGGTCCATGTCGAAAGAATTGACCGTATTCGGAAAAACTTTACGAGGTACTTGTGCTTTAAATGTCCTAATTGTCTTCCTGATGCTAGTTATTCCCTAAGGCGTAGACACTTAAATATGAAATCGTTGGGACAACGTAGAACATCGTCTGATCAGCTGTTTTTATACAAAATCATATATTACTTAGTTAATGCGCCTCCATTGCTATCAGAAATGAATATAAATGTACCTAGGCGCAGCACAATTAAAACCAAACGTATAATAATTAGGTACTTTTAAAAAATTGGTATCTAAAACCAGCCTTGGTCATAATGCCCCCTTAAACCGGTTGATAGCTCAATACAACTAAATTGACGTCTGCAGAAATATCGTCATTTTTACGGAATTATCCCAATATCGTAAAAAGCTGTTGTCTATTACTGACGACGAATAACATTTGTACGAGGTGAATCAACGGGCTCACGTTCTTTTCTCATGTGTTTTCTTTCCACATTTTGGTTGTCTCATTCGCTAACAAATCTTAATCTAATTAATATTGTATCTGTGTGTGTGTGTTTTTTTTATTTAGACCATTATAATATCTTTTGTATCCTCGTCTAGCAATACTCACAATGTGTGAGTATCGTATTAAATAAATAAATTACTGATCAGTTATAAAAAACACAGAAGTAAAAATATTAATATCTTGGCCGACTTATTTCTATGAATACAATCAAAGCTGTTATGTAATTGCCGTGTACTTCTTTAAGTGACCAATTCACTATAATCTAATTTCAATGCCTCTTATATTCTGAATGTATTTGTGAATAAGACGTTGAAATACCTATTCTAAATAAATAAATAAGTATTTGATGCAGAAGCAATTGATCATAAAAAGGTGTAGACCAAGGCTTCATTACCAATTGTTACGATGCAACACGTGAAAAACATTGGGATACACGTGAACTAACAATCTCTTCGCCATTTGTTTACTAAATTAAAAAATTACAACAGCGGGCCTCAACTATATTCCGGGCCAATAGGAAAAGCGTTGGAAAACGGCCCTGATCTCCTTGTCAATGAGTTTTTTTGCGTTCCTGCCAAACATGCCTGTTTCACTGAAGGACACTGAAATAGTACTGACTAAATGTAATCTCACCAATCCCTGCAAGATAATGAATGAAACTTACAGCATATGCATTTTTTATTTTAAAATATTATGCTCCTGTGGTTGTACGTAAATAAACAGAGTAAATTTAAAGAACGTCCAATAAGTTTCTTACGTCAAAAAGACTATATTTTTGATCCAATTTTACAAAGAAATTTTTATTTACACATTCTGAAAACCTATTATTTGCATTATTATTATGATAACTGCTCATATCTCTCATATCTTTGTATATTTTGTTATATTAAGTATTGTTATAGAAAATCAGTTACCTGTTTATACAATTTTTTTTTTTTTTGATGATTTGACTGTATTGAATGTAGTATAAATTCCGTCAGATAAAACGAATTAAATCGTGTGAATAGCTTGTTGTTGAAAGTCTTACTTTAGCATGGACACTTAAATCTCAGAAAATGGTTGTTGTTGAGAAAAAAATAAAATATTTCATGAGCTCTCTTCGTAGTAAAACAAATTTTAGCACTTCAAATGATAAACGTTGAAGAAGAACATGGTAGCAGTCAAGTTAAATCAGCTTACTGTCTTGTATTTGTCAACAAATCTTGATAGTGTCTTAAATCTAATACCTTTAAACGAGCAATTCTTATATATATGTATGTATATATATAATCTGAATCACGGAAACGGCTCCAACGATTTTCATGAAATTTAGTATGCCGGGGGCGATGAATCGATCTAGCTAGGTTTAATTTTTAGAAAACTTAAAAAAAACAAGCAAAGCTCCGATCGTCCAGGTACTAATTATAATTGGTTATCACATTAGCTAAAAGCAAAATGATTGCCTTCGCAGACGAAAGATTTAAGTAGTTTGTTAGTTAAATTATAAAGGCAAAAGTTTGTAAGGATGGATGGAAGGATGGATGGATGGATGTTTGTTACTCTAGAGCGAATCAGATCTACTTTTTAACCCGGAAAAATTTACGTTCTTGTAGGATAGATTTCAAAATTTCCAAGCGAACGATGTCGCGGGCCACACCTAGTATTTAATAATTATCATGTGTTCCAAATTAAATTAAATCATAAGGTGTTTATTGAAAGTCAATCATAACAATAAGTAAAATAATATTAGCAGTGGTATGAGACTGGAAAACAAAGGATGAAAGAACAATGGCGTGATATATTGACGATGTGATGGTTTTAGGTTTCTGCACACACACTCATCTAAAGTATGTGTGCAGAGACCATGTTACTTGAAGTTTAGTTATTATTGTGATTGGCAAGGACAACCTTAAACTACTCTTGCTAATATTACGTCGTGTGACTCTTTTGAACCTTTTTTTAGTAATTTGTAAATGCACGCTAAATTGTTAATTTCAGTTGAAAAGTAAACACGCTAACGATAATAATCCAACTAATATTATAAATGTGAAAGTTTGGATGGATAGATGGATGGATGTTTTTGTTACTCTTTCACGCAAAAACCACTGAACCGATTGCTATGAAACTTGGTATGTAGATAGCTGGAGACCTGAATTAACGCATAGGCTTTTTATCCCGATATTCCCATGGGATCGGGACTTGGCGGGTGAAACCGCAGGGCGCTGCTAGTATACAAATAAGCTTGACAATAAAATATATATTAACCATGCCAATTGCCTTATTTTCTCTCTTTTCACTAATTATCTACCCTCGCTTAGGTGATTAATAAGGTTCTTCGTTTAATAAAGAAAATATTACATGAGAATAAATGCAGACAATATATTATTATATCTACTGTGAATTTTATAACAATTTTGTAAAATTTTTGTGACATTGTTTTATTTCTGTGTTTCTAATTATTATTGTATCAATATTATCCGATTTTAGTAAGTATATGTATTTAATGTTCTATTTCAAAATTGCTTTATTTGGAAATTGCAATATAAACGTGTCTTAAATTATTATTGTATTCCAGATAATTTGATTTAATTTAATTTCTTTGTCAAATTATTCGATATTGTTAATTTGTATTGTTTAACTATAACATATAAATCTAACTTTGAATAAATTATAAAACTGTACAATATTAACTGATATAAGATCTTAAAAAATCAGCCTGCTTGTCATCGTTAAAAGTCGTGTTTTATAGCAAAATAAAAAAAAACAAATGGAAAGATAATAATATTAACGTTTAGAATAGTTCCAATAAAATATGGTAAAATAAAAAAAATAAAAAACTGTTTGTAATATTTTTTTGCATGCTGTGATCTGTTTCAATTGAGAAATCATGATAGCTAATTTGAAATATCAAGATGTATCGATTGAGACATGTATTTCTTGTAAGAGACCTTTAATAGTAAATAAATAAAGATAATATAAATATTTTCGTACAAGCGAAACTAATTTAAACCCAGTTAGTAAAGTAAGCAAGAATTTTGCAGCCTTATACTTTGGATTTAAGCCTGCAGTATCACTCATATTAAGTATAAGGCAAAATCAAGCACAATGGGGTTCAGATTGGATTATTCAATATGTCGTTGGATCCTTGACATTCAATTCAATACTCCATTTTAGTCGAAAACTGAAAATGAATCTTGCTTGCTCCAAGTAAGTTTCAATAGCGTGTGTAGTAGAAGTTAAAAGTTGAGGAATAATAGTTTGCTACAAAGATATTTTGCTATTTTTATTGAACCCAAGAATGATACAAAAAATATACTTTTGTGCCATAAAAAAAATCATTCTAGCCGTATCTTTTACAGGTGTTTATAGAAAAACTACTCTACAGCTGTCCAGAGATCGACAAAATTTATATGCTGATTCGAGAGAAAAAAGGACTTGACATCAGCGAAAGAATCAAAAATATTTTTAGTGATCCAGTAAGTAGCGTATTAATTATACTTTTAAATTATGAAACTAGGATTCAATGAGGAAGACCTATGTCCAGCAGTGGACGTCAATTATGTAACTAGAAGTCAATAAAGACGTCCTATGTCCAACAGTGAAAGTTAATTATATAACTGGAAGTCAATATATATATATATATATATATACATAATTCAAAATTCAGTTGAATTGAACTAAGTATGCCAAGCGATCATAAATCTTTGATATTTTATGGTGAACAGAGATGCAACGCCGATTTCATACTAACGTGCTTCGTTAGAAAGCGACAAGTTCATTATATATTTGAGACAAAACACTCTAGCGGAAATCACAAATCATTGCCGTTCTCTAAAATCAATAATTTTTAGTTCCGTCGCTATTCTCGCAAACCAGCGATATAAAGAATAGATATCTATAATAGTACTAATAGGCCGCCTAGTGTACAAATCCACTTTGTGTATTTATTTTAAGCAATATGTCGTTGGTGTACAATAAAGATTAGTCTATTCTATTCTAATTTTTATTTAGTGTAAAGAGTAATGAATTGTTAGTTTTAAGTTTATTTTCTCCCATATTGGTGTTAGTAAAAATTACAAAGACAAAAAATATAAAATATTGCAAAATGGAATAAATGTGCGGAGTGCCTTCATTCGCCGTAGGTGTTTATTACACCTACTGTGAATGAAGGATGGAAAGGTGAATGTGAATAAATGATTTTTGTTGATTTTGTACGAGAGCGTCCTTCTAATTTTTTCCTTCTTCTATAATAAAACAATATATTTAATAAGAATTTATCTTATTTTTCAGCTTTTCGACAGACTTAAAGACAAAAGACCACAGTGTCTAGACAAACTAGTTCCAATAACTGGAGATATGAATAGTCCTCACTTGGGACTATCTTATAATGGTGAAAAAACTCTAATTGAGAAGGTTAGTACGGGAAATAATAATTTCGGTTAAGCAAAAACGTATGAAAAAAATTTAGAGCGTATTATGATACATACAATAGATCTCGATTCATAATTTATGGAGCATCGTCATGTTTTGTATGGTTTTATGACTGTAATATCCAAATTTAAGTAATTAATTATAAACCTGGAACGTTCAAGAGCAGAGTCTTTGTGTTCATTGTCACTTTCTATCAGGTTTGTTTGAAGACAAACGCCTATTCCATTATAAGGCAACACTTTTATAGTTTAACTTTGTCTCTAAAATCGGATTCATTGGTTGCACTATAACTAAAACTTGATTTAAGGATAATTTTATGCTATCTTTCAGATTAGCAGAAGTATTTTGGGGCATTCAACATTATTATTATGATATTAGACCTATTAAGTTATTTCCCAATGAGTTATTAACATATTCACAATAAAATAGTGTACAAATCAATGAAAAAAAAAGTTAACTGACGCCCGGTCTCTGAAAGGCTGATAAACGCAAAAATTAAGTAATCCTATGTCAAGTCTCTCGACAAGACACATTACGTTACTGAAATATGGTTGGGCACTTTGATTTCATCATCAGATTAATCAACAGAGCTTATTTTAATTTTACTGCAACATCTTATGTGAAATTCTCTTTGAATGTTCAATAAAATGGATCATAGATTAGTATTGTTTTCTTTGATCATCCTTTCAGAAACTCGAATTGATTTGACACCATTGTTAACTTGACAGCTCTTTTAGTTAAACAATATTTTGATCAAAATTTCAGAAACCTGGCGTGAGTCACTAAAATCCTGTAATATAATTAAAAACAAACCTTCAAAGTTCTATATCGATGTTTGACTGTTGATAAAAAACATGATCAGTCATTGATTGAGCATGACTTTGAGCAACATTATATTTTATAATGTCTATAATTTGTCCATATCTTGTCTTCTAATTATAAATTTGGTACGCAACCTGCGTTGACACCCTCGCGCCATCACTTCTTCCGAGTACAGCTGGTTGTGCTGGCGCTGCTGCTGCATCAGCAGAAAGCCTCAAACGGCGTAAATACAATAATTTAATTAGTAACTATGTTTTTGAGCCGTTTGGGGTCGAAACATTGGGGTCATGGGGTCCGAGTGCTCGTTCCGTTTATAAGGAATTAGCTAAGCGACTAATCGACACTTCTCGTGACCAGAAGGCGGGCCTTTTTCTTGCACAGAGAATTAGCATTGCCATTCAACGTGGCAATGCTGCCAGCCTTTTGGGAATACTGTCAGTAGGCGACGATGTGGAGGAATTTTATGACGCATGCATGTAAATAGCCCGTATAAATATATATTTTTTCTTTTTTTATTTAGTTTTAATATATAATGTCATAATATGTAGACTGGTCAATGGATTTTTGCCATGTGGAACTTTATTTTTTTCACGAATCTGACTAGAAGCGTCTATAGCTCAAAAAATAGTATCATCTTCATTATTATCAATGAAACATTATTGTCCTTCAACAAACCGCGAAATTAAAAGAGGGCGTGAAGGGTAACGTCACTTATACATAAAAACAGCTATCTCCTTGGCTTTACTAGATTTTACTGCATGGATGGAGCAACGGTTAAAGTGGTCAAGAATTTATGTGATACAGAAATAATAAATGTCCTGAGTCTCGGTGTTTTTTGGGTCCGTTGTTTGAATGTTTTAAAGTCCCCCGTGATACAGAAATCATTACTAGTGCGGGAGTAGTCTAATAAAAAAAAGAATTACTGGCTCATTCCAAACACCAATAAGTTTTTACATTCAGTGTGTTTATGTGTTTTCTAAATATTAGAATGCTCACGAATTATAAGAATACTTGGTTTTCACAAGGTTGGCCATCACCTTGTACTTACTTCCTTAACATGTATCTGATCGTCACTTTAAAGTACCAAGCCAAAAACTTTGGCTCAGTTCTCCCGCGAGCCTAACTTACACGTTTATTCCATCTACCTAAGCTGATTTTTGCTTTTTATATGTCACTCGATCAATCACTGCAGAGTTCCTTAAGGCTGATGAAATGTTACTGGCAACTAATAACAAATACTATGAGAACATCAACATTTGTAGCTTGCGATTTTAACTCTAGTTTTACCAATTTACTAAAATTATCTAAGACCTTTAAACGAGTAATTCTTGTATATATGTATATATATAATCTGAATCTAGGAAACGGCTCCAACGACTTTGATGAAATTTTGTATACAGATAATTTTGTTAGTTGTATTTCATGTAAAAATGCCATTTTACAAAAAAAAATACGATTTTACAAAAAGCTACCGAGCAAAGGTCGGTATCCCAGATACTTTTCTTAATACACAATACATCATGCAATAATGCTGATTATATCTTGTTCGCGGAATAAATTTAACTATATTGTGTTATTTTATTGAACAAGTGTATATGTGCAGAGAGGTCTCGTAAAAAAAAATTTACCCAGTAATAAGATTTATCACATCTGCATATATAATTGACACTAAATAGTCACGTTTATAGTTGCTACTAAGAAATCCTAAACACTATTAAATGTGTTTTATCTATGGTTACTGGTCTGTTATGGTTTCTAGTATGTTGATGTAAAAATAACTAACCCGATCAGATTAAATACATTTTTTCTTTTTTTTTGTTAGTTTTCCACTCAGTTCAAATATTGGTCATAATTATTTTTATACCATTAAATTAACAGACAAGAATATTGCCGACTTAATAGTAAGCGGTTATAGATGCCTATTATTCATCACCACCGGCGAAATTATGAAGTTACTTGTTTTAATTATCAATTTTATTAATTACCTGATGGACCATTTGTCGGCTAGTAAACTCATTTAAAAATTCAAACGTAGGTAACAATTTATTTACTTTTGAATGTAATAATGATTATAATTGGTATCTATTTTTTTATATAGTTTATCGTAAGTCCTTGTTAATCAACAAATCACATTGTAGGATAGGACAAAAAGGTGGTTCTTATTTTAAAGCCGTATAGTAGACGCCATAAATAACATAACCTCTAACAATTTTGGGAAAATTCGTGATTTTCAATACAGAAATCTTATTTGGAAACTGACAAATTAAACTTGAAAATTGACCAAAAATACTAATATTTCGTATGAGAGACGGCTGATATGGATGAAACTATGGGTAATACCAAGTTAATACCAAGAATGTCGATGGAATGGCCAGATTTTTCTAAAAATGTTGCAGACATTTTTAGAAAAATAAAAAAACAAAAGTAAACATAACATAAGCAAATAAAAAAACAAATTATTATTTTTTTTTTTTAAAAGTCATAATATGTTGTTTGGAAATGGGCAGTAATAACTGGGAAAGGCATTTTCCGAAGAAAAAGAGAATTTTTTTTTTCCTTTTTTTTCAAGCTAAATCTACTTTTTGTCGGCTACACATAACGCTTCTAAACTTTGACCACACCTTTTTGTAAAAGCCTGTATAAATATGTAACTGTTCTTATGTGTATTTATAATTGATGCCTACAATGAAATTTTTGGAGAACAAGGAATTCCCGAGAAATAATTGTTGTATTATTTCTTAAGTCTATAGAAGTTGAAAAAGTACGAATAAGTTCTTTCATTAAACTCGCATTTAATTGTGTGCTTTTGTATTTCAAAGATTGTGTTACAATAGTGCCTAAATATTTCAGGTATCGGTTGTAATCCATGCAGCAGCTACCGTCAAATTCAACGAACCTTTGAAAGAAGCCTGGAAAACAAACGTCGAAGGTACCAAGATGGTTTTAGACCTGGCTCAAAGAATGAAAAGGGTAGAAGTAAGTGCATGTTTCTTAACTGATCACTGGTAACTACCATTAGGTAAGGCCTATGTTCAACAGGTCTATAATGGTGATATTGATGAGGTGATGAAAATACTTTTTCTAGTGTAGGTTTCTAAATAACATACGAGTTTTATGATTTTTTATGTCATGTATGTTTTGTTTTCTTTTTTTATGCAGACATTTTCAGAAAATCTGGACATTCTATCAACATTCTTGGTATTAAATACTCATAATTTCATTCATGTCAGCCCTGTCTCATTTGGAACATTATCGTCCAATTTTCAAATTCAATTTGTCAATTTCAAAATTCTTAACGCTTAACGTTATGGACGGGGTTTACTATACGACCCTAAAATGTATACACACCTCTCTGTAATATCCTGTATATGCCTGACACATTTCTAGTAACTAATGCGTTATATTTATGGCCACTGAATTTTTAATAATGGAAGGACAAACATTATCTGTAACACATCGGTGAAATATAACATTTTTTGCAATAAGTAAAAGAGGTTGTATACACAGGCAATAACAGGGTAAGTCAAATTGTAAGATAACTGTACTTCACTGGCTATTAACGAAACCCATAAGCAACAATGGTCTGAAAGGAGAAAAAAACAAAGGTCCCGAATCAATACAAAACCTATTACGCGAACATTACCTGTTCGCGTAATAGGTTTTGTACGCGGAACATTAAAAATAAACAAGTTTACTCACTTCTGCATTTATAATATTAGGTAAGATTAGGAGACAAAAAATATGTCTATTGTGATCTGCAAAGGTTTAAAGTAAGTATAGCGCATCCTTGATAATTTTAACAGGTCAAAATATACAGGGTATAAGTTAAGGCGTACCGAAATACTTATATAAACGTCTTTCAGTGGATACTTACCACGATGCAAAAGTCAGTACCTACATCAGAAAACGCTACGCAATGTACGGCTACCAATTACGATCTCGCTGTAGCATCGTATGACGTGCGGGTAGTTGTGCCGAAAAAAGCGCGGGAATTAATTAAATTACACTGTTTCGTCATTATCAACAAATATCAATAAATACTACTATTACTACATTTCGTAGTAAAATTATCTGTTATGTTTCCACTTTTAACCAAAACAATGTATAATTATAAAATAAAATCAATTTTCCGGTAGAAAATCTAATCGGTTCTGAACTTAGAATAATGATCTGAATCTACTATTTCAGTTTCAGTACCCCTGTATTAACCTACCCATGATGGCTGACTATTACAATGAGATAGGAGTGGCAGTCAAGAACTACAGATATTGTCTCATGCAAAACAGCGTTAGAAATCGTCGATTATGACGATTTCTACTGGTTTCTAAAAACATTATGTTGTTTGAATAAAATAGAATTGTTGAGAACTATATAAACTGGGTTTCTCAATGATTTTTTACGTTCTCTTCTTGTACCAAATATTAATAATATTATCAAGGCGAAAGTTTGTGAGGATGGATGGATGGATGGATGTTTTTTACTCTCTCACGCAAAAACGGCTTAACGGATCAAGAAGAAATTTGGCACAGAAATATATTATAGTCTGTAATAGCATATATTACGCTACTTTTTATTCCGGGAAAATGTACAGTTCCGCTGGAATAGATTTTACTAAAATTTCCACGTGAACGAAATCCCGGGCAACAGCCCGTACCCAATATAGTACCTTCAGTCTATTAATGATCGTATTTATGGCTACCAGGTGCTCCTGCATATATCGACAGCTTATAGTAATTTAGACAGACAAGTTATTGAAGAAGTTTTATATCCAGCGCCTGCTAATATTGATGAAGTGTATCAGTTAGTTAAAGAAGACTTGACTGAAGAAGATACTTTAAAAATTATAGGTAAGAGATCTCCATGATTGAATATTGTGTTATAGAAAGTTGAAAGTGGATTATTTTAAATAAATTTTCATTTATTTTATGCCAATCTAATACAAATTGGTATTGCAAGCGACGTCCTATATTATATTTATTTTATTCTCTAGCGTTGTAATAGTAATGCACCTCGTGAAATGAGAAATGTTAAATCTCCTAGTTTACTAATAGTACCCTAATACGTGCTGTATGTAAGTAATAACAACAATAGCAATTTATAATACTTGAGGTTCAAATTACAATGTAAAAATAATGTCATCAAGTCTAGTGGGTGTCATCATGGGTGAATTCAAGCACAAAACACAATCGCAATTTAATAACTTAATTGTTTTAAATTATATGCAAGTAGCGAGTTCGCGGCACCAATCTCATCTTAAGCAATCACTAACTCTCTCGTGCCAAGATCCGCCTCGATCAAAGGCACCAATAGGTCGAGCCGGTGAAGGTCATGTACCTGTAACTAAAACTCGTTGTTGCCAGGAAAGTCAAGCCCTCTAATATTATTAATGAAACAAATGATATTCGCGGTTAATAATTTCTTGAAAATCAGGCTGGTTGGCAGATTAGTAATATTGTTTTAATTTTCAGCTGGACGTCCCAACACGTACACGTTCACCAAAGCCTTGTCTGAACATTTGGTTGCTGAAAACTTAGTTCATATGCCTACAGTCATCATCCGACCCTCTATCGGTAATCTTATTTTTTGCTTTTTATTAAATTAATTTTAATGTTTTCTTTATTGACAATAGTAGATAGAGTAATTTTTTTAAAGATAGCAACGTGGGTCATACATTACTAGTATTCTTGTTAACCCCTCCAGCTAAGCTAAATGTTTGTGTTAGGAGTGGGTTCACGACGGTAGAGAACCGGGTGGGGTTCGAACTCGCAACCACTTGAGCGTAAGTCCGACGCCTTAGCCATTACACTACCACTTGACTGTTTAATATTGTATTACTATACTTTGTTAACAATATCTGTATCAGTATTCGAATAAAAACTTTCCTGAGTGGTATTCATATTATTTAAAGATAAACGGTTTTACTCATGTGTATATTTCGGGGACGTGCAACTAGTTTCGGACCCTACGGGGGCCCTATTTCAGGAGTACGCTAGTCACTACACCGCGGGCGTGAGACGTGAGGTTTGCGGGCGTCGGGAGCAGATGCTTCCATCCGTCACCTCAGGCCCAGACTATATTTAATTTGCGCACTTTCTTTCTTAGTGCTCCACCAATTTAATAACATTAACAATAGGATTATTCAAGTAGAACCATTTAACATACATACTTACTACAATTTTAACCAAAACTTAGTTGTAATGCAGTGTTATATTCAGGTTTACATAACTCATCTAAATTTTCGATAAAATTTCAGTTGCTGCAATTAAGAATGATCCTATAAAAGGTTGGTTAGAAAACTGGTATGGAGGCACAGGTATAATGGCCTCCACCGCTAAAGGTCTGAATCGAGTGTTTTATGGAAAAGCTACTAACATAGTGGACTTGATACCAGTAGATTATGTGGCAAACTTAGTAATAGCAGCAGGTGCCAAAAATTGCAGGTAACTGAAATATTGATGTTAATATCGTTAAAGATTATTTTTACAACTGACAAAACTGAAATATTCAATACTCGTATTACGAATAGCTATTGTAGATAGTGATTATGTTGTTAACATGAAGCAAATACGAATTGTGGTGGTGAAAGATTATTACTATCCATAAACTGTACTTTTAAACATGGTTTGAGGAAGGCAATATACGAGAATCACTGAACCTACGGATGATAACGCAAAACGAGTATGTTAGGAAGACAGAAAGAAATAAATAGAAATATTGCCAGACGCACATATTGTCACAATAATTATAGTAATAACAAACTTACATCTAAAAACAATTACCGCCCTTGAAACATGTGTACCTCACGTGCCTAACGAAGAGGATCTGGTTCAGCATTTGCTAGACGTATATATGCCTAGCGCTTTGTTTCTATTGTTATTATTTAGACAACCTATTCCGTCGTTTGAACATTTGCTAATTATTTTTTCTTTTCTTTTAGATCAAAAGAGTTGAAGATCTACAACTGCTGCAGCAGTGGCTGCAATCCCCTGCCAATAGAAAAGGTCATGAAGCTCTTTATAGAAAGTTCAGAGAAATACAAATCGTGTAAGTTAATTATATTAGTAGACTTTGAAAATATATATATATTTATAACTAATGTTGCTACTCGTCTATATGGACCTTAAAATTTTCTGCAAGTTGTAAATTTTTTGTTGTAAGTTTAAAATAATTAGCAATAAACAGTTCAAATTCTTGGACAACAAAAATAAGTAGAACTACAAAGGCGGTTTAGAAATAGTTTATCTTATTTATTATATACATGTTGCCCATTCATATTCTATATTCATGTTCATTACCCATTTTGTAACTTCTTTTTTATTTTTTTCCCTAGCCTGTATGCCGTTTCCTAAGTTCTTTACTTTTACAAGACGTAATTGGCTGATTTCAATCATCACCTTACTGTTTCAAGTAACGCCTGCATATGTAGCTGATATCTTTAGAAGACTTGCAGGAAAACGGCCGATGTAAGTTATTATGTATATAATAATAGATTGTACTACAAGTTCTGCAATCAAAAGAGGTCCATCATTTTATGACCTGTGGACTAATTCAAAGCTTTTCACGATAAAAAATATGTCTTGACGAAAATCCACCACTTGTCTAATATCGTTGCGTAAACGTCCGCAGTGTTGTAATTACACAAACTATTTCTAGGTACGTCAAACTTCAGTCCCGCATTATACAAACTCGTCTTGCCCTGAACTACTTCACTGACCATTCTTGGATCATGAAAGCGGATCGTACACGGGATTTATTTTCATCTCTCTCAGCTTCGGATAAGAAAACTTTTCCCTGCGATCCTACCACGATAGATTGGCAAGAATACTTGAGGGACTACGCTTGGGGAGTACAAAAGTTTCTGGAAAAGAAGACATATATCTAGTAATCTTCATTATGGTCCGTTATGACATCAATCTATGGACAGTTGTCTGCAGACGTGTCAAACTCGAATTTGGATGATGCTATAGAATCATGTCTAAGTAGTCATATTAAATGAAAGTATTGTTATTATTAACTAAATTATTTAAACAAAAGTAGCTTTAGTTTTCTTAGCATTTTGGGTTCTACTAAAAGTCTTAGCCTATATTTATTAAAATATGTAAAACATGTAAATAAATTATTTATCACTCTTATGTGTATAAAATATAAAATAAAGTCTTAGCTTAGCAGCGTTATCTTCAAAACTAAGGTGTCTGACACTTGCTATCAGGTTGTTTACGGGTTCAAACCACACTCAGTAAACACCAATCGGTATTTGTTCGTAAAGCAAGCATTCATCTTAGTTAAACGGATCAATAAGAATACTGGTAATGTGCTACATAACTTACTCTAGTATACTTTTAAAGCAAAAAGAAAATGTATTTTTCTTTTTGCTTCAATTTGTATAAGGAAACTAAATTGTAAGCTTTAACTCATTATTGGAACTACAACTTGATCAGTAGCATTATCTGCTTCTAAATCATGAGTAATGCAGTGATATAAAAATGTATCATTATGTTATTATTTATCATCATCTACCACTAACTTCGGGATATACACCACATCACTTTTAAAGTATCTTAGACTTCTTGATTTATATCTAAATCTAGTGCTAATAAATAAAAATTAACATTTATCTAAATAAGCAGCAAATAACGCTTACTTAGTTTATTTAACACAAATACCATTTGTTCTTGTTGTCTTTATACAGGTTGTTACTGAAAGGTATGGTCATATTTAAGGGTCGTATAGTTAATCCCGAAATAACTTAAAGCGTTAATAATTTTAGGAAAATTCATGACTTTTAATTCAGAAACCTTATTTTGAAACAGTTTGAGAGAGGGCTGACATGAGTGAAAGTATGGGTATATTAATAAAGGGTTGCTACTTTAATGTTTAAATATTTTCGAAATGTCTACATAAACCAATAAAATACAAAATCCTTGAAAATTACATGAAAATTCAGTGTGTAAAAATATGAACCTACGTTAGGCAACGAGTTTTCCAAAAAATTTTTTTTTCAGATTAAGTCAACTATTTGTCGGCTACACGTAACGCTTCTAAAATTAGACCAGACTTCTCTGTAACATCCTGTATATATGTATTACTACATAAATATATTTTTCTGTCAGTAATTCTAAATTCTTTATCTTCTATCTAGTATGTTCCATCAGGTGAGTTGGAAGACAAACCTCCTATGCCATTCATGAATCCATGATTTGCAGAGGTTGGAACTGGTTCCACTCTTTTGAGCCTTCCTATAACTTTGTTCACATTAAAAAAAACTCTTATGCCATCACTTTTTATTCAACACTTTACCTGTGTACCTAAGGAAATACCTTACCATGCTACTAAAAACCTTTGAAGTAAACTTCAGACTATGCTTGGGGAGTACAAAAGTTATTCATTCCCTTATATTATTATGCAGTCTTAAAGGTACAAGTCCACGATGAGCGGAGTATGCAGGCGCAGGTGGTATTGCCTGCAATTGTAGTCAACCGCATTGTTGCCTGCGGTCGCTACCGCTTCGCGGGAAAGAGAATGTAGCACAACACTACCCATAGTTTATTAATGTGTCTTTTGTTAGAAGAGGAAGAAGATCATTGTCATTGTTGCTACTCTTTTAAAAAGAAAACCAACTGATTTTTTACTTAAAACCGATTCAAATAAGGTATTTATCTGTATTGATTAAAACCCAAATAAAAAGGCTCAGAGGAAAACTTTAGTTAGAAAGTATTGTTGTTTAAATACATTTTTAGGGGGCACGGCACGTGTGTCCATGTCACCACTGGTACACCTCACGCTGCGTGCTGCGGCCGCAAGCTGCAACGTCGCCCTGCTCAGAATCATTTTCATAGAAACCCAGTAGTGTCACTTGCAGTTTTGAGGTTGCAATTTGCGGTTTGCAATCTGTCTTGGATTTGTACCCTAAGAAACGTAATTGGCGTGTGTTTCTGAAAGTAACTGGTTTCCATTTATTGTAAGTTGTTTTGGAGATGATGGCAATGTTTGTTGTCAAGGTTTCTGTTTCCTTAAAATAGACCAACTAAGGAACACTTTTATATTTACGTGGTACATTACCTTTGTCCTAGCTACGTCTATTAATATATATGCTGCCATATTTATATGTTTATACAACAGAACAAAGTATTAAATAACATTAGTAGTAAAGTAAATAATGCCACTATTATATTATTTTATTAATGAATAAAAAAATGATTTGAACAAACGTGTTTTCTTAATAACATTGTATACTATATACCTACACCTGTATCCCTGGAGGGGTGAGTAAAAGCGTATTTAACAACGACATTTTGCCAACTATAATTTTGTTCCCACTCACGTTATAGAGAGCTAGCCTATTGCCGTTAACTGGGCACTTTGGGAATTAAAGATGGGACAATTGGAAGTATATTGAAAAAGAAAGGTACCTAAGAAGGATAAGCAATGGAGGGAAAGGTATATTATCACTATTATAAAATAAAGTCTCCCACCGCGTCTATCTCTCTGTCTGTCTTCGCCATAAACTGAAAACTAGTGAACGGATTTTCATGCGGTTCGCACTAATAGACAGAGTTATTCATAAGGCAGGTTTAAATGTATAATTTGGTAAGATTTTGTGTAAATTGATTGAAATATGTTGATGATTGTTGAAGATGTCTCTGCTATCCGTGCGAAGCCGAGGTGGGTTGCTAGTTACTTATACGAATGGATTGGTCATTTCTGGGCTAAAGGTGAAGTTCCGCCTGGTGTAGGTCTATTGCACGGGCTCAGATATGACCCAAGGAGGAAGTCCTCGAACCTCGGCAGACCATTGGTTGCGGTTGTAACTTATCTTGGCGTTTCAGTAAACCCTGAG
Organism: Euplagia quadripunctaria; assembly: GCA_963859945.1. NCBI lineage: Eukaryota > Metazoa > Arthropoda > Insecta > Lepidoptera > Erebidae > Euplagia > Euplagia quadripunctaria. The sequence goes on along the minus strand of OY982566.1, from coordinate 2,748,940 downwards.
TAGCTTTAGACCCAACAATAACTGTTTATCAAATCAGACAATTAATTTTTAAATCTATATCTGTTGAAGCTTCAGGTATCACATACTCAGCAAGATCATTTTGACTGCGATTCATAACACGGTTTTTATATTACCGAGCTATCATCCAAGGTTTGGCATGCCCATGCCATGCTAGAGCAACACTGCGTATTACACATGGTTGATATGCTTGCATTATTTCTAAAAAAAATTAAAAAGACTGTGATAAAAGTAAAATATTTTGTAGGTTATTTGGCTTCAAGTCATCTTCCTACAGAATGAAGGAAGAATATATTTCAGTCGAAATTAAGATTTTTCGCACGATCTATTTACGTTAGGAGAGAATCAGATGATTGTTTAAAAAAAAATTACTGTCACCCTAACCTTTATGTGTAACTGAATTTATTGATTACACCTACCAAAACATATAGCAATGTGTAAACAAACGTGTTAGTATTACTAAACATTTATTAATTAATTAATACTCTCTAGTCTTCATTAATTATTATGTTAAGCCACCTGGTGGTCAAAATTCAACCATCCTACTAATATTATGAACTTGAAAGTTTGTGAGGATGTGTCAATGTATTCATGTTTCTTACTCTTTCACGGAAAAACTACTGTACCGATTGCGATAAAACTTAGTATGTAGACTGCAGACCTGGATTAACATATAGGCTTTTTATCCCGATATTCTCACGGCATCGGAACTTACGCGGGTGTAACAGCGGGGCGCATCTAGTCATCCATATATTTTTTACCTATTAATTTCCACTATAAGTTGAACTGTCATTGTTAGACTTTTCGTTCCATGACGTATCGTATTGCTTTCGCCGCGTGAGTGAGGTTACTGGAGGCCCTAACCCTTCCCTCTCCCCACTCTTCTCCCTGCTCACCCCTCTTCCCGCTCTTCACGTAAAAAAACACACAATGAATTCTCTTCATGTATGAATATAGACTAGTTGTGTATAACAGATATTCATTATAAGACTAGAATAAGGGAAGTACCTAATTTATTCTAGTCGATGATATGATCGAAAAATAATAATAATAATAACTTCACACATCTCACACAGCCGTCTGATCCCAAACTAGGCAGAGCCTGTACTATGGTAACCAGACTGCTGATAAACATATATTTATAAATACAAACATACTATAGATAAATTACACCCAGACACAGAACAAATGATCATGCTCATCACACAATTATTTGTTCTATTGTCCAAGATGAACTATCTACCTATTCAATGTAGCACTAGCTTGCAATCCGGGATCCGCGAATTTGTTGTTAGCAGATGCTATGTATTTTGGTTCGAAATGAAAAGAAAATCTCTTATTTACCAAAATGTTAAATAAGAGATACTTAAGTTTGAGCACATAAGTATTTAAATAACGGTTTTACTATTTTATACAATTTAAACCATAAAATTACGATAAATGGAACCAACATGTCTCAAATAGCTAGAAATGGTGTTGAAATCAAAACGTATGACACACTTAATGAGTGTGCTGGTGAGAATTTCCAATAAAAAACAAAGACGTTTAGATATAAATGCACCCGAGTTCGCGCAAATCATTTAGTTAGCGGAAAAATAGAGTAGGCAGTCGACTGGCGTAAAAATAGGTATTTTTCTGTACCCGACGGGTATGTTTTGAAATTCCTGGCATCCAGGCCCTGCGTTAAGTGCATTTACATGAACATCGATTGTCTATCGTTGGCTTTGGTAGCTCTTTGGATTTCAAGGCCTGAAATATCTTATACACCCAACTCATCACGTAAGTATTTTATTCAAACTATTAACTAGTGAGTTTTATTTGCATCCTAAATATATTAATGAAAACTTTATTCATTTACGTATAATTCATCAAATAAGTTTTTTACTTAGAATATGAAGCAATTTAATTTATTAATTACTAGCAACCCGCCCCGGCTTTGCACGGCTAGCAGAAACATCTTCACCAATCATCTTCATATTTCAACCAATTTACACAAAACCTTAACCAATTATATACTCAAACCTTCCTTATGAATTGCTCTATCTATTGGTGAAAACCGCTTGAAAATCCGTTCAGGAGTCTTTGAGTTTATCGCAAACAGACAGATAGACGTCGTGGGGGACTTTGTTTTATAATTTTTAGTGATATGTGTATTTAAAATATTTTCAAAGATGTTTTTACTGAAATAACACAACAGTCTTAATTTTGAAAAAAAACATGTAAAGCTAATAAAAAGAAAAATGAAATTGAGGACTTAATGAAATGAAATAAGCTTTCAAAAAGTAGATGGATAGATAGATTTTTTATAACATTTTTCTACTGTGTTTAGATTCAAATTGTTTTTATTTGTTGATTGAATTGAATTACCTAACTGGAGTCCCGTCACGGATCGCGGGTTTAATGCAAATATTTGTTTGCTGAAATACATCTGTGTACATTGTGTAAATTGATCTGTAGTTTTCTGTGTATACTGCATAATACGTGTCTTTGAAAGATGTTACCAAGTACGCTTATCCGAGATCTAGAATCATAATTATAAATTATGTTTAGATTGAATCCAGATAGCTTTGTGTAAAATTTCTCAGACTATTATTTCAAAAGCTATTATTTTGTATGAGGTGTTCCTTTACTCTTCTTTTTTTATGAGTCGAAGAGTTTAATGGAAAATCTAGCCATGTATACCAATAATGACTTTATTTTCCAGCGATTTTGGGATATTATGGCCAGTACAAAGTATCAACCGGTTGCTGACTTTTATACTGGTAAATCAGTTTTTATCACAGGTGGCACTGGATTTTTTGGAAAGGTTAGTTCTGATGTGTTACTACGGAATGCTATAGTATACTTCTGATATGGCGTTTGACGCCTAAGTTTAACTGGTGTAAGTGCTTGCAATTCAGTGCGGCAATGTCACTGGTGATCAGTCGACATTAATGACGACGATTTTTAGCGCCAGTCTTCTGTCTTAATAACTTTGTCCTGTCCCTTTGTCAATTTATTGCAAATAATAGTTAAACTGATAAGTTTACCTAACTGAAGATTTCTGCTTCTTAATACGTTTTATTTTTAACCGACGAAAAAACGAAGGTTCTCAATTCAACAGTATAAATATATATATATTTTTTTTGTTTGTTCAGCCCTCATTCCGTTATTTATGAACCGATTTCGATGATTCTTTTTTGTTAGATAGGGTATACCTCAAAGGTAGTCTCATGGAAGTCAGGATCTGATGATGGGATCCTGATAAATATTGAGAGAAGCCCTCGAAAATTGTAGGAACGAATAGTGTTTCTGTTTACTTTTCATAACTTAATCAGGTACTTGCGTTTAGGAATCATCACATCGTGAAGCTGAGCTGATGATGGAAAAAATCATAAAATAAAAATCTTTTTAACAAAAAATCAAACCGACAAAAATAACTAAAAAGCAAAAAATAAATAAACCTAATTATAAAATGATTAAACCTATGTAGAGTTTGTTGTTTGGCGCCGACTCAAAATAAGATTATAAAAAATTGATAGTTTATCTAAATAAGCTCAATACTCGAGACTTAAAAGGTTTATTTATTTTTTGCTTTTTAGTTCTTTTCGTCGGTTTGATTTTTTGTTAAAGCGATTTTTATTGACTTAAAATATTGTCAACTTAAGTTAAAATTTGTTTTCACTGTGCCACCTTACTATTTAATCTAATATTATACTAAATTTTCTAGATGATTATTAATAAACTACTGCAATCCTGTACAAAATTGGATAGGATATACCTCTTGGTACGTGAAAAAAAAGGTGTCGATGTTAATGCAAGACTTCAAAACATTTTTGAGAATCCAGTAAGTCATTATTTTTTATTAACACCTCATCGATAGTCATATTCTATCATATCATATAGTTTTAGACTCCAGAAGAGTTCGCTTGCTTATTCTGCCTTTTTTCAAGATAACTCCTGCATTATATAACTTGTGTATTTATTTTACAAGTAAAACGCACCTCGCGTTTTCCTTGTAAAATAAATATTTACATTATTTGTAACGTAATGAGTGAACTCCTTCGTGTTTAGCCGCTGCAAAATGTATACATTAAATTATTGATTTATGATTACGAGGCAAGGTTCATACCTCAGATCATAGAGGTTCATAAGTATTGCTTTTCTGTGCTTCGGTAGTAGCCTGGCAAACATCATTTTATTTATCAGCTAAAGTTTGTTTGTTTACGTTATGTTGCTCATTTACGGTGATTTCTTTTGCATGTTACAATAGATTACATTTTTCATTAAAATAAGTATCCCAAAATAATTGAGAATTCTGTTATAACTCGATGAGGGTAAATACAATATCGTTGGACAGTACAGTACTGCCATTTTGGGAAATACAAAGGAATACATTAATCATAAGCTGTCGGGCGACTGTCGAATGACACGAAAGTCGCGCTTGTAGATGTCGCAATCGACGTCGAACGACATCCCGTGTAACTTCACGTGAAAAATGCCCCCTTGTGAAAACGGGGCTTAAAACTTGACTGATCTTTCCCTGGTTCTGATATCATAGCCATTTAAATTGTAGATAGTAATAGTACAAAGTAGCCAACTTAACGAGTTTATATTCTTTTTAGCTCTATACAAAATTAAGAGAAACTAATGCACATAGTTTTGACAAAGTTGTTCCAATACATGGTGACATAGTGTTAAGTCGTCTAGGACTCAGCCAGGAAGATGAAAACACTTTAATAGAAAAGGTGAATACGTTTTTTTTTTTTAACTGTAACGTTTTGTCAAATAAATGCTTGCAAACATGATTCATCAGGTGCACTTAAATAACACGAGACTGCAAAACTATTAACAGATTTAGTCCGCACTGTACAACGCATTAATGTTCTTCTGTTGTGTCACGATGTGGACTATGCTAGCTCGAGAGACAAAGAGTCTATGCATTCAAAATGTGGTGCTGGAGGCGAATGTTGAGAATACCGTGGACTGCAAAGCACACAAACGTATCGATCCGAATGTGAAGACACGTTTATCCACCATATGTCGCCAACGTAGTCTATCATACTTCGGACATGTAGTACGGAAAAGCGAAGGGAATCTAGAAAAACTTATCGTGGTTGGTAATGCTTAAATAGTCGAGAGACCGATCACCAAACTGATGGATAGGCCAGATAAAGTACTCTAGCACCAAACTCCACAAGATCTTCAGAAATGAGATGTGTGGGTTAAGACTGCGATGAGAAGACGAAAATACTATTATTCACTAAAACTTTAGAAAGCTTGACTCATATAGTTCCGATAAAATTATTTTCGGGAAATATATCTAAAGGAAGGATGAAGATAAAAGAAAATTTTTATGTTATTTAGTATTCTATTTTATCAATTATTTAATGAAATTACAATTTTCCTTATATTTATTGATAGTTTTAAATACTATCGCTGTCTCGACTGGCTATTAATTCTTAGATGCTTCTAGGTGTCAGTTGTTATTCACTGCGCAGCAGTAGTAAAACTGAATGAACCACTTAAGCTGGCTATGAACATTAATTTTGAAGGAACGCAGAAAGTTCTCAGCCTGTGTAAGCGTATTAATAATATGCAGGTAAGTTGATAATATGTAGTTACAATTTGCTAAACAATTTGTTAATTATTTAAATAGAAAGAATTTCCAAAAACTATATGTCGGCGAGTACGAAAATTTAGCGATAATAAGCCAGTCAATTGATTTTATTGTACGGAGGTGTACGAGGTATGCCGTGACGATATGAGTCACGAGAGTGGAATCGTTTGGATGGGCGATCGTTACATTTTGAGTCTGGCCGTCCAGACTCAAAATGAATGAAAACTTCCAAAACAGTGTACCTTAACGTCCGTACGTTAAGGTACACTGTTTTGGAAGCCATCGCGTAGTAGCTCAGATAAAGTAGTTTGCTTACTTTTTATCTTAATAAAATAATAGCACACGACATTGCAGTGCAGTCATATATTTCACCAAACAATTTTATACTATCTGGTGATTAAAAGAATGGCTGTGAGTTTGTTTGCCCCATTTCTCTTTACAAGGCTCAACTATTTGAATACGGGTGGTTATAGATCGACATTGGCAGATAGGAGTCTTACCTTATATTCGACATTTGACTTTGAATGCCCGGAGTTCCACAAGTGTTTAATCTATTTAAAATGTTTTTTTAAACTATGAGAATTAGAACTAAATTGTTGATCAATGTAACACTTATTCTTGAGTCGCAGCATATTTAGTGATGTTAATTGCACACAATTACAGTAAACAAAGAGCTAACAAGTCACGCGATTTTTTCAGCGTCTAAACAATAGCCTTATTTCGTAATAAATATAGACTTTGTATACATACAAAGGTTAAAATTTGTATTGACATTTAACACCTGGTTTTTCATTCTGGTTTGGTCCAGCAGTGGACGGCGATAGGCTGTTGACGGTGTTGATGATCTGGTTTTTCATTAAAAACTAGATCATCAACACCTTCATCTTTTTTATAAAGCCCTCTATCTAATACATTCATTAGATAGAAGACTTTATGAGAAAAAAACCGAACTAATAACAATCAATTTGCACTCTTTTATAATCAAGGAATTACGAAAAATACTTTAACAAGTCTGGAACTAGTTATTCTTAGTCGAATTCTTAATAATAAATGCTATAAATAAGTATCATCCGTATCTATAATGGTCTTTAGTCTTTGGACCTCACTCTAGCTTTCCATCAGGCAGTTTAAGGCCTTTTTTAAGTGTTATAATTGAAAAATAAAATAAATAAACATTCCAAACTACAGACAAATAACAGTAATACAAATTAAGGAAATGCTTATGTTACTGAGAATGGCAATGTCATAAATTTCTAGCATGTTATATATAAAGACTTTATATTAGTGTAACACGATAGTTCAAATCATGTTATTGAAACTTGTGAACGCAATATGGAGTTAGTGCTAAAAAACTAAAGACTTAAAAAGTTTAACTAAAAAAAAACTATTACTAAAACAAAAATAAAATCCTTTTAAAGCAGATTTCTGCTAGATCTAATAAAAAACTGTTAACGTTTTAATAGAGTATAATGATGTTTACTTCAAATAAATCTTCAAGAAAAGAGTGTACTCCCACCTCAAAGGCCGGCAACGCTTTGTGACTCTTGAGTTGCAGGTGTCCGTGGGCGACGGTAGTCACTTACCATCAGGTCGTCTGCTCGTTTGCCCCCTATTAAAGTATGTCTATTGTAAAAGGGATTTACCACTATGTTCTCAAATTAATTGAGCAAATACTGCTTACAATCTAAAATTTATTACAATATTAAAAGGTGGTTAAGTCTCGGGCTTCCGTGCTTGGGCTATTGCTTATACTGTACAATCATTCTTGGTTTTGGACATATTTTTAAAATTCTTTTTTAAAGACACATTGAAACAACGGACACAAAGAACATCGAGACTCGGTACAACAATTTGTGGATTACATAAATGTTTGTCCTGTGTGGGATTTGAACGAACAACATTCGGCACGGCGTAGTGGCGAGGTGACCACTTAAACCATTGCGCCATCCATGCAGTCCACTTTATTTTATTAACTTTTATCTTTTTACTAAGGTGTAAGCTTCCATAGGCATTTAGTTTACTTAGCAATATTCTGATTGGCAAAAAATGTGTTTATCTTTAGATATTTCCAAATAGAAGTTGCAAAATAACCTTACCACCAAATCAGGCCAAAACTCGGTGGCAAAATTAATGTGTTAATTGACTGTCGGTTATTCAAAATACCTAAAAAATATGCAACTAAATATCACAACTAACTGAAAATAATTAAAACTCTAAATCTCACATGTCAGTTTCTTTAGTCGTCACATTTTCAAAATCAAATTTTTTCAGGCTTTCATCTACATATCAACAGCCTACGCGCATACTAACCTTCCTGTAATATCAGAGGTTATATACCCTGCACCAGCTAAATTGGAAGAAGTTTACAAGTTTATTAAAGAAAACGGAGACAATACAGAAGCAACCATAAAGTTCATTGGTGAGGATAACGAGTTGTTTATTAGTATAAAAATCTTTATAAAAGAAAAAAATGAACTCGTATTTTAGTGACGTTGCATGTGCAACGTTTAACTGTATCAATATTTCTATATCGGTGTATACAGCGTGTATTTGAAAAAGGATTCAAAGTGTGTTCAAATTGGATGTCGATTATGACATGATTGAACTCTGACAACTATCGGATGCTGAATAAATATACTCTGGCAGGACAATATCTGACAGAATCAATTACTATTATATATAAGTATAGATTATATTATATGTTCAAAATTATGGATGAGTGATGAGATGAATGAGGGATTTTCAAGACGGGTTCGTCTTGAAAATCCCTTCAAGGAAAGAGCTGATGATCTTCGAACGGCTGAACAGATTTTCTTGATTTTTAGCTAAGAACGAGCTATAAAGCGACAGATACGTTTAACTTACAACAACTCTCCCTTTTTGCGTCAGGGGTGAAAAAGGAATGGCTGTTTCTCTGCATCTTTTGAGTGTACTCCTAAACCATTTATTTAGTTTATACTTTGTATAATTACTATTGACACTTAAAATGCAAATTCTGAATTTAAATAAATTCTGATCATCAATCTTGCTTTGTATATAAATCAAACTTTAAAGAACTATGTCCATTTTGCAGAACTGTGTATTTACAATATTCTTTATTTTTATGAATAGTAGTAATAATAAATAATTATAAACAATGAAACAGTAGTCTAAGATTTTGTTTACTGAACTATTTCAGGTGATAGAGCAAATACCTATACATTTTCAAAGGCCTTGACTGAGTCGTAAGTCGCGGAAAACCACGGACCTGTACCTACAGTCATCATAAGGCCGTCTATTGGTAACACTATTCCTTTAGCTTCTATTTATTCTTAGTATGCTTCAAAGGTTGTAAACGATTCCAATATTATTTAATGTTATACTAGCTGATGACCGCGACTTCGTTCGTTTTTAAACATAAGAAACTCAATCATTGATTTAAAAATAATTGTAATCGCGTGTCCATTGTTTTTTATCACAAGTTGAAGTTCGTCGTCCGTAGCAAAAATGGAATTAATGCAAAAAGATTTTAGGGCGATGATTTTTATGATTTTAAAAGTTCACACACTCCGCAAGACTGCACTGCTCATCTCCAAAATGCTTTTGGGAGGGAAGCACCTCATTTGAGCACCGTAAGGCAGAATTTGATCTTGGCCGTAATGAAATTCTTGATGACCGGCCCCTTAGAATATATATAGGTCCAGATACCGTGACCAGTACAAATCTCACCGTTTACTTTGAAGCCACTTTTTGGGGCTGTGTGAATGAACCCCGCCCAACGCGAGTGTCTACGTGCAATAATTTGTGCTTGTGTGCATGGCTTCAGTTTTGGGGCACGGATTAGGCATCTGGACCTATATATATTCTAAGATCGGGCCGATCTTAACTGCGATCACTGAGGAAAATGTGGCTACTGTCATGCAACTAATTGAAGAAAACCATCGTATCACTTATGAGGAGATTGGTATGAGCCAAATTCAAAAAATCAATATTAAAATTTAAAAGTTAGAAAACTTTGTTGCCGCTGGATTTCTCATCCCAGAACAAAAACCGACTCGTATTGATTGGTGTAAAAAAAGATCCCGGACGGGTCCTGTCTGCACGATCCCACTTGAAGAACAAAAGACATTTAATGCTGAGTGGTACCCCACCATTTGTTTGCCCAGTGTTATTGAAAAAGTAAGGGGAAAACGACCAAGAAGTCGCATCCTATTGCACCATGACAATGACGTGAACAAGACAAAGTCATTTTTGGCTTCTGAAAAGATAGAGCTAGTGACCCATTCCGCACATAGTCCAAACCTGGCACCACGCGATTTCTTTATTTTCCCAAAAATTTAAGATATGATGAGAGGTATGATATTCACGGGGCCGGAAGAGGCCGTGATAGCTTTCAACCAGCACGTGAAAAGCATGCCCTTAGACCAATGGTTCTCATGTTTTCAAAAATATGACCAATCGAAAAAGTGTTTAAAATGTAATGGAGAATACTTCGAAAAGTAGTAAACATATTACTTAACATGTAAATTCTTTTTAACGAGTTACGCAAAACTTTCAGTCTACATATTGGATACTGAAACAACAAAAACGTAAGCGACAAAAAAGCAAAATAGGTTTCTACGGTAGATAGTAACATGGCTGTTTTTAGTTAAGCACCATAAACTACATAGTTTCCAAATACTAGGCTTTGATTTACCCATCACCATACCTTACGAAGCCTTCAATACCTCCAGCTATTTAGCAATATCCTCCCTGTCAGATTTCAGGTCCCTAGTAGAAAAAAACTAAGGACTAAAAATAAACTTCTGAATCCTCTTACAATATATCTTCCAAATCTAAAATTGTTCTGACGTCTCCTACTTATATACTCCTTCCCTGCCAAAATTTAGGTCTCTAGTACAAAAACTAAGTATTTTCAGATGAGCTTGCGCGAGCAATTGGACCCCCTTAATCCGGCCATGTCGTAAAATTCATTGTTAGCTGTCGTATCCTACTCTTATACTACCTCCTTGACAATTTTATTTTCATCTTCAGAGTTCACGTAGTTTTCCAGATTTCGTGATTAGTCAGTACGTGAGTGAAGATCCTTTCGCTTATAGATATAGATAGATGGAAGCGCTTTAGCGTACCGTATCTCAGAACGAAAGCAGGCTTGACCTTTCAAGGACATGATTCTCATGGTTTAATGGGAACTTAGCCAGTGAGTGATCTGTGATTGAAAGCGATTGCTATTATTTTATATTTTTGTCAGACCTTAGCAAGCAAAATCTTACTGAATTCTTTAGGCTTTGGGGCATAAAATACTTATGTTGATTAACTTAAATTGTAGTATTTACTTGTATTTGGCTAATATAACTTCCAAGATACTCAACTAATATTTTTTATCAACTTTTATTTTGGACTTTGATAAATTATGTTATTGTAATAGAAATACTTACACCATTCTTTTGTTAATTGATTTTGTTCTCTACGCATAATAACTACGACTAAATTATTTGTTTATTTCAACAGTGACATCAGCTAGTGAGGAACCTATACAAGGGTGGTTGGACAACTGGTTTGGACCTACAACAATTATCTACAACGCCGCTAAAGGATGGAACCACATTAACTTGGGCAGTAAAGATTGTATAGCTGATTTAATTCCAGTGGATTATGTAGCTAATTTGTCTATTATTGCTGCAACTAAAGCTCAGGGGTAAGACACTACGTATAACGCATAAAATAATATATTTCCATATTGTCATATAAATATTTTACAAAAAAAAAAATATTATAATAAAACATTATCTTCTGTCATCACTATCCAAATTCACAAAGTAGAATCTTTGATGAAAAATATGATAAACCTATTTTTTGTTTTGATATCACTTAGTACAAAAATATTGAGTAATTTTCATCACAAAGTCGTCTCAACAACTCACAGTTTGTATGCACTCCGTGTGCGCTAAGTGTCAATAACCGCTATTTCGGAACTGCTTTCATTTAACATTTTTTACGTTGGACTTAGTGACTACGCAGCTAGACAATTTTTTTTTTGTTAAAAGTTTGTATTTGGAAATTTAACCAACCTACTTTTACGTTTGATTAAGTTACCTAGCTGGTTTTTAAAAAAATTATAAAAATGTTATATGGCCAGGCATTAAGCGGTTTTGTACCGCTTAAAGGTGGTGGATCCTCCTTGGGGAGGAGTGTGCGAATACGACTGAGGCGTACGTCATTATTGGGCGGATACATGTGTATAAACGTACTCTATTTTTGAGAGAAATGCAGGATACCCTTGCACACCTGTACTTTTACAAATTCACCTTTGGGGGAGTGGGAGTACCGTCCCTCCTTTTTTCTAGTCGATTAACACGTAAAAAATATACGATTACTTTTCAGTTTTAGAAGAAAAACCAAAAACAAAAGTTTCCGCTAACAAATTCGTTGATACGTCATAAATAATTAAGACCGATAAGATAAAACTTCAGTAACAAACTAGATTTTGAAATTTTGACCAAAATCAGTTTAAGTTTGTTACTGTGTGGAAATAGATAGAGAATATTTTCTTAATTTACGACGTATAAAATACAAAGTTGTTAATAATCATGTTTTCTTTTAGGTCAAATGAAGTACAAGTATTTAACAGTACCTCAAGTGGTGAAAATCCTATTACATGGTTCGATTTTCAAACGTTCGCAATTCAAGAATATGTAAAGAAAGGATACAGTATGTCTATAATATGTAATAGTTACAATTTTCAGAACGCGTGCTTTTAATGTACAACACACACAAATGAAAAAAAAAATCATAAATTTTCAGATGAACTACCCTTCTTCACTTCCATATTCTACTCAAGATCGAAGATAATTGTTTACTTATTGACAATAATTATGCATATAATTCCTGCATATATTGCTGACTTTTGGATTCAAGCTAAAGGAAAACAACCGAAGTAAGTATCAAAATAAAGTAAAATTAATTACGTAGAGACAGAAATACCTTCCATTAATAAAAAATAAGTACCGCAGTATGTTACTGCTCCGCATAATAAGAGTGACGTGCCAGTTATTTGTTTACGAGCCTCAGGTAACCTCACTCACTCGGCGAAAAGCAATGCAAGCATTGCTTCACTGCCGGTTTTCTGTGAGGCCGTGGTATAACTCCGGTTAAGCCGGCCCTTATGTGCCGAAGCGGGGCTCTCCCACGATAAAAATAAAATTATTGCAATCATCAACATAATATATTATATACTGCACTCCTGTATTTTCCGTAGTCGTCTTCAAATATTTTTTAAACATTATAACAGACATGTTGATTAAAAATTTATGCTCTCGCCACGTCTTTTATGTATAAACATTAAGTATTCCGCTTGGGTATCATTTAAACGGTTAGCAAAGTATTCTTATTATTATGAACAGGAAAATGTATTCGGTCAGCCGAAATTTTTAGTTTGTTAATAACTTATGATCAGCAACACGGTGTGCAATGCTGTGCCTAAAATAGGAGAGAACACGAAAAAAGTTTTAATTAAGACATCTGGACCCCTACTAGCAATCACTAGCCTTTTGATTATTTTTTTGTGCTTGTGGAAACCCCCTCGAGCCGTCACCGCACCAGAGTTTGCAGTGGGGCGATTTAGCAATCACTAACCTAACTTTTCTGTTTTGTGCGTGTGGATGGTATGGGCCGTCACCAGGATTTTCGGTTGGGCAGTGTATCGAAAAGACAAAAACCACACGGTGTGACAAACTGCGCCTACAATAGGGTTCCAGGAAGAGTTTCTTTACATCCAGGTAACGCGATGAGGCACTAGAAACTACAGCGAAATCGGTCCGGGTGGAGATCTTCCTCCCAGGCCCTCTCCGCTTTCCGTTACATTATAATGTACTAGAAATCGCCCTGATAGACATTTGCAGAAAAAAATCTAATAATGGCGTTACAATTTTAGTGAAATATGGCCATATAGTTAGCAATTAATGCAGCATAATTATGTACGTACCTACACAATTCCAAAAACAAAGATAACTTGAGGCCGCATGGGAGCCAATTTATCAAATTATTCTATTTCTTTTCACAGATACGTAAAACTTATATCTAGAGTGATGTACATCAGAAACAGTCTCGACTATTTCACATCCAGTTCGTGGAAAATGCAAGCCGAACAAACTAGAAAACTGTTTTCCAAGCTGTCACCAGAAGACCAGAGGATCTTCCCTTGTGACCCCGTTAATATATCGTGGCCTAAGTACATTAAGGATTACGTGAATGGAATTTATCAATATTTAAAATCCTAGTATACTTACTGTTAAAACGCGAATAAACGCTTATAGTCCCGTCAAGTTACCTTTAAAAATTATTGGCAAGTTTAAGATGAAAATTGTTAAAAAATATATCAAAATCATTCAAAAACCAAAATCATTTATTTGCCTTGAAACATGGTAGACACAGGTTTTACAAAAAGTCATAAGTACATCATGTTTCGTCAATCACAATAAGAAAATTATTAATAATTTCAAAATTTCACTTACAAAATAATAATTCATTAATAAACCTCAATATAATGTCAAATTTCAATAAATGTTAACAATATTATTACTGGAAATTACATCACTTCATTACAGCTATGAAAATTGTTTTGTATGTATGGTTGTATTGTTACGAAATGTGAAAAGTTCTCGTTTTTTCCAAATCTGCAACAATAGTTATTCGTAGGCTGAAAAGTACAAAAAACCCATATTTGCAAACATTGACCATGAATAACTTTTGTAGATGTGGGATCGATGGAGACTTTTCACTTTTCAACGTGTTCTCAACATTCGTACCAATTTTCAGCTCTGTGTTTATTATTGTGCCTTGAATGTCTCCTATTTTGACTGGACTATTAACAGAGATGCTTTGTTTTTCTTTGGAATACGATAAGAAAAACATGAAAAATCTTTATAAATTCATAAACAAACTATTATAATAATTGTCTTATCTATTTCCTATACTATATCCTTTTTTTTATACTTCATTGGTGGCAAACAATCATGCGGCCCGCTTGATACCGCAGAAATTTTAATAGTTCGTAATGGCGATTGCAATTTCTATAGCTCTAATAACATATCAGAAAAAAATTCGACTTTCGTATTTACACATTGCGCTTTTAAAAGGTCTGACCAGTTAATGTTATCGGCATTGCAAAATTGTGTTACACAAGAATTCTCGACTTTACCTTGGGTAGGTGGATAGCATAAGATTGAAATTCTAAATCATGATAGGCAAAAACATTAGTTGTTTATTGACCATGTGGCATGAAATCATCAGTAGAGGAGACAAGAATAAGCTTTAGGAATGCAAATGATGCATTGGATCTAGTGTTAAGAGTGATAAAAAATACTAGATTCTACTATATCGCTCAGCGAAGAGGTGCGACAGTAATTTTATGATAGGCATTAAAGTCTCCCATTATAATTGTATCACTATAAGAAGAAGTTAGGTTTTCTAAGATGATTTTGAAGCAAGAAAAGAAGCAAGAAAAAGTTTGTAAGCCACGAGGGCGAATAGTACACACTGAGTAAAAATGTTTTTAAATGCCCGTTTTGAATCAAAAGGCAAATTACATTCGCCATGTCTTGACCAACCTTTGATTGGTGAAGTGACTGGACTACGAGGAATAAGCGTTTCTGTTACCACAAGCAATTTGTAAGGTAGGAAGACGAAAATCAAACTATTTTGACACCAAAGAAAAACACCACTGAACAAGGCTGAACGTCGTCAAAGATCATTTAGTTATTTTATAAACAATCACAGAAGGTGTTTCACACGACTGAATACATCATTTGTTTTGTTGTCCAAAACCATTAGCTTGTTTTACGACTATATAAGTTTAATAGCATAATAGCGTAATATTTTCATTAATCTTTTTTTCTCGTGAATCGTGTTTAGATTGAAAACAAAACAATAACGTAAAATTATTTAATTCTAAACTAACTTCAATATAAAAAGACATCAATTAGTAGGAGGATACCACGGCCTCACAGAAAACCGTCTGTGAAACAATGATTGTATTGCTTTTCGCCGCGTGAGTGAGGTTACCGGAGGCCCTAACCCTTCCCTCTCCCCTATTCCCGTCCTTCCCCTCTCCCCCCTCTCCTCCCCTCTAATCCCCCTCTCCTGTCTTCCCGCTCTTCCCCCCTCTTCCCCTATTTTCACCTTAAAGGGCGGCAACGCACTTGTGACTCTGTAGTTATAGGTGCCAATGGGCGGCGGTAGTCATTTACCATCCTTTGCCCCCTATATCATAAAGAAGGTGTCTACGAATAAAATATTTTTCTTTCTTTCTTTCTTTCCTTCTTTCTTTCCTTCTTTTACAAAACCAATTATATATTATGCTTCAAAATGTTATGCTTCTTCCAAATACTGTGTATATGACGGAATAACCTTCAGTTGCCATGCAATCTAAAATCATCGTTATGTAATTCTGATTAATACTGCAGATTTTTATTTGAATTAGAAATGCTTGACTAGAGGAAAACCTCCGCACTACAGGAGAAAATATTTAGAAAACCCTGTAGAATAGTGCTATCCTTTTCTGTTATTGGGTGAGATCGATAAAGTTCCATTAGAAACTCCTTCTGCTTCATTGGACACGATGCAGCACATAGCAGCTTGAGTTTCGTTCGGCTTACAGCGGCTTGCGGCGTGGTCGAAGTTGCCAGCCATCTTACGCTCCATGGCCAGGACCTCAGGGCAGATTAAATTTACCATCGGCACCTTGGCTGGCGGAAGCGCTTATGGGCACCCCATGGCATCCTTAGCTTGCCCGCAGATGGATGAGACGGGTTTTATATCCTCCACCCAAAATAGAGCCACCAGCGAAGGGGCGATGTCCACGTATGTCTGGACATTACCCAGATCTGAAAGATCTGAAGAGAAGAAGAATTTTTTATAAAAATGCGACCAACAGTGCCTATGATCAGTGCAAAAAAAAAATAGACTAATAAATAAAATTGAACATCTATATGCCCTATAATCTAATGACATTGTCGATGATGAGATGGCACTGGATGTAGATTACACAGATGACGAATGGCGTTACATACCTACCCATTAATGCGATAATGTAGGCTGTAAACTAAAATTAAAGCAGTCGATTATTAACATTGTGACGTACATAAGGTTACCACAAGGTTACACCTCGGGCATGATTTATTATAAAATTAAAACTAAAAGCAATGTAATATAAAACACCAGCATAAAGCAAAAAAAAAATGTTTTGCTGTATCTTAATGTTTTACGTGACTTTGTTTTTATTACATCGAGTCACGGCGAAACGTGGCCTTGTTACTTGTATCTAATATTTGTGCACATTGTGTGTTTACATTGTTAGAATCGTAGACAGAGAACGGTTAGAACACAGAAATTGACTTTGAAATAAATAAATGTTACCAAATAAAATGATGTTCCTAAAGGTTCTATTTTAGGCTCAATATATTTCCATCCTCTTTTTACTGACCTAATCCATCACGTAACCAATAAGAAATCAAATTAATTAAACAGAAATGTTAATTTTTCTTGACATTAGCTTAGAATGTAGTGGTGGTCAATACTGTAGGTAGCAAAAGATGTTTTCAGGTTCTTGTGGATAAGAAGCTAAATTAGAAAAATGAATGCAGTCACTTAGAGAACACCTTAAGCCACCAAGAGTCTTAGAAACTACATAAATATACACCATCTAAAAAGTGCATAACTCTAGCAGAGTCCAAATTAACATCTTATGCTAGGAAGAGGGACCAAGGTTTAAGATCTAGAAAAGAGTAATTAGAACTACTTCCACACATGTAGCGTGTCTATAATATGAAGTTATTCATCCTTTCCAAACAGTGAGGATTCTTTGCCACTACATACTTCTTGTAAGCTTTCCAAAATACAAATAAAAATAATAAAAAGTCACTAATATAATTAAACAATGTGTTTTATAAAAGTAAATTTAAATGTACACTTTTTTTCTTTCTTCTTTAGCCATTTTCAACCGCCAAGGTGTAGGCCTCCTTTAGTTTATGCTCTCTTTCTCGTTCTTGAGCAGTTTCTAATCACTTTCTTCCTGCCAGTCTTTTGATATCGTCGTACCAACACAAGACATCCTGTGGTCTTCCTCGTAAAACTATCACTAAGATCTTTATTATATGTATATTACTAATATAGTGCTTAATCCACATATTTTTCAATCGTAATGAAAATTCAACACGGGTGGCACTGACTTCCAAGATACAGGTAAACACCTAGCTTAGAAGTCAGAGTGATTTATATATAAGCCCAGATGATCAGAATTATAACTTTTTTGTAAACTGTATACATTTTCAGAATAATATAGATTATTTTTATATTATAATAATTATTTTCAAAATTTTACATGTACGTAGAAAGGGAGAAAACTCTACGTAGATAATTAATGATTTTATAATTTGGCACCGACTCAAAATTAGTTTATATAAAGATAGTTTATGTAAGTAAGCTCAGTACTCAAGACATAAAAGTTTTATCTATTTCTTGCTTGTTTGGTAAAAAACTTTTATTTTATGATTTTTGTAGCTCGCGTAATTTTTTTTAATACACTGACAGCTACTATCTTTTCTGATGGAATGGAACTCTCAGATTCTACACACCTTAGATGTCTTTCAGCGAATGAAACTTACAAGTATCTAGGAATATAACAGGCGTTAGGTTTAAATGAATTTACTATGAAGCAATCGTTCCAGGAACGCTTCTTTGGCCGCCTGAAGAAAGTATTAAAATGTCTTTTTTTAGGTGGTAATAAGGTGTGGACCTATAATAAACTCAGACGGAACTTGATGCCTTGGATAGAAGAGTCCGTACATTGCTAACCGCCTTCCGAATGCATCATCCACGTTTATCGGTAATGAGATTGTATATCCCGCGGAAATGTGGGGGTCGTGGTTTTTTAAATGCCAAGACCCTACATAACCGCGAGGTATGCAATCTTAGAGATTACTTCCTCTCTGTTAACGTGGAGGTGCATCGGGATGTTGTGGCAGTTGACCATGGACTCACTCCGCTTGGTCTAGGTAGAGAGAACTGGCGCAAACCTGCAGTCTTCAATATTACAGATTGCAGGGAGACATGGAAGAGCAAAGAGCTGCATAGACGTTTTATCGGGCCTTAAATGCGCCTGAAGTAGATCTATTATCATCTGTGTCCTGGCTACGTTTCGGTGACCTCTTTGGGGACACTGAAGGTTTTATCTGTGCAATTATTAATGAAGTTGTTATGACGAACAACTATCGGAGACATATCCAATACCATACAATAGACATAAGGATGGCACAATTGACATTTGTCGGGCATGTTATCTTCCCGGAGCTTTCTCCTCTTGCCTCGTCCTGGAGCTTGCCTCAGGCATATAATTTCGGGTTGTTCTCGTCTTACCAACGGCGAGTACTTGCATAGACATAACCAAGTGGCCAGGATAGTCCATCAGCAACTTGCTCTTAAATAGAACCTTGTGATTACGGGATTACCGTACTACAGGTATGTGTCCGAACCTGTTCTAGAAAATGGTTAGGTAACATTGTGCTGGGATAGGTATATTATCAATGACAGGACTATTGTTGCCAATAAGCCTGATATAGTGGTAATAGACCCATTAGAGCACCGAGCAATGATTGTTGATATCACCATTCCCCATGACGACAATCTCTTAAGGGCTGAAAAAGAAAAACAATTGAAGTATTTCGATTTGGCCCATGAGGTGGTCGACATGTGGGATCTAGATTCAGCAACCATTGTGACGATAGTCATATCAGCCCATGGGTTGATTGCGAAGAACCTCGATGAACACTTTCAGAGGCTTACGTTAGGCAGCTGGATTAAGGGCATGATGCAGAAGGTGGTTCTTCTTGACACGGTACGTATTGTGAGGAGGAGTATTTAAAAATGTAATTAATATGTTTTATAGATGGTAATAAAGAGAATAATAATAATAATAACAATTCGTTTATTTCTACTTAATGAGTAGGCTTAATGAGAATTTTCAATACAAAACAAAAAAAAACAAAGACGTTTAGATATAAATGCGCCTGAGGTCGCACGAATCACTTAGTTAGCGGATAAATAAAGTAGGCAGTTGACTGGCGTAAAAATAGCTATTTTTCAGTACCCGATGGGTATGTTTTGAAATTCCTGGTATCTAGGCCCTGCGTTATGTGCATCTACTTGAACATCGTTTGTCTATGGTTGGCTTGCTAGCTCTTTGGATTTCAGAGCCTGAAATATCTTTTACACCCAACTCATCACGTAAGTATTTTATTCAAACTATTAACTAGTGAGTTTTATTTGCAACTTAAATACATTAATCAAAACTTTAATAATTTACGTATAATTCATCAAATAAGTTTTAACTTAGAACACGAAGCAATTAAATTTATCAATTACTAGCAACCCGCCCCGGCTTCGCACGGGTAGCAGAAACATCTTCACCAATCATCTTCATATTTTAACCAATTTACACAAAACCTTTACAAATTATATATCTAAACCTTCCTCATGAATCGCTCTATATATTGGTGAAATCTGCATGAAAATCCGTTCAGTAGTTTTTGAGTTTATCGCGAACAGACAGACAGACGCGGCGGTAGACTTTGATTTAAAATATGTAGTGATATGGAATTTAAAATATTTTCAAAGATGTTTTTATTGGTATAAAACAACACTCTTAACTCTGAAAAAAAAACATGTACAGCTAATAAAAGAAAAATGAGATTGAGGAGTTAATTAAATAAAATCAATTCAAATCAATCAATTCAAAGGTATTATTTTGTATGAAGCGTTCCTTTACACTTCTTTTTTATGAGTCACAGATTTAATGGATCTCTTAAAAGAAAATCTAGCCATGTATATCAATAATGACTTTATTTTCCAGCGATTTTGGGATATTATGGCCAGTACAAAGTATCAACCGGTCGCTGACTTTTATACTGATAAATCAGTTTTTATCACAGGTGGCACTGGATTTCTTGGAAAGGTTAGTTCTGATGTGTTACTACGGAATGCTACAGTATACTTCTGATATGGCGTTTGACGCCTAAGTTTAACTGGTGTAAGAGCTTGCGCATGGCTTAAGAAAGCCTTAATTTTATCGAAAATTTTCATGATCTGACGGGTACTCTTTTCCTGAATCAAAAATGTTAACGCAATTCAGTGCGGCAATGTCACTTTCGATCAGTCAACCTCAATGAAGACGATTTTTATTGCCTAAATCTTTTGTCTTAATAACTATGTCCTGTGTCTCCCTATTTATTGCAAATAATAGTTAAACTCATAAGTTTACCTAATTGAAGATTCGTGCTTCTTCATACGTTTTATTTTTAACTTAAAATATTGTAAACTTAAGTTTAAATTTGTTTTCACTGTGCCAGCTTACTATTTAACCTAATATTATACTCAATTTTTTAGATGATTATTAATAAACTACTGCAATCTTGTACAAAGTTGGATAGGATATACCTCTTGGTACGTGAAAAGAAAGGTGTCGATGTCAATACAAGACTTCAAAACATTTTTGAGAATCCAGTAAGTCATTATTTTTTATTAACACCTCATCGATAGTCATATTCTATGTTAAAAGTAAGAACTAGATTATGTTTTAGACTCCAGAAGAGGTCGCTTGCTTATTCAGCCTTTTTTCAAGATAACTCCTGCGTTATAAAATTTGTGTTGAGGTGCGTTTTTACTTGTAAAACAAATATTTACATTATTTGAAATGTAATGAGTGAACTTCTTTGCGTTCAGCCGTTTGCAAAATGTATACATTAAATTGTTGATTTATGATTACGAGACGATGTTCATTCCTCAGATCATAGAGGTTCATAAGTACCTTTCGCTTTGCTGTGCTTCGGCGCCCCAAGAGCCTGGCAAACATCATTTTATTTATCAGTTAAAGTTTGTTTGTTTACGTTATGTTGCTCATTTACGGTGATTTCTTTTGCATATTATAATGGATTACATTATTCATTATAAGAAGTATCCCATAATAATTGAGAACTCTGTTATAACTCGCTGAGGGTAAATACAATATCGTTGGACAGTACAGTACTGCCATTTTGGGAAATACAAAGGAATACATTAATCATAAGCTGTCGGGCGACTGTCGAATGACACGAAAGTGGCGCTTGTAGATGTCGCAATCGATGTCGAACGACATCCCGTGTAATGTTACGGGAAAAATGCCCCATAGTGAAAACGGGGCTTAAAACTTGACTGATCTTTCCCTGGTTCTGATATCATAGCCATTTAAATTGTAGATAGTAATAGTACAAAGTAGCCAACTTAACGATTTTATATTCTTTTTAGCTCTATACAAAATTAAGAGAAACTAATGCACATAGTTTTGACAAAGTGGTTCCAATACATGGAACTGTTATAGTGTATAGTGTATAGTTACTGACATAGTGTTACCTCGTCTAGGACTCAGCCAGGAAGATGAAAACACTTTAATAGAAAAGGTGAATACGTTTTTTTTTTTTAACTGTAACGTTTTGTCAAATAAATGCTTGCAAACATGATTCATCAGGTGCACTTAAATAACACGAGACTGCAAAACTATTAACAGATTTAGTCCGCACTGTACAACGCATTAATGTTCTTCTGTTGTGTCACGATGTGGACTATGCTAGCTCGAGAGACAAAGAATCTATGCATTCAAAATGTGGTGCTGGAGGCGAATGTTGAGAATACCGTGGACTGCCAAGCACACAAACGTATCGATCCGAATGTGAAGACACGTTTATCCACCATGTGTCGCCAACGCAGTCTATCATACTTCGGACATGTAGTACGGAAAAGCGAAGGGAATCTAGAAAAACTTATCGTGGTGGCTAAAGGTAAATGGTCGAGAGGCCGATCACCAACCTGATGGATAGGCCTGATAAAGTACTCGTCTAGCACCAAACTCCACAAGATCATCAGAGATGAGATATCCATTGTAGCTAGTTGACAAAAGTATTGAGGGTTAAGACTGTGATGAGAAGACGAAATATAGTTCCGATAAAATTATTTTCGGGAAATAATCTAAAGCACGGATGAAGATAAAAGTAGTTTTTTTTTAATGTATGTCATGTAAGAAGATTGTTAGATATTTTAGCAATCTAGCAATAAGATATTCAAGATAGTTTAAACGTTGAACGGTATGAAGTAGTTATAAATAGCTTGAAATAAATATTTGGTGCCAAATTGAATAACCCAAAAGTCAATAAGCTGAACTAGGGCAATATGTCTTTTAGTATTATATTTTTTATTTTATCAATTATTTAATCAAACTACCATTTTTCTTATATTTATTGATAGTTTTAAATACTATTACTGTCTTGACTGGCTATTAATTCTTAGATACTTCTAGGTGTCAGTTGTTATTAACTGCGCAGCAGTAGTAAAACTGAATGAACCACTTAAGCTGGCTATGAACATTAATTTTGAAGGAACACAGAAAGTTCTCAGCCTCTGTAAGCGTATTAATAATATGCAGGTAAGTTGACAATCACACTCTTTAAATATGTAGTTAAAATTTGTGTAAAGATAATCAATTTTAAATAGCCACATCTATATGTCGGCAATAATTAAAAAGTAACAATTTA
Organism: Euplagia quadripunctaria; assembly: GCA_963859945.1. Taxonomy (NCBI): domain Eukaryota; kingdom Metazoa; phylum Arthropoda; class Insecta; order Lepidoptera; family Erebidae; genus Euplagia; species Euplagia quadripunctaria. The sequence continues at coordinate 2,725,729 of OY982566.1, read as the reverse complement.
GCGATAATAAGATTGCATAGCCTAATTTTAGTTTGTTTATTTTGTATCTTAATAAAATAATAGCGCACGACATAACAGTGCCGTAATACATATCTCTAAACAGTTTTATACGATCTGTTGATTTCAAAGAATGGCCGTGAGTTTGTTTGCCCGATTTCTTCTCACAAGGCTCAACTATTTGGAAACGGGCGGTTATAGATCGACATTGGCAGATAGGGGTCTTACCTATTTGCAACGGTATTCATTTTCAAGTATTATTTGTTTTACTTTAGAGAAGCACGTAAATATATTTGACATTTGACTTTGAATGCCCGGAGTGTTTAATCTACCTAACGTAACATTTTTTTTTAAACTATGAGAATAAGATAACAAAAAAATATATTGTTCTTGATCAAAGGGACATTTATTCTTGAACCTCAGCATATTTAATGATTTTAATTGGAGATAATTACAATAAACAAAGAGCTAACAAGTCACACGATTTTTTCAGCGTTTAAACAATAGCCTTATTTCAATAATAAATATAGACTTTGTGTACAAATAAAAGTTGAAATTTTGTTTCATTCTGGTTTTGTCCAGCTGTGGACTGCGATAGGCTGATGATGGTAATAATGCTCTGGTTTTTAATGCATTGATTACAAGACTTTATAAAAAAATCGCACTAATAACAATCAATTTGCACTATTTTATAATCAGGGAATTACGAAAAATACTTTAACAAGCCTGGAACTAGTTATTCTTAAGCTAAAAGTTATTGTTATTATTGTAAATGCATATGTTACTCAGAATGACAATGTCGTAAAAGACATTGCCCATTTCAGTATGAAAAGCAGTTTCACACTTTTTATGCTGCGTCAAATATGTATAAACTGCATTATTAAGCCTGCACTGAGTATTATCTGAAATATAAACGTATATTGTAACATAACTTGGGGTTATTGAGAAATTAAATGCCAATATTAGGTTAAAAAATAACAACGATAAGTATGAAAACAACAACGAGAAAATATTACGACACTGACGTTAGAGTTTTTAATAATGCTTGTGGCATCATGTTTTTGACAGGGATACCATGTATAAATTAAGGCAAAACAAACACTGAAGTATACATTCACTTCATAAACTACGACTACTTACACGAAATAATAAGATTACTAAACTGCAATATATTTTACGAATTACGAATTATTATCACGTATATTATTATTTAACTATTTCATTTTAAAACGATGTTTATTTGAATTCAACCATTAATGGTTTGTTTTATACAATGGCAACATTTCACTTAAAATGAAAACGGTCATTGCTTAAAGTTTTAGTCCTGTAAAATTTAATTTCAAACCAAAGTTCTATAGAAAAGGATTCTATAGGAAAGGGACGAAAAGTCACATTAAAATCAATATTTTTTTCAACATTTGAAATAATGACGCGAACGTCCAAAAGTGAAACCATGAATGGGCATCCTAATTTCTAGCATGTTTTATAAAAATACTGTAGTGTAACACGATAGTTCAAATCGTGTTATTGAAACTTGCGAACGCAATATGCAGTTAGTGCTAAAAACCTTAAGACTTAAAAAGTATAATTAAAAATAAAACTATTACTAAACCAAAAACAAAATCATTTTAAAGCAGATTTCTGCTAGATCTAATAAAAAACTGTTAATGTTTTAATAGAGTATAATGATGTTTAATTCAGATAGATCATCAAACCTTCAAGAAAAGATCGTACTCCCACCTCAAAGGCCGATAACGTACTTGTGACTCTTGAGTTGCAAGTGTCCATGGTACGACGGTAGTCACTTACCATCAGGCGACTCGTCTGCTCGTTTGCCCCCTATTAACCATTAACAAATCAAATAAGTGAATACTGCTTGAAATCTAAACGATGTTACGATATTAAAAAATGGTTAAGTCTAGGACTTCCGTGCTTGAGCTATTGCTTATACTGTCCAATCCATCCGTATAAGCAAAATCCCTTTCCTACCATTGCTATCCCTTCTGACCTCCCTTCCCTTTCAATATGCTCCCAATTTTTTAATTCCTAAAGTACCCGGTAGACGGCAATAGACTTGTCCCCTATTACTTGAGTTTGACCAACTTGGAGTTCGTAAAATGTAAGTGCTTATATAAAATGGACCCAGTACATTCCTTTGGAGGATGTCAAGTAATAATTCCCTAACACATTTTTGATTTTGGACATTTTTCTTTTATTTTGTTAAAGACAACTCCCGCATTAGGAATATTCCTGTATTGCGTGAGGCTTCACAAACATTCAAACAACGGACACAAAGAACACCCAGACTAGGGACAACTATTTGTGGATCACACAATTTTTTGTCCCGTGTTAACCCACGACTCTCGGCGCGGTGTAGTGGCGAGATGACCACTTAAACCATTGCGTCATCCATGCAGTCCATTATATTATACTAACTTGTATCTTTTTACTAAGGTGTAAGTTCCCATATGCATGTAATTTATTTAGCAATATTCTGTATTGGCAAAAATGTGTTTATTATGTGTGTATATTTAGATATTTCCAAATATAAATTGCAAAATAAACTTACCCCCAAATCAGGTCAAAACTCGGTGACAAAATTATTGTGTTCATTGACTATCGCTTATCCAAAATACCTAAAAAATATGTAACTAAATATCATAATTAACTGAAAATAATAAAACTCTAAATCTCACTTGTAAGTTTCTTTATTCGCCATATTTTCAAAACCAAGTTTTTTCAGGCTTTCATCCACATATCAACAGCCTACGCGCACACTAACCTTCCTGTAATATCAGAGGTTATATATCCTGCACCAGCCAAGTTAGAAGACGTGTACAAGTTTATTGAAGAAAACGGAGACAATACAGAAGCAACCATGAAGTTCATTGGTGAGGATAACCAGTTGCTTATTAGTCTAGAAGTCTTTATGAAAGTAAAAAATGTACTCGTATTTTAGTCACGTTGCATGTGCAATGTTTAACTGTATCAATATTTCTATATAGGTCATATACCTAGGGAGTATTTGAAAAATGAACACTTTTTAAATCACTAAAAGGGCATGATTCTACCATGTAGTTACAATAAGATTTTTGAAAAAAATTCTATCCATTTAGAAATTATGACAGTTTGAATTTCAAAGTGTGTTCAAATTGGATGTCCATTATGACATGATTGAACTCTGACAACTGTCGGATGCTGAATAAATATACTCTGGCAGGACAATATTTGACAGAATCAATCACTATTATATACAAGTATGAATTATAAATTTAAAATACACCCGTCTTGAAAATCTTTTCATCTATTAGAAAAGAGCTGATGATCTTCGAAAGTCTTAACAGATTTTGTAAATTTTTAGCTGTCATGTTTCAAACAAAAACACTAAATCAAACTCGGTCCATCCTTTTAGGAGCTATAAAGCGACAGATACGTTTAACTTACAACAGCGCTCCCTTTTTGCGTCAGGGGTGAAAAAGGAATGGTTGTTTCTCTGCATCTTTTGAGTGTAATCCTTAACCATTTATTTAGTTAATACTTTGTATAATTGCAATTGACACTTGAAATGCAAATTCTGAATTTTGATCAATCTTGCTTTGTATATAAATCAAACTAAAAAATTATGACCATTTTGCAGAACTGTGTATTTACAATATTCTTTGTTTATAGGAACAGTAGTAATCATAAATAGTTATAAACAATGAAATAGTAGTCTAAGATTATGTTTACTGAACTATTTCAGGTGATAGAGCAAATACCTATACATTTTCAAAGGCCTTGACTGAGTCGTACGTCGCGGAAAACCACGGACATGTACCTACAGTCATCATAAGGCCGTCTATTGGTAACACTATTCCTTTAGCTTCTATAAAGATACAAAATATTTTTAATATTCTTCAAAGCTTGTAAACGATTCCAATATTATTTAATTTATGTTCTACTAGCTGATGCCCGCGACTGCGTACGCGTGGAAATTTTGGTGATATCTATCTCACGGGCACCACATATTTTTCCGGGATAAAAGCAGCCTTTGTGCTATTCAGGACTATAATCAAATTACATCTATTCATCCTTCCATCCTCACAAACTTTCGCCCTTATTATATCAGTAAGATTTTATACCGGAAACTGACTACAAGTTTTTCAAGTTGGATACGCACTATTTTATCATGAACTGTATGTCCGCAACTTTGCACGTTTAAAATACTCTTACTACTTATAAACTCTAAGAATAGGATACCTTTTTTTGGACCACGTTATTAAAGAAATTTCATTTTGGAATTTTAATACCATTCGTAAGTACTGAAAGTTGGTTATTTTATGAATGGGTTCACTATTAGATATGGAAAAGTCTTACTATTCGATACTGAAACAGCAAAAAAGTAAGCGACATAAAAACAAATTAGGTTTCTGTGGTAGGTAGTAACATGACTGTTTTTAGCTTAGCACCATAAACTACGTAGTTCCCAAATTCTAGGCTTCGATTTACTAGGTCTTCACTATTTTTATTTTTGTTCGTAATGTCGGTACTTCGGCACACTACACTTATGACGTCCCCTGAATGATGTCGAGGGTGTACTCGCTGACGCTGAGCACTGACGAAATTTCATATAAATTTGCGAGAGGACCATGGACCATTGGACCCCCTTAATCAGGCCATGTCGTAAAATTCGTTGTTAGCTGTCGTATCCTACTCTTATACGTGGGTCATAGTGATTTTTTTTAGAAAAGGCCAGCAAGAAAAGCAGTGGATGAAAAATTTATTTCAATTTCGAAATAGGAATTCTTTGGGAATCTGTAGATGTTTAATGATTTCATATGTCATTTGTTTTTACAAATTGGCGGCAATTCAAAAATGTCTGTCGGGCATCGAAATGGATTTGACTAGAAAAAAAATTCGCTCAATAATTTGTAACGAAATTCGTTGCGGTCTTACTCAACAACAATGTTACGATAGACTTGGATTGGCATATCATTACGAAACCCCATTTTGTGCCACTGTGTATTACTGGTTTGATGAGTTTAAACGTGGTCAAAGCAAACTCACTGATGATTCTCGAGAAGGACGTCCTACGGCGACTACTGAAGATAATGCGAGTGCTGTGCGGCTAATGATAGAAGCTGATAGAAGGATGATCAACAGATTCAGGCAGTTTTAGATATCGGTATGAGTCAAGTAGAAACCGTCTCACATAAACATTTAGGTGTCAGAAAGCTTTGGACTAGACGGATACCTCATAATTTTAGAGACGATCAAAAACGCCATCGTTTGGATTGGTGTCGCTCAATGCTTGAAAAGCATGACGGAGGTGACTCGAATGCGGCGAATGACATCGACATAGGTGATGAAAGCTGGATATATTGTTACGAACCCGAAATCAAAAGACAATCTGCTCAGTGAATGTTTTCATTCAAAGATTTGCCGACAAAAGTGCTTAAATAAAGGTAGAAGTTAAGAGAAAAAGACGATTGTCTCATTCTTTGGACAGTTAATTTCGCAACAATAATTCTAGAAGATAAAAGGACTGCTGCTACAGATTGGATTGTCAGTCATTGTCCACGAGTTGTCTTGGAAAATGTTAGACAGCAGCGTCCAAGAAGCAGGATCGTCCTCCACCACGACAACGCCCCAGCTCACTCCGCCAGACAGACTATCGAATATTTATATATTGAAGGTGTGGAGTTAGCGAGTCATCCTCTTTACAGGCCCGACCTGGCACCTTGTGACTTTTATTTATTACCAAAACAAAAAAATAAACTTAGAGGAATTCGTTTTATGAACCGTGAAGATGCCGCGGGTGGTGGTGGAGATCTCTAAAGAAGAGTGGGCTCACTGCTTCAGTCAATGGTTCCATCGCATGCGACGGTGCTTAGAAAGGAACGGAGACTACTTCGAAAAGCAATAAAAATATAAGCTTCTGTATCATTCCGTTTTTATTTTCTAAAAACTTTCAGTGTGACCCCCGTATTAGTATATTAAGTTTATGTCCGTACTACCTCCCTGACAATTTTATTTTCATCTTCATAGTTTACGTAGTTTTCCAGATTTCGTGATTAGTCAGTACGTGAGTGAGTATCCTTTCGCTTATAGATATATATAGATGGAAGCGCTCTAGGGTAGCGTATATCAGAACGAAAGCAAACTTGACCTTTCAAGGGCATGATTCTCATGGTTTATGGGAACTTTTTACCAAGTGAGTGATCTATGATTGAAAGTGATTGCTATTATTTTATATTTTTGTCAGATTTGCCAGCAAAATCTTACTGGATTGTTTAGGCTTTGGAGCATAAAATACTTATATTGATTAAACTTAAATTGTAGTATTTACTTGTATTTGGCCAATATAACTTCCAAGATACTCAACTAATATTTTTTATCAACTTTTTTTTGGACTTTGATAACTTATGTTATTGTAATAGAAATACTTACACCACCATTGCGTCTAAATTATTTGTTTATTTCAACAGTGACATCAGCTAGTGAGGAACCTATACAAGGGTGGTTGGACAACTGGTTTGGACCTTCAACATTTATCTACAACGCCGCTAAAGGATGGAACCACATTAACTTGGGCAGTAAAGATTGTATAGCTGATTTAATCCCAGTGGATTATGTAGCAAATTTGTCTATTATTGCTGCAACTAAAGCTCAGGAGTAAGATACTACGTATAACGCATAAAATAATATATTTCCATATTGTCATAAATATTTTATGGAAAAAAACATTAATATTACAATAAAACATTATCTTCTGTCAACACCATCCAAAGTCACACAGTAGAATCTTTGATGAAAATTATGAGACTCCTGTTTTTTTGTTGTGATATTACTTAGTACAAAAATATTGAATAATTTTCATCACAAAGTTGTCTCAACAACTCACGGTTATTACGCGCTCCGTGTGCGCTAAGTGTCAACAACCACTATATCGGAACTGCCTTGTTTTAATTTTTTTTACGTTTGACTTAGTGACAACGTAGCTAGACAATTTTTTTTGGACAAAGTTTTGTTTTTGAAAATTTTATCCTATTTTTACATTTGCCTAAGTTAATATACAGCTGGTAAGTACGTGCGTAACTGCCGTAGATATGTTTTTTACTAATAATTAAGAAACTTAGCGTAACATTGAGTGTTTGCTTTATTTCAATCGGTTTACAAATAAAGAAGATAGGTCAATAAAAAAAAATCTCCGTAATCTAAAAATCTACCTAATTGATTAACTAAGTGCGTTATTTTGTAGTTGGTACATATAAATGATGTTTAGTTACATTATGTGTATATAAAAATGACTCGAAAAAGACTGAATCTTTTTCACAATAGCAACAGTACTAAAAGGATGAGGCTAAGTCAATACCAGGAATCTGAAGAAGACCATGTGGTGAGACTTGCTGCAGCTTAGGAATTTCAGGCCAGGTTTCGAGTCACAGACACTTCGGCTGAGCGTGAGTCTCGGCCGAGTTAAACACGAGGTTCACCTACGCGGATCCAGAACGTCATACCTGTCTGGGTGGTTTACTGGTAGAAACTCTCAGAGAACTCTCAGAAAGATTGGACGGCGAACGCTCGGTCGGAACGGTCTCAGGATACTCATGAAGAACACTGTCTAGAGATCTGGAAAGTAGCATAAAAGATTTACAGCTGACAATGATACAGAACTCAAAATTAAGACAGTGACAGAGAACTATGTGAGGACCCGTTATAGTGGGGAAAATTATTATTTGAAAGAAAGGGAAAGGGCAAGAATAAGTTCTAAACCAAAGTTGTTCGAAATTTTATAAACATCTTACGATAGGCATGACATAAGAAGAGATTAAGAGTGATTAACGTAATCAGACGTACAGCGTTGAGTGGCAAAACCGGAGCTTGCCACACGCCCATCACATACCACTGTGGTTAGACGACACGACGATAGAGCGCAGAATGAATATAGGATCCTTTTTTTTTCTTTACGCGGGCTTGACGGTGCTCCCAACCGTATTCTACTCCTACGGCAACGGCCTAAGGGCACCCATGATGGGGTTAGGACCTCGGCTTAGAGTGTTACTCGAGACGAAGAGCTAGATAATGCCGGCGTTTCCTATGACTAACCTGAGAAGAAACGCCGAAACAAACTCAAGGATCAAAGTCTACCTACGACATATGTGTGGGGACGCGAGTGTCTGTTTCTACCCCTCCGTCTACCGCAGAAACGGGGACCGGGTGTGGTGTATTGTGTTGATGGAGTCAGATACGCGGCGTCTTGTGCCTTGGTTATGTCGTCGTTGGGCTCCCCGAGGACGTGTCTTGGTCGCCGCTTACGAGAGATGGCTGACGGGATGTAGTTTGCCGTGGATACCACGAGTAGGTTAGGGTGGGATTCGGTGGAGTCAAAGAAGGTTTCGGAGCAGCTTTTCATGAATTGCATTATGGTAGGCAGACCGAGGTCTAAATGAAGATTTTCGTTGCGCATGTACCACGAAGGTCCCGTGGCTCTACGCATGAATTGGTTTTGTAGCGCTTGAAGCAGGTGAATCCTCCTTGGGAAGGAGTGTGCAAATACAACTGAAGCGTACGTCATTATTGGGCGGATAAAAGTGGTATATAACCCTATGTACTTTATTTTTGAGAGAAATGTACCACCACACCGAATAAGACATTTATAACCAAACCCAGACCCAACTAACTTTTGACCAATTTCTGTACTACCAGTATTCAGTAAAATTTTTTAAAAATCGTTTATGATCAAATTCGAAGTTTCTTTAATTGCCATAATTTGTTATATAATAAGCAATTCGGTTTTACAAGGGGTCGCTCCACAACTGATGCCGGTGTAGGGCTTGTAAAACATATATTTGATGCCTGGGAAGATGCCCAGGGTTTTCTGGGCATTTTTTGCGATTTATCCAAAGCTTTTGATTGTATTGTTCATGAAACTCTGATCAGGAAATTATATCACTATGGTATCAAAGACACGGCCTTGGATCTTCTTATTTATTATCTAACTAATAGGATTCAGAAAGTCGATATTAATGGCAAGCTATCTCCAGGGTCTTTGGTAAAATGGGAGTTTCGCAGGCATCTATACTTGGGCCATTTTTGTTCTTAATCTACATTAATGACTTACCTTATATTGTTAAGAACAACCACGAGATAGTGTTGTTTACGGATGACACTTCACTCTTATTTAGGCTAAAACGTACGTGTACAAATTTTGTCGACGTAAACGATGCTATTTGGAAAGTGGTTCGCTGGTTTAACGTTAACAACTTACTTCTCTTTCTTGGAGAAAAAACTAAATGTATCCGGTTCACTACTCCAAACGTTAAACAGGTGAAAACGACTATGCTACTTAATGAAGACTAGTTGGAACTAGTGGATACCATAAAATTCTTAGGCATTACTCTTCATTCTAAGCTTCAATGGAGCCCTCATTTTGATAAATTATCGAACAGACTCAGTTCAGCAGCATACGCAGTTAGAAAAATTCGTAAACTGACTGATGTTGAAACAGCCAGATTAGTTTATTTTAGTTATTTTCATAGTATTATACTATGACTATGTCGTATGGTATTCTACTATGGGGGAATGCCGCCGATGTTCAATCTATCTTCGTGTTGCAGAAGAGGGCTATTCGAGCAATTTATAATTTAGGCAATCGTGATTCACTGAGGTAGAAATTGAAAGAAATTAACACAATTATTGAAAGAAAATTAAGCGGCGGTAGCGTAATGGCTAAGGCGTCGGACTTGCGATCAAGTGGTTGCGGGTTCGAACCCCACCCAGTGCACTACCGTCGTGAACTCACTCCTAACACAAGCGTTAAGCTTAGCTGGAGGGGTTAACGAGATTACTAATAATGTGTGACCCACGTTACTAGTAATCTTTAAAAAAAAAAAAATAATAATAATGACGGTAGCATGCCAATATATTTATGAAAATCTAATTCACCTTCATAAAAATAAAGATCACTTCTGTAAAAAAAGTGATTTACACTCTTTCAACACGCGTAATAAACATAAACTTGTTGTACCTGCCTCTAGGCTCCAAAAAATTAACAAGTCGTTTCAAGGTCAATGTGTGCGATATTATAATAAAATCCCAGATAATATTCAAATGTTGAGTCTAAAACAAGTTTAAGTCCACAGTAAAACGACACTATGCCTTAAGGGCTATTACTCAGTAGTGGATTATATACAGGATAAAAACGCTTGGGATGGAATGGTATTGGATTCACAGGCTATTTCATGTACTTAATAGAAATGTAATGTGAGCTAATATGTTCCTTATTTTCCATCTCTTATGTTTTTCTTTTCTTCTTTTTAATTTTTCCTAAATTTTCAGTTTCCCTATTGTCATATACTTTTTTTTAGTTTATTTACTTTTAATTTTAAAAACATAATAGCAAAATTATGTCTGGTTTTTTTTAAAAGAGTCCCCGTGAGTTTGCCCGATTTCTTCTCACGAAGCTTAACCATTTGGAAACGGGCGGTTATAGATCGAAACAGGCAGATGTGATATTATGTTATCCATTTTCTTTTCTTTACTAATTTTACATTTGACGAAGCAAAGTATTGATGCGGTGACTCTGTGTGTATTGATCTATAATTTTTAATTATAATAATTATTTATTAAATCGACGATTTCGAATAATTGATGGTCAATTTGACGAAATAAAGATATTGAATTTCCTACTTGTACTACCCAAATACGAGGAAGAGGTCACATACATATCTTGTTTATTTACGATGTTTCAATAATCATGTTTTCTTTTAGGTCAAATGAAGTACAAGTATTTAACAGTACCTCAAGTGGTGAAAATCCTATTACATGGTTCGATTTTCAAACGTTTGCAATTCAAGAATATGTAAAGAAAGAATACAGTATGTCTATATCATATAATAGTTACAATTTACGGAACGCATGATTTTAATGTACAACACACACACAAATGAAAAAAAAAATCATAAATTTTCAGATGAACTACCCTTCTTCACTGCCATATTCTACTCAAGATCGAGGATAATTGTTTACTTATTGACAATAATTATGCATATAATGCCTGCATATATTGCTGACTTTTGGATTCAAGCTAAAGGAAAACAACCGAAGTAAGTATCAAAATAAAGTAAAATAATTTACGTAGAGACAGAAATACCTTCCATTAATAAAAAATAAGCACCGCAGAAAGATGGTGCTCCGCATAATAAGAGTGACGTGCCAGTTATTTGTTTTAATACATACATGCATTCACGGCTGGTTTCCAGAACAAGTAGGCAGAGGTGTATCAAACGCCCATATTTTACCAACTGAAATTGGGTCCTACTCACGTAATTATAATTATTATTTTTGAAGTGAAAACTTCTTTAGGCACGTTGTGCACTTTTGCTATCGGGAAAAAGTACTGATCTCACACCGTCACGCTAATAGTATATATATATATACTACTAGAGAGCGCTAATCTTAACATTGAGTTCTGTCAGCTCCTTATTAATTAATCTTTGAAAATATAATTAGTTCAAGAAAGTACTTATTGTGTTCGCAATTCATATGGTAAAATAAACAAAAACATAATTGTAATTAAGGTGAAAATTTATAACGGCTATAGATAGTGCTCGATAGCGAAAACCTTTATTCAAAATTTCGTCCGAACGTACGTCAGTTTGATGGATGTCACTAGTAGATGGTATCACTTTCTTCAAAAATGAACACTTCTAATCGGCAACTCACAATTACTTATTAACAATTTTTGAAGTGAAAACTTCTTTAGGCACTTTGGCCACTTTTGGTATGGGGAAAGAGTACTAAACTCGCGTGACCGTCACACTCAGATGACAGATGTATCAATTATGTTTTCATTTCTGACGTGCAGTCCTACGACTGACAGTTTTTTTATGGTATAGAGGGCAAACGAGCATACGGGTCACCTGTTGATAAATGACTACCGCCGCCCATGGGCACCTGCAACTCAGGAGTCACAAGTGCGTTGCCAGCCTTTAATTAATAAAAATAATTAATAAATACTAATTCAATGCAATTATTCGAATTAGAAATGTTTTTTTATTTCATAGAATAGTACCTGTAACTTTTAATTGTCATTGTATTGACTTTTCGTACCATGAAAAGTCAACATATATATTGGATATGGTATTTTCCGTAGTCGTTTTCAAATAAATTTTAAATATATAACAGACAAACACAGACAGTTGATTAAAAATTTTAACCCTCGCCACTTTTTAATACAGGATGTAAGAAACACCGTACCGAATCCTGGAATAGTGTATTCAGACCATCATTTTGAGTAGAAAATCATTGAAATTTTCTACCGGAAAATTCATACTTTTTTTTTAAATTTTAGATTGTTTTGCTTAAAAGTGATAACACAATGAGTAAATAGAACATTTTACCGAATAAAAATGTAATAAATACCGCATACGGGCAAAAACTGCAATGCAATCAATCACACAACATTTAAACATGTTGCGTGTACATTGCGTAGCGCCAAATGAAACTAATGACTATAACAAGAGTGTCATGTCATGACAAGAGTGTCCTTGGAGTTTCTTGCCTGTTCTTCTCTGAAGTATTTCGATTGGGCATAAATTAAATGGTTAGCAACCTATTCTTATTTTTATGAACAGGCAAATCTAGTCAGTCAGCCGAAATAGTTAGTTGATTAATAACTTATGATCAGCAACACGGTGTGTCATACTGCGCCTAAAATAGGAGGGAAAACGGGAACAGGATTAATTAAGACATCCGGCCCCCTACTAGCAATTACTAACCTTTTTTTTTGTGTATGTGGAAACCCCCTCTGGCCGTCACCCCATTGTGGTTTGCGGTGGGGCGGTGTAGCAATCATTAACCTAACCTTTCTTATTTATGGGTGTGGATGATCTGGCCCGTCACCGGGGTTTTCGGTGGGACAGTGTATCGAACCGACTAAAACTTAACGGTGTGCCATACTGCGCCTACAATAGCAGGGTTCCGGGAACAGCTTCTTTACATCGTCTCTCCGCTTTTAGTTACATTATAATGTACTAGAAATCGCCCGGATAGCCATTTGAAGAAAAAAATCTAATAATTGCGTTACAATTGCAGTGAAATATGGTTCGGTCATATAGTTAGCAATTAAAGCAGCATAATTATATAGGTACCTACACATTTAAAAAAAAATGTAGCTTGAGGCCGCGTGGGAGCTAATTTATCAAATTATTCTATTTCTTTTCACAGATACGTAAAACTAATATCTAGAGTGATGCACATCAGGAACACTGTCGACTATTTCACATCCAATTCGTGGAAAATGCAAGCCAAACAAACTAGAAAACTGTTTTCCAAGCTGTCACCAGAAGACCAGAGGATCTTCCCTTGTGACCCCGTCAATATATCGTGGCCTAAGTATATTAAGGATTACGTGAATGGAATTTATCAATATTTAAAATCCTAGTATACTTACTGTTTAAACGCGAATAAACGCTGATAGTCCAGTCAAGTTAACTCTAAAAAATATTGGTGAGGTTAAGCTGAAAATTGTTATATATATTTGCATTGTAATGAAATGTGAAAAGGTCTCCTCGTTTCCAAATCTGCAAAAATAGTTATTCGTAGGCTAAAAAGTGCAAAAACCCATATTTGCAAACATTGACCATGAATAACTTTTTTGCAGATGTGGGATCGATGGAGACTTTTCACGTTTCAAGGTGTTCTCAACATTCGTACCAATTTCAGCTGTATGTTTATTATTGTGCCTTGAATGCCTCCTATTTTGACTGGACTATTAACAGAGTGGGTTTGTTTTTTTTTTGGAATATGAAACATGAATAATATTATATAATAATGTTTATGAAAACAAACTTTTATAATAACTGTTGTCTTATCTACTATATCCTTATTTTTTTCATACTTCGTTGGTGACAAACAAGCATACGGCCCCCTTGATGGTAGTCAGTTGCAAGCCTATGAACGCTTGCAAGTCCAGAGGACTCGCATGCACGTTGCCGACCCTTTAAAACCTATACACTCCTTTCTTGAAGAACCCCATATTGTAGTCCCTCGGGAAAATCTTGGCAGGATCCTTATCCTAATCATTCCTAACCATAGTATTATACTATCCATTCCATTCCAGTCCATTCCGTGTATCATTGTGTCGTCTTTGTGTGAAAAGAGCATTTAAAAGATGAGCTTACACGAGTTTCTTTGTTTGGAAATAGAAATTCTTGGGGTTGTTTTTAAAGCTTTTTTTATAAATTCTTTTTACGTGTGGTAACGTCCACGGGACCACTATTGGTATCTACGGCCGAAAACCTGTTATACAGATATCAGTGGTACCAATACTAGCGCCTGCCAGCTAAATCACGGATACCATCTTTGGTTAAACCTAGACGTCCAGGCACACACGGACATTGCCTTTCGCGGCATGTTACTCAATCCTAAAATAGCCAACCTATCTTAATAGTTACCTTGGATCTATTCCATAAAAAAATTGGTTTTTACTCAATGTTGTTTTGTCTTGTGTTGCTTATAATGATTATATAATTTTATAATGTTCCTTGTTTGTCTGATTTTTAAATAAATTAAAGGCGTTGGAAGACTATTGTATTAAATTTTCGACCGAAACCTGTGCCACTATTTGTGAATTTATACTGCTGCTTAGTCGAAAGACTAAAATAGCTCATTAAGATAGCCAAGAATCGAGAAGTAGATGATGAACATTTTGCTGCGAGACTCTCGACAACACATACAAAGGATATGCACACGGTGCTAACTTATCTTCAAATATTTCAGTTACTTCCACAGCTTCATTTGCATTGTTTGCGGTCAGATAAAAATATAACATAAACGCGAGCGAAGCCACCGGCAAAGCTAGTATACACTGTTAATTTTAATTATATATATCGGCGCAACACAATTTGAACGACTAACAAAATAAATGAATCATCGTGCACGTGTGCCGAACTTCGTAAACAAGTGACGCACGACAACCACCCCACTCTATCGACTATAAAAAGGAGGCACACCGAAGTGAAGGATGCATTCGTTTGTTAGCGCTCGTACTGTTAACAACTCTGTAAAATTACTTTACCCGAAATAAAGTTTGATTTATTATTATTTACTGATTAATTTATTTCCATCATGGAATATCAAGATACCAATGAAGACAATGACGTCAGCGTAGCTGACGTCATAGTTTTTAAAAACAATACTGGACCTGATGTTCCGTCATCAGAAGTGGGATTACCTGCCGCTTCCGCTCAAGAACCTGATGATACAATGGGATTGCAACATGGATTGGGTACCTCAATCAGTGAGGGGACTTCAATTCAGCAAGAACAACCGCAGTTAAATCTGGTCAACCCGCCGATGAACAACATACCGCCACAGTTTATTATGCAGATGATGCAAGTAATGCAACAAATGTCAGCCCAATTAAGTAAACCACAAGAAACGAAAGTACGTATCAATGATATTTATTTACCATCATTCGACCCCGATACTAATGTATACCATAATGTACACCATTCACGTATGCCCATACGTGAATGGTGTCAACATATTGATAAGGCAATTGAAACATACAAACTCAGTGACTTTGACGTACGTATGAAGGTCGGCGGCCTGCTTAAGGGTAGAGCGAAATTATGGGTTGACGACTGGATGGTCACTACAGCTTCGTGGCTGGAATTGCGCAATAATCTTATAACGACTTTTGAACCAGAAAACCGTTATTCCAGAGACATATTTCGATTCAGAGAGCACGTTTATGATCCTTCAAAGGACATTTCCGAATATTTGTCAAGAGCCTGGGTCTTATGGAGAAGGATTACAAAGGATAAATTGTCAAATGAAGATGCTGTTGAAGCAGTGATCGGATGCATTAATGATGAAAGGCTTCGGATTGAGCTACTGAACACTAGAGCTACAACAGTGCCAGAGCTGATATCCGTAGCATCATCAATAAGGACAATAAAACGTTCTCACCCGAATTCCAACAATCAAAACTCAAGTAAGCGATCACGCTTTTCAAATACAAACCCTTCAAGTTCCTCCTGTCGAATTTGTAAGAGATCCAATCACAATACTAGTGAATGTTACTATAAGTCTACTGAACAAAAACCGGAACAAAGGACTAAAGCTAAACCTGAAACTGTGAACGCAGAGGCAATCACTAACCAGAATACTAAAACGATAATCTGTTCATTTTGCAAAAAACCTGGACACACTTTTGAAACCTGCTTCAAGAGAGAACGTTCATTATCTTCAAATGTGAATTACATTTCTGGGTCAAAACTAGCTCCAATCCAGGTCAAGATTGGTCCCAAGATTTTTCAGGCGATTTTTGATAGTGGAGCTGAATGTTCACTCATAAGAGAATCCATAGCAGCTCAATTACCAGGAAGAAGGCTTGAAACTACAAATTATTTGAAGGGTATTGGACAATTTCCAGTACTTTCAATAACTACACTGATTACGATTGTAACCATTGATGGTATCAACGTAGAACTACATTTTCACATAGTAGCAGACTATGAAATGACAACAGATATCTTAGTAGGTATGAACTTGATAAATGACACTAAACTCATTATGATGATCAGTTCGAATGGAACGATGTTAACACATCAGCAGAACGTCAATCATGTTCAAAGCCTGAATCCGATATTTGAAAAATTGGACTGTGATCTCACGAACGAAGAAGATATAGCAGCATTACGAACACTACTGAACAAGTATCAGCACCTGTTCATCAGAGGATATCCAACAACTCGCGTTAAGACCGGAGAGTTGGAAATTCGTTTAAAGAACCCAGACAAGTACGTCGAAAGAAGACCGTACAGACTCAGCCCAGTGGAACGAGAAAAGGTACGTGCCATAGTAAAGGAATTGATGGAGCATGGGCTTATACGCGAAAGTAGGTCCCCATACTCCAGCCCCATTATACTGGTCAAAAAGAAAAATGGTGATGACCGTTTGTGCGTGGATTTCAGAGAACTGAATTCTAACACGCTACGTGACCATTATCCACTACCGCTAATTTCTGATCAAATTGACCAACTGGCTAAAGGAAAATTCTTTACAACTTTCGATATGGCAGCAGGGTTTCACCAAATACCCATCGCAGACTCGTCAATTGAAAAAACTGCTTTTGTGACACCAGATGGGTTGTACGAGTATTTGACGATGCCGTTTGGATTGAGTAATGCGTGCTCGGTATATCAACGGTGCATCAATAGAGCCCTCAGTTCATTATTGGGAGGGGCAGCTCAAGTCTATGTGGATGATGTCCTAAGCAAATGTGGAGATTTTGCTGAAGGATTATCAAACATTGAACGCATTCTCATAGCTTTACAGGACGCTGGTTTCTCCATTAATGCGGATAAATGCAGTTTTTTTAAACGCTCAATTGAATATTTGGGCTACGTAGTATCAAATGGACAAGTCCGACCAAGCTCACGCAAAATAGATGCTCTGGTAAAAGCACCAATACCAACAACACCAAAACAAGTAAGACAATTCTGTGGGTTGGCGGGATACTTCAGAAAGTTTATTCCAGATTTTTCACGAAAACTAATACCGCTATATGAGCTGACTAAACCAGGAGCTAAATGGGAGTGGAATGAACGCCATGAGACCGCAAGAGAAGAGGTTATTCAGTGTTTAACATCAACTCCAGCACTTACACTCTTCCAAGAGGAGGCTCCGATTCAATTATACACAGACGCCAGTAGTTTGGGATTTGGAGCAGTACTGGTACAGGTGATCGGAGGTCGTAAACACGCTATTGCCTTCATGAGTATGAGGACAACTGAAACAGAGAGCCGCTATCACTCGTACGAATTAGAAACCTTGGCGGTGGTTAGAGCGATAAAACACTTCAGGCAATACCTCTATGGACGAAAGTTTATAGTAATCACAGACTGTAATGCACTGAAGGCATCCAAGCACAAAAAAGATCTGCTTCCAAGAATCCATCGTTGGTGGGCATTTTTGCAAAACTTTAACTTTGAGGTTGAATATCGCAAGGGCCACCAACTTCAACACGCTGACTACTTCAGTAGAAACCCGGTGGAGCTTACGGTAAACATCATGACCAGGGATCTCAACTGGCTTAAAATCGAACAACGACGTGACGAAGCACTGAGAGGTATTATGGATGGTATGACCAATAACAATCCCAGCAATGACTACATACTGGAAAACAATGTCCTCAAACGAATAATTCAGGATCCAACTTTTGGACGAAAACATTGCACGGTAGTTCCTAAATCTTTTCAGTGGAGTTTGATAAACTCATTCCATACGGCATTAAAACACCCGGGATGGGAGAAAACTTTACAGAAAATAAAAGACAGCTACTGGTTTAACAATATGAACACGAATATTCGAAAATTTGTTGAGAACTGTGTGGTATGCAGAACTTCGAAGGGTCCATCTGGTGCAATACAAGCTCAAATGCATCCAATCCAGAAACCAACTACAGCATTTCAAGTTATCCACATGGATATAACTGGTAAGTTGGGAACATCCGATAACCAACAATATGTAATCGTTACCATAGATGCTTTCACAAAATATGTGCTTTTATACCATGCAACCAAGAAAGATCCACACAGTACCTTGGCTGCACTAAAACGAACAGTACACTTATTTGGTACACCAATACAAATAATAGTCGACGGTGGAAGAGAGTTTTTGGGCGAATTTAAAATCTATTGTGACCGTACAGGAATAGAGATTCATGCTATAGCACCAGGAGTCAGCAGAGCAAATGGACAAGTAGAACGTGTGGTAGCTACAATAAAAAATACTCTAACTATGATAAAGAACTTTGAAACAGAAGAGTGGCACACAACACTTGAAGAACTCCAGTTGGCATTAAATTGCACTCCTCATCGCGTGACGGGGGTAGCTCCACTCACTTTGCTTACTCAACGCAAACATTGCGTTCCCCCAGAGTTACTCACACTTGTAGACATTGATGAACAGACAATTAATATTGAAGCTCTCACTAATCATGTTCATCAAAAGATGTCACAAAATGCAGAGCGAGATAAAGTACGCTTTGATTCAAGGAAAGCAAAGATCAATAATTTCCAGCGTGGTGATTATGTTCTTATTAAAAACAATCCACGCAACCAAACTTCATTGGATTTAAAATTTAGCGAGCCGTTCGAGATAACACGAATTCTGGATAACGATCGCTACTTAGTTAAAAGGGTGGTGGGTCCAGGGCGTCCAAGAAAAGTTGCTCATGATCAACTCCGCAGAGCACCTCAACCTGGTGAACAGATAACCGTATCGGCGGAAGAAGAAGACACTTCAACATCGACCAATGACCCGGTACCATCCACTTCACGAGCCAATGCGGTCGAATAACAAGCCCAAGCATCAACTCATTGAATCAAAAGGTATGGTTTTATTAAAATTTCTAAAAACAGACATATACACAACATAGTCACAATACAGTACCACAGTGTACATAACAAAGCACCACAGTGTGCGCATCAAAGTACCACAGTGTACGCATCAACAAAGTACCACAGTGTACGCATCAACAAAGTACCACAGTGTACGCACCAACAAAGTACCACAGTGTACGCAATAACAAAGTACCACAGTGTACGCACCAACAAAGTACCACAGTGTACGCACCAACAAAGTACCACAGTGTACGCAACTCAGCATCACCAGTCCCATATTCTACCACAGTGTAGGCTAGAATATCTTATCATCAAATGGTAAAATAGAATAACCAAAAACAGATACCACTCTCAAAAGAAAACATTAATCACTTGTTTCAGTTATTCTCATCCGAAAACACGGCTAGTGCAGAGCGCGCACTGCCGGTCAGAATGGTCGTATCGGCGCAACACAATTTGAACGACTAACAAAATAAATGAATCATCGTGCACGTGTGCCGAACTTCGTAAACAAGTGACGCACGACAACCACCCTACTCTATCGACTATAAAAAGGAGGCACACCGAAGTGAAGGATGCATTCGTTTGTTAGCGCTCGTACTGTTAACAACTCTGTAAAATTACTTTACCCGAAATAAAGTTTGATTTATTATTATTTACTGATTAATTTATTTCCATCATGGAATATCAAGATACCAATGAAGACAATGACGTCAGCGTAGCTGACGTCATAGTTTTTAAAAACAATACTGGACCTGATGTTCCGTCATATACTAATTGTAAAACAAGAACGTGAGAAGTTAAACTGTTAACGTCATAGTTATGTTAACAGTACCTACATTATTTTTGTGACCTCCAGATATTTAACTATTTTATTTATAAACTAGCTGTGCCCGCGACTTCGTTCGCGTTTTTTTTTTTCGGAAAACAGCAATTTGTCGCTTAAAATAGGCATTGCACCTCTTTCTCCAGGCAGGACTTTTTATACTGTATTGGCGGTGAAACAACCTGGAGCGTACAAAAAGGTTGTTTTGGTTACTTACACGTGAAATAACGACATAATTTGGCCGTGGTAACAGTACTCATTTTTTTTCATGTGGAAGCTCACCTCACCGGGCTATTGGTGAGGCCGTATATCAGACTTAAACCGACTACAACCATACGGTGTGCCTCACAGCGCCGGTTATGAGTTGAACCTCGGTACGGTGACGTTTTGGCTCCACTGATCCATCCAGCGCTGGCTCGCGGACGGTAACTGGGCGATGTCCAGACACCCCCTTCACGGGAGACTCTGATTCGGGTGAAGAACATAAAACTCGTCTCATATACCCACGGGCACTTTTAGCGTACGCATGAGAACGGGAGTGAAAAGGTTCCGCTTGGAAGATTTTTACCGAATCTGCCCGCCACCTCCTCCATGCACGAGATGTTCTCCTCGCAGAAAATCGTCATAAAACAGCTGTGATGACCTAACGTCTCGATTCGTCCTACCAATTGGGAGACTCTTGCTGTGGTCAGTCAGTCAGTGTCGCTTCCTAGAAACTATGGCCCCCGCGGTATACCTAACAGATTACTCCCAGTCAATACTAAGGTCCACCCCCGCAACAAATAAATGTTTGCTTCTGAGCTTTGTTTAGCCACGGTGTAACATAATATTTCACACTACTGTAACCGAACGGAAAATAAATGGTCTGAAAATGTAAAAAAAAACTTCACCGGTTACCTGTCAATATTTCAGCTTAGATGTAATTTATTTGGCGATAGTGTCTTCCATGCATTTAATATAGTAAAATACTGTAATACTAACAAAGTGTTAAGTTAAACTAACAACTAAATAAAAATTATATTCTAATATAATTATGTTTACGGGAATCAACGCGATCACGTATTTAAATTTGCTTTGCCTAACGTTTCCACCAGGTTGCACTGGCCGTAGTCACAGGCCTGTAGGTACTGTAATACTTTTGAAATACGTGATCGCGTTAATCCCCGTCAACATAATTATTTTATTATGGAACGCGAAAGTTTAAACGTTTGGTTCTTCTGTTTCTATAACTCTTTTTTATAAATATATGTATATTTACTAGACTGAGCTGATGGTCTAGTGGTTAGTTGTGGTAGTTAGTCGTGGGTTCGAGTTCCCAGGACAAATAATTCTTTGTTTGGTTGTAATTTATCTATAATATGTATGTATTTAGAAATATATAAGTATGTTTATCAGCAGTCTGGTTACCATAGTACAGGCTTTGCCTAGTTTAGGATCAGACGGCCGTGTGTGAGGTGTGTGAAGTTATTATTATTATTAATGCCCTGAAACATATTTATGAATTTAATGGCTGCAAGAGGCAAAATAGCTCGTTGGCATAGTCAAGCACCAGCTACGGATTAGTCTGGGATCACCAACAACGAAAAAAAAAAACTCCTACTGTTTCAACAATCACCACAGAAAAGCACATTCCCCTATGATATCCTACGATTCAAAAAAAACTCGAAATCCTTCAAACAGACTTGACTATCTGCAGGTAAAATCTAATGTAACTAATAATATTTCTTTAACACAGGTAAAAATCGATATTTGTGAGTGGTTTTATAAAAAATATTTTAAACTAAAAAATAAACCGACGAAAAGAACTAAAACGCATGAAATAAATAAACCTTTTAACCACCATTTGGGGACCACCCTTGAGATATACCCTACCCTATCTATGAGGTACCCAATATAACAAAAAAAGAATAATCAAAATCGGTTCATAAATAAGGAGAGGGCTGAACAATAAAAAAAAAAGAAATATGTATTTATACGGTCGAATTGAGAACCTCTTTTTTTTTCGTCAGTTAAAAACGATACCTAATTTAAAAAAGTAAATTACTTTAAATATAAAAATAAGTTCAAAAAAAAAGAAAAGAGTGTCGAAGAAGGATTCGATCTCGCACGCACCGAGTAGAAAGCGTTCACTATACCAGATGAACTAAACGCTCGCTGTAACGTTGTTCGAAATAGGAATATACATTCCACTCACATTAAAATGTTATTACAGCTTTCATTGATTTTCCTGCGGGAACCAAAGTTTAACCCGGGATAAAAAGTACCCTATAACCTGCTAAGGCACTCAAACTATTATCATACTAAGCTTCAAGAATATCCCTTAAGTAACTTCTGAGTTTATCGTGAACATACAAACAGACAGACAGAAAGAGAAGGCAGACAGACAGACAAAAATTGTTTGAATTGCATATTCGGCATTAGTATCGATATCTTAATACCCCTCAGTCGATTTTTTTCAAATATATTCAATGTACAGAATTCATCCCGATACAGATTTATTATAAGTATAGATAACTATTAGTATGTATGGTAACTGATAGCTTAAAAATAGTATAAAATATTTTAGATTCCCACGCCGGGGCAGGCTTAAAAACTTTGCATCATACAATATGTAAATTATATGTTATGTAATTTTATGATAGGCATTAAAGTCTACCATTATAATTCTATGACTATAAGAAAAATTAAGTTTTCTAAGATGATTTTGAAGCAAGAAAATAAGTTAGTACGCCACGAGGGCGAATAGCACACACTGAGTAAAAATGTTTTTTAAATGCTTATTTTTTGCCCGTTTTGAATGAAAAGGCAGTATTATAAAGCGAGAGTTCGCCATGACTTGACCACCCTTTGATTGGTGAAGTGAATGGACTACGAGGAATAAGAGTTTCTGTCACCACAAGCAATTTGTTAGGTAGAAAGACGAAAATCAAACTATTTTCACACTAAATAAAAACACCACTGAACAAAGCTAAACGTCCTCAAAGAGCATTTAGTTATTTTGAGAGTAGGATATAGAAATTGATAAATAATCACAGAAGGTGCTTCACACGATTGAATACATCATTTGTTTTTTGTCCAAAACAAGTATAATATAAGTTTGATGGTATAATGGCGTAATATTATCATTCTTCTTTTTTTCTTGTGAATCGTGTTTATATTGAAAACAAAATTATAACGTAAAACTATATTATCTTAAACTGACTTCAATATAAAAAGATTTCAATTAGTAGGTATCTTTTTTTTTAACGTGTGGAAACCCCCACCGGTCATCAACCCACCTGGGCTAAGCGGTAGGGTGGTATGTCGGACTCGAACCGACTAAAAACCACACGGTGGTCTGTCACAGTCCATATTATCAGGGCCTCAGGTGTACCCTTACAAGGAAATCCCTGTGAACCCTGGCAGACTTGGCCACCTGTTAAGCAACAGGCTACCCCACTGTGTTGTGGGGGATTTTATCTCCTGTCAGTAAGAGAGGCACGCGCGGAATACGGCACCCCGTCTCGGGCCTGCTTCTGCTAGGGCACCGGATAGCCCTGTCCGTCGCCCCCAGGCAAGCGCTCATGGAGGCCGGAGAATCCGGAGATTAACTTGCTCTCTCCAGTGCCTGGTGCATCTTCTGCGGGATGGGAGAATACTGGTTCTCTCCCGTTCTTGGTGTTGGTGTGGTGTCTTTTTTTAGTAAGAAAGTAAGAATAGTAAGAATCCATATTTAGTAGCGATAGGCAAAACTCATGATTGTTTAACATTGTGGTGATTTAAAAAAACATTTAAAGAACATTGTTCTGCGTCCATACATCATTCGCCCCAGGACCAACAGTAATAAAAAAATACTTGTTATATTTGAAATCATGTAGGAATTCCTATTGAGATAAGATGTTAATTTGGACTCTGCTAGAGTTATGCACTTTTTAGATGGTGTATATTTATGTAGTTTCTAAGACTCTTGGTGGCTTAAGCTGTTCTCTAAGTTATTGCATTCATTTTTCTAATTTAGCTTCCCATCCACAAGAACCTGGAAACATTTTTTGCTACCTACAGTATTGACCACCACTACATTCTAAGCCAATGTCAATAAAAATTACCGTTTCTGTTTAATTTGATTACTTTTTGGTTTAGTGATGGATTAGGTCAGTAAAAGAAGGATGAAAATATATTGAGCATAAAATAGAGCCTTTAGGAACATCATTTTCATTTTTTAACATTTTTTATTTCTAAGTCAAAGTTTCTATTCTAACAATGCGAACAGACAATGTGGACAAATATTAGATACAAGTTAAACAAGGCCACGTTTCGCCGTGACTCGATGTAATAAAAAACAAAGTCACGTAAAACATTAAAATACAGCAAAAAAATATTTATTTTTGCTTTATGTTGATGTTTTATATTACTTTGCTTTTAGTTTTAGTTTCATAATAAAACATGTTCGAGGTGTAACCTTATGTCACAATGTTAATAATCGACTGCTTTAATTTTAGTTTACAGCCCACATTATCGCATTACTGGGTAGGTATGTAACGCCATTCATCACCTGTATAATCTACATCCAGTGCCATCTCATCATCGACGATGTTATTAGACTATAGGGCAAATAGATGTTCAATTTTATTTGTTAGTCTGTTTTTTTTTGTTAGTAGTAGTAGTAGATTGTACATGATTTTAAAGGAGATTGTCGAATCTCGCCCCAGAATCAACAAATATGTGGCTTACACGATAATTATTTATCTATTTGAAAGTTTGAACTACTCCACACATTATCCTCTCTCAACACCAATCAAGCACAGAGAGTGCTACTAAATCTCGCAAAGTAACTATGTGTCGATGAGTAGTAGAGGTAGTAAATGGGCGTCTTAAGCGAGCTTATAAGCTGCTGCGCCAAGAATATTGTAATAGAGCTTCGAAACATTCAATTCCTGATTTCAGGGTTGCGGCAGCATTCATAAATAAGTTTAACCCAGCTTTAGAAGACAGAGAGGATGTAATAATCTCAATAGTCCAAGAAAAAATTTTTACTAATAATTCACTTGCTGATTTTGTGGAGCATAATAATTTAAATAGAAGACGGGCCTTGTTTGAAAGTATAACAGTGAATATTGGAAACCTTACTGATTTTCCATATAATATAATGATTTAATTTTAATACCATTGCAAGTTTATCAAATCAAACAGGCTCGTTCATATACGGTGAACACGTTAGACAAGATGGTTCCTATATTATTAAGGTATGCAGGGAGGTCGATCAGGATCTAATAAATGAATTACATTTATTGACATATGAAAATGTATGGTTATTGCGATTCAAAATACAAAGCCGTCACATCAGTCACAAAACTTATTTTGTTTATATCATTATAGCTTCGACTCAAATAGGAAGACAAGCGGTAGTGCAGTATTGCCTTGTATTGTATTGTTGGGCGCAGAACCATTGGTTGCTGCGCCCATGTTATGACTATTATTTGGTACAAAGTTACAGAAGGTATCAAAATATCGACCTCCCTGCACAATTTTTAGACAATATTCTAATTGAATTGAATTGAAAATGAATATGAACAAATAATAATGTAAAAAATGTTTTGTATTTTTTATTTATAAAATACATATACACAGAAAAATACTAACATAAAATGATAAAGGTAATATGACGAACTAGTTAGTCTCGTGGTTATTAACCCTTACTGTTAAGATTGAAGCACTGCAAATCTTTGTTTGATGAACATGTCTTTGTGCTGTAGGTTATTTACCTTTAAACAAGTATCTATAAACACTTACCGTATTTATAAAATGCCATTGATTGTCTCCATATCTGTAAAAAGTATTTTAAAGACTCGAAATCCGATCAGGGTAATTAAAATATATAGCAAATAATGAATTAGTGATTCAAACATAACCTCGAAATCTGATATATTATTTGCGACTCTGCGCTTTACCCGCTAGTCCATCTTTTAAATAAAATGTGATGGGAGTTCATACATTATTTCAAATATAACAAGTATTTTTTCATTGCTGTTGGTTCTGGAGATAAGAAATCAATAACTTAGAGAACAGCTTAAGCCACCAAGAGTCTTAGAAACTACATAAATATACACCATCTAAAAAAGTGCATAACTCTAGCAGAGTCCAAATTAACATCTTATGCTAGGGAGAGGGAACAAGGTTTATGCTCTAGAAAGAGTAATTAGAACTACTTCCACATATATAGCGTGTATAAATAGGAAGTTATTCACACTTTCCAAATAGTGAAGATTCCTTGCCTCTAATTCTTATTACTAAGAAGCTTTCCAAAATAACTAACTTTCACTAATATAATTAAACAGTGGTGTCCATTCTGTTGTATTTATCTCTTAACTATAATTGACTAAATTTTCTTCATACAAGATGTAAACCTTGTACTCTTCGAAACAATGTCTTATTTCAAATATAAACAAGTAGGTAACATACGTCGCTATCGAAATAAGCAATTTATTTGTCGACTAAAGTCTGACACGCTTAAATAAACTTTAATACCACGTAGCGAGAGCTGCTATTCGTTGAATGCCATCTCTTTTGCTCTGTGTTTTTAGTAAGCGTCTTCGTAGGTGTCGCCAAAATTTTTTTTTTGAACAAGTTTTTATACGGCAATTATACGGCATTTGAATAAATGGGGACTCTCGCTGCGTGGAAATAAAGTTGAGTATACGTTGACAGGTTTTAGTGAAATTTAGTGGCGCTGAGAAATAGATGCCAGTAACAAATAGACCTTGTTGCGAAGAAGACAAGGTCGATTTCATATTAAGAAATTAAGTTAGATTTTAGTTTAGTGAGTCTGACAATAGAATCGACACCAATGTGTTTTATAAAAGTAAATTTAAATCTAAACTTTCTATCTTTCTTTTTTAGCCGTTTTCAACCACCAAGGTGTAGGCCTCCTTTAGTTTATGCTATCTTTCTCGTTCTTGAGCAGTTTCTAATCACTTTCTTCCCGCCAGTCTTTTGATATCGTCGTACCCACACAAGACATCTTCCTCGTAGACGTTTCTCGCCAATATTAAAGCTAGTCTAAACTAAAAATTTTAAATTTTTATAGATGACTTGTAATTAACATTATTTTTAAATTACTTTTTTTGCCCTTAAATATTTTTAAAGAATTTTTTGCGGGAATTGGGCTCGGTTGAAATTTTATATAGGTAAATAAAATATATTATATTGACTGATTCATTTGATTTGCTCACGTAAAAGTATTTTTACATGCCTCGGGAATATCTTGTTCATTAGCTGTGTCCCTGGTCCCTAAAAAGCAAGAAATAAATAGAACTTTTAAGTCTTAAATATTGAGCTTATTTACATATACTATAAAATTTTATATAAATTAATTTTGAGCCCGCGCTAAACAACAAACTGATTAATTATCAAAATTTTATATGTACTTAGAAATGGAAAAGACTCTACGTAATATAATTTTATTTATTTCTTGCTTTTAAGTTTTTTTCGTTGGTTGAATTTTTTGCTAAAAAGCTTTAATTTTATGATTTTTTGTGGCTCGCGTCATTTTTTACTACTATCTTTTAATACATTTAATACTAAATACTTTAAAATGCTATCAAATATATTTTCTTCAAAGCATATTAAGTGATTTCTGTCACTAAAACCGCAGTTTTTATATCTAACTTTGCGTAGGATAGGTATGGTTTCCATCATCAGTTCAGCGTCATGATATGATTATTCCTAAACGTAAATACCTGATTAAGTTATGAAAAGTAAACAGAAACACTATTCCTGCCCTCGAAAATCGAATGTTTCTCTCAATTTTATCAGAATCCCATCATCACATCCTGACTTCCTTGACATGGGACTACCCTTGATACCCTATTTAATAAAAACAGAATTAACCAAATCGATTCATAAATAACGGAGTGAGGGCTGAACAAGCCCTCTCAACTGATTACAACAATAAAAATATATTTGCGGTTGAATATTTATAAACCTAGTTTTTTTTCGTTGATTAAAAAGTAATAAATTAGAGCAAGCAGTGTTTGCTCATAAATGGTTCTACATTTAGAATAAGTGTGTGTAAAATAATTTATGTACAACTATGATTTGGTACTACTCACCTAATAGGCGGCGAGAAGCAAGCAATAACCTTATTGCCTTACGGAATTATTCGACATGAATACATAAATGATGACAGTTGACAGTGATGTAGTTAAAAATATAAAATCTAATATTTTATGTTGTTTATTCAACTTTGATTATTAATTTTAAATTTGATATTTTAAAGTATGGTAGATTATCAGCTTTTGGCGTTAACTGTACTGTCTTCCTGTTTTGTTGTTAGCGTAGAATTTAGTACAGAAGTATCTTTTATATGGCGTACCTATCATTCTCATGTAAAACCGTCAAAGAAGCTACATCATTCGAGTTAATATCACGTCTACTTCAATTATTCTGAAGTCGTGTTATCAGTAGAATAGTACACAGTGAAAGTGAATTCAATCAAAATTATGGGTGTCAGAGTTTTGTTAATCAGGGGCTTTAGGCAATATTTTACGAAATTCAAAAATAATAGAGGATTCTCAACTTTAAACAGGTGAGTAAACTTAAGAAATAACTTTTAAGATAAACTTAGAGTTCAATATGCGTTATGTTTTCTTTTCTGTGGGTTTTTATAGTACATCATCGGACAATTTAAAAAAAAAAGTTAAGAATAAATTCACTGTAAGCTCTTATAAAATATAAGTTAATACGAAATTTAATTTAATTTATTGCCCTTATAACAAGTATAATACATATACAATGTTATCATGACACAATAGTGGGAGACTGGTTTCCAAGCTAGGTCGAATACCTATGTTATGAATAACCAGGCTTCCATTAAACGAGATAGCCATATTTTAATGTACAAAACTGGAGCTAACGCTTAAACAATTAAATAGAAAATAACAAAAAAAGCAAAACAGGTAACTGAATATAAATTGTGCGTGTGTGTGTGTGTGTGTGTGTGTGTGTGTGTGTGTGTGTGTGTGTGTGTGTGTGTGTGTGTGTGTGTGTGTGTGTGTGTGTGTGTGTGTGTGCGCGTGTGTGCGTGTGTGTGTGTGTGTGTGCGTGTGTGTGTGTGTGTGTGCGTGTGTGCGCGTGTGCGCATGTTAGTAAACATTTAGAAACAAATACTTTAACACACGTTTTAGTTTTAGGATATATATCCAAAGATTTATTTAATTTATTTTATAAAAATCCGCCTAAAAAGGAAAAAGTTCTGTAGGAGAAATGGGGACAGGATGACGTCGGACATACGTTATGTTTCCGTCGTTTTGATAATGCAGACGGAGACGGATAAAACGGCTTAACACGTTAACAGTTTGGTGTACCGTATGTGGTACACGGGGAGTGGTTCCGCTGAGTTCGTGTACCCTATGAGGCACACGTGCCCTGTGTTACTCTACGGGCCCTCGGACCACGAACTTGTCAAATTAGTTAGTGTTTTCTTTGTGGACTTGTGGCCAAGGATCTAATAAATATAAAAAGTCAAAAACATGTCATATATTTTTTTAATTGTTGCTATAACAACACAAAATAAAACAACTTAGTAGAAAATAAACCAAGTTTTATTGGTGAATGTGAATTTTAGAAAAATAAACAATACAGTATGTTTTTTTGCAAATTTTACATTGCGTTGATACCCGTTTGGCTTTGGCCCGTGGGTATGGAACAAGTCTACCTTCATCAAGGAAGTTTTGGTAGCATCCCAGGTACCGTCATCGGATGGAACGATATCCTTTCTTTTCTTTTTTCCTTTGTTATAACTGAGGATCATTTTGGGCCTGAAAGACTGATCTGGGAAACTTCCATGCTGCACTTCTCTAGCAACATAATCTACTGATTACTCAATCTCTGGCCCGACTTCTAAATACGCTTCCCCGTCTTCATCATCTTCGTTGTCTTGGTCTTCTTCTTGATCCAATGATTCCACGATCTCATCTTTACCATCAGAATCTTCTAAGATTCTTCTTATCTTTGTCTGTTATTTTTCTTAACATCCTAACACTTTGCAAATATCCAGAAAAAAGGAAAAACACTTTTCCGTAAATAAAAAATCGTGAACGTGAAGATTGTCACTAAATATTGTGAGTCTACCTTTTATTAATACAACAATTATTATGATTGAGGGTAGGGCGATGTTTTTCTGCCATAGTATGCATATGTTACCTAATTCATTACCTATGGTCAATAAACTAAACGTACATATGTGTAGGCTCCCTGAATACAAATTTATATTTATTTATATGAGTATTCACATTAACTGTACAAATTTACATTTAATATTTATTTACTATTTCCTATTCTATTTATTAAACATTATATACAAAATTATAATATTTAGTTAAAAACATAGATAAACAAGGTCGATACCGATTTGTCGAATAACCCCATCGATACTCAAGTATCGATAGAGACGTAACCCTAGTACCACCTCTCGACCTAATAACCAGTATCGGACAACGCCCTGCGCCCGCGCAGAGGTCAAGATCAGTCATTTGTTTATCTCGACGCGGAACGCATGTCCCTCGGTGACGCTTACACTTACGGCTATCTACCTACTTTCGCTTACAATAAACTTATAGACTTTTGTATTCCTTCCTTCCGCCTACCAGCTATTTATAAACTATATACTGTGCTTATCTTGTGTTGCAACTTCTAATCGTGCCTTCTATTGTGTATCGTGCTAAGGACTTGGACAATATATATATATATATATATCATCTTGAACTGTAAGTGTTTATATTTTATTATACCTACTGCACCACACCTACATATGTCTACTGGCACACTCATGAGTCCGTGGTACGTGCTAAGGGTACATGGTAATTTTCATTCATGAGTCCGTGTACCGCGCGGTGTACACGGGTATATCCGGGGTCAACGACCTATATTTTGTTATTTTT
The DNA here is from genome assembly GCA_963859945.1 of Euplagia quadripunctaria. Taxonomy (NCBI): domain Eukaryota; kingdom Metazoa; phylum Arthropoda; class Insecta; order Lepidoptera; family Erebidae; genus Euplagia; species Euplagia quadripunctaria. The sequence continues at coordinate 2,694,593 of OY982566.1, read as the reverse complement.
ATGTATCAGTCGATAAGTGGACATCGAATAATGGCCAAAAAGTATAAAATCACACATGGACATATGGCGTGTTTCGGAACGCTTGTATGGGGACTGTTAACGTGTTAAACTAGCTACAGTATTATTAAGAGCTCTCTGCTAAATTCAAGTCGTCTCTAAGGAAGTCAGAAAAGTCCGTTTCAGATTTGGACAATTAAGCTAGCTTAGTATAGTCACTGAAATAGATAGTGTAATAATAATAATAATACTGACTGACTAAGTGATAACTGGAGATACCTCACACACGGTCGTTTAATCCCAATCTAGGCAGAGCCTGTACTATGGTAACCAGACTGCTGATAAACATACATAATTAATAGATGATCATACTCGTCACACAGTTATTTGTCCTGGGTTCGAATCGAACCCACGACCAGGATCAGCAGTCAGGATCACTAACCACTAGACCAACAGGTCAGTCGTAATGCGTGCGTGCGTGAGCACGTGCTTGCGTGCGTGCGTACGGACGAGGGTGCGCGCGTGTAGGCGTGCGTGCGTACGGACGAGGGTGCGCGCGTGTAGGCGTGCGTGCGTGGGTGTGTGTTTTCTGTTCTACTTGCTACGTTCCGATGGTTGACTCAATTCCGTTTGATTTTCACTACTACAGGTTTTTAGGAGTCTCTAAGAAAAGAAAAAATCTTGTTGCCGCACATTGGCTCACACCATTATAACATGGCATTAACACCAAAATAATAACGTATAGGTATTGATTATTTTGATAATAATTAAATTCATTGGCAAAATTGAAGTGTCTGTTTGTAATGCAAAATAATGTTTCTTTTTTAGCTCGACAGACAGTTATTTACACGATACCTTAGCCTAAAAATCAGTTATTAAAATTTGTATCTGTCTATCTTTCTGTTTGTTCCGGCTAATCTCCGAAACGGGTGGACCGTATTCCACAGGACTTTCACTCACAGATAGCTGGTGTTATAAGGAGTATCTTAGGCTACTTTTATTTTGGGAAAATAATTAGGGTTCCGCGCAAAATATATAAATATGTACACGCGAGCGACGCGTAATACTGTAGTATTTAAATAACTTTTCAAATACTGATAATGTAATATTAAGCTTTCACTAAATAATGGTAATATTAATTTGAGCTTGTTAATTTTTTTTACATGTTATTATAAAACTTATTTTTAATATCTTTTGGACACTTTGGTCTACTCTACAGACAGACTTATCATTTGTTTTATGCCTTGAACACATTTCGTCCGTTTTCATTCATTCTTAGAATTCTGTAAGAAAGAGATGCTACTTCCAGCGTTCAGCGTCTTAACGCTTATGTTAATTTGTAATTGGTAATATTTTTTCTCAAATACCGACCAAAATGTCATACTTATCCATCTTAACGCGCTGGACAAACATTTGTTGAAAAATACATCACGGTCAAATTAAACCACGAAAGAAAATTAGAGGTTTTTCTGAATTTTTACTTCTTTTTGGCGCGTTATGGAAAATTGATGAGAGAAAATTTTTACGATGCGCGCGCACACCGTCACGAAAAACCGACACCCTAAAGTTAGCTTGTCAACATTTTACTTTTGAAATGTTGTAGAATTTGAGGTTAGTTGACGGTATGTATTATTTATTATGATATTTAAATAAACTTTATTTAACTAGATAAAAGTAGATATAACTTCTTACGTGCCGTACACACTCTTTTTTTAAAGGAAAGTGTAGTCTAGTCACAGTTGTGTAACAAGAAGTAAAAAATAATGCATATTTAAACATAGCTTATTGAGGTTTCAACGCGTTGAAAAAAATAACTTGCTTTTCACAATCGAAAATTATTTTCTGTTTTAAGTTTTTTCAAACTATATTTTATTATTTATTTTTTAGTCTTGAATTATTATTTTAAGTGCGTAGTGCTACCTCGACCATATCTGGTCTTTTGTAACACACTCTTGCTTTAAAGTTCACTGCTCAGATTTATGGCTTCAAGAAATCTCCAGATCCTATCAGCAGTTATTTGTTTTGTTCTTGTCTTGCACATCATGCAACATACACTTTTTCACGTAACTTTATAAACTTAATTATTTTATAAAGATATTTAATAGTTTCAAGGTTGTTTCGCTGCTCACTGACAATACTTACCTTCATGGAGGCGGTTTCCTCTTGGTCAGGCGGAAGATGTGGAGTTGCCAGTGAGCAGAAGTAATATACTCCCAATTTTTTTTTATTATTTTATTTGTTTTTTTTACTATTTTATTTCTTTATTTTTCGTTTTATTGTTCTCGTGTGAAAATTTGAGTCTGTGTACCAAAAAAAAATCTTTTCTTTCTTGCTTTCTATTGTCATCGGCCCTTGGCACGTGAACAATTTTTCAAGTTGATCGAACCATTAATTAAAACTACGTTGAAAGATTCCGTTACATATATTAGATGGATAGATGCCAATTAGAAGAACGGGTCAACGTAATAGTCTGTCAGTCAGTCAGTCTTGAACACAGTCAGTCAGTTTCACGAAACAGTTCTTCAAACTTCCTCTTACCAAAGTAAATATTACCTTTACCAGTCGTTTATGTTCTTTTCTTCTTCTTCTTCTTCTCCAGATATTCAATGCATCACCGCGCGAAGAAAAAAAAGTTATTAGAAAAAAAATACTTACCTGGACATACGACGATACAGAGAGCTTCTTGAAATCTTTGACTTGATTTTAAGTAATGTTCGTTTTCTACATAATTTTGTGTATTTTTAACCGACTTCAAAAAAGGAGGAGGTTCTCAATTCGACTGTATGTTTTTTTTTTGTGTTTGTTACCTCAGAACTTTCGACTGGGTGAGGCGATTTTGATGATTATTTTTTTAATTGAAAGCTGGTGCTTCCCGTGTGGTCCCATTTCATTTGGTCCAGTTCTGACAATGGCATCCATGAGAAAACCATAAATAAATCTTTTATGGAATAGTTTTTTTTGTTGAAGTCGGTTTTTTTTAAAATAATTATTTAATTAAAATTGTCATTAATTCTATTCAATTATTCACCTCTAATCACCTACTTCCATTCTGTTTCAAATTATTATTTCAAATTTGCATGTTTATATGGTAATATTTTAAAATATTTTGTTCGAATACTTTCAATTTCTATCAGAAGTAATTGATTATATTGTCTTGCTACGTGACAGGCCAAGTCTAGTGTAGGAAGCCTTTGTAAAAGCTGACATCAACAGATTTTTCTTACTCGTAAGTTGTGTTGTAACAATATAAAGTATGTCTTGCAATATGTTAAAATATGGTTATTATAAGAAGAACTTGTAAACGATGTTGGCAATAAAATGTTTCTCTTATCTTATCTTATAGTTATCTGAAGTTTATAGAACCGTTTTGATGTTATTTTTAAGGAGCCAGATGCGGTTAGAATTTGCAGTCTCGTGATAGCAGGTCCGATGCCTGTTATCTCTTCACTTAGAAGATTATATTGATATGCATGGTGATATCGTTTTATTATAGACCTACAATCAACATTGATTGCTGTGTTACAGTCAAATAATGTTTTCAAATTATCTTTGTCATCATTAGATTGATATACTAGATTAATATCTATCTGTTTTGGTACTAAGGATTACACGGAAAACAATGGTAATTAAAATGTATATCTTGAAAAGTTGTTATACCTCATTTTAGTTTGTAATTAATAATAATGACGTGGGACATCTCACACACGGCTTCCCGATTGATAATGGAAATCAGGTAGAGCCTGTACTATGGTTACCAGACTACGGATAAATATACTTAAATATTACTAAATACATACACATATATTATAGATAAATTATACCCAGACACATTTATACTAATACTAGCAGCGCCCCGCGGTTTCACACGCGTAAGTCCCGATCCCGTGGGAATATCGGGATAAAAAGTAGCCTATGCATTAATCCAGGTCTCCAGCTATCTATATACTAAGTTTCATAGCAATCGGTTCAGTGGTTTTTGCGTGAAAGAGTAACAAACATACATCCATCCATCCATTCATCCATCCATCCATCTATCTAAACTTTCATATTTATAATATTAATATATAGTGGGATTATAAAGCTGAAGAGTTTGTTTGTTTATTTGATTGGTTGAAAGAGCTAATCTCAGGAACTACTGGTTCGAATTGAAAAATTATTTTAGTGTTAGATAGCCCATTTATCGAGAAAGGCTATTTTATCGTAAAAATGCGTGGGGTTCTAGATGTAAAGATGCTAGATGTGTTAGTAAACGTAAAGTCATTATATATTATAATATTTTAGAAAAACCCCACGATTCTTCACGACATAATGTTTTTTTCTTCATCACTCTATTTTGTTTTAGTATTAGAAAATTATTTTCAAAGATTCCGTTACATAGATACATACATACCATGGAAATAAAAGCTTGTTAAAAACCGTCCATTTACTCTGGACTGTAATTGAAACAGGCTCAGATCGATGTAAACGCGGAAATGAAAATAATTCTTATTATTGGTTAATTAGTTATTAAAAGATTGACTAATCAAGTTATCGAAAAAAAAAAATCTTAAACAGAGCTTCAAGTTAAAAAAGACTTAGACTTAGGTCATTATTGTGACGTAGGTTAGTATATATTCGTAATAATAGTAATTATTGATACGAATACCTATATGTATAAAAACATGTGTTGTTGTCATAATAAATATTTTTTATATAAGCAACCTAAATTTCTTATTAGCTAGGTACCAGTCCAGTCGGCCGTCCGAACGCTCCATTTTCTGCGTGAGGTGGAAGCTCACATGCTTAGAAACGTGCGCGCCTCATTTTGCACCTTGGCGGCTCGCCAGTACAACTTTTAATTATCTCCGAACACATACCCCGAGAGACATTACTAAATAATCATTTCAATTTATGTCTTAGAATGTTCACCAAATACATATTTTGAAACTATACTGCTACATAGAAATAATAGAAATTGTATTATTCATTACAACTGCTTATTACATTAATAATATTAGAAGGAACCACTTGTTTAAATAGTTAAAAAAATTTATAAGGTTTTTAAAAATTTTCTATTCGTGATTAAGAAATTTTAGCCTAATGGATAAAATAAAGTTTGTTACTGTTGGATTTTTACAAATCAGGGGTGAAATCAGATACAGTCTTGTAAAACAAAAATATGTTAGAAAATATTAAGGTATAAATTGGTGAGTCATAAAATATAATATTATAATCTTGAACATGACACTTTTAAGAATTATGTGCGTTGTCAGAAAAAAAAAGTTATGTAATCGGATAACACAAGAATCCTTTCATACAATTCAAAGTCTTCTTTTATTATATCGTAGCTGTAGGTGTGTGTTTTTAAAGACATTTTTCGCATTGAGCTCTATCCCTTGGATAAAGATATGGTCAGTTGGTGTTCCTATCATATTGGTCTTTCTAATCACAGGACAGACATATGGCTATGCGATCCAGGACCATTCGAGCTACTGCAATCTCAGTCCCGTGTTCTCATCCCCTCATACCCTGATTTAACTTCTTCCCTTTTCCCGTCTTAAATCGGTTACTTTCTAGGAATCACAGACCTATTTCAGTGTTTAATGTTATTTCTAAATTCCTTCAAAAACTTTTAAATCATAAACACACACAATTTCTTAAGCAAAGTAATTGTATGGCCCAGAACCAATTGTTTCGTGAAAGGTAAATCTACTGAAGATGCCACTTTATTACTAAGAGAGCAAATTGCAAAATATCTTCATAATACATCGAAGGTGATAGGTGTTTTTAATTTAGCAAAGGCGTTTGGTACGGTCTCTGTTCCCCTACTACTGTCCAAAATGGAATCACTTCTAGTACGCGGGATTGCACTTGATATTTTTCGATCATATGTTATAAGTCGCACACAGTGTATCAAAAAAGCTAATTATACTAGTGATTATTCTCAACTTTCTTTTAGAATTCCTCAGGGTAGCGTTCTGGGGCCCACACTCTTTCTTATAAATGTCATGTATGTTAACGTTTTGTGTACAAAATCGTTACCTCACTGTGGTATAATAACATAATATATATACTGATCAGACAGCGTTGGTTGTTCATGGGAGTGATTGGAGGGAGACCCAGTGAGAAAATTCACTTAGAGTGGTAACGAAATATCTCAATAAAACTTCTGACACTCAATATAGATAAGACCAAATTTGTTACCTTTTCTCACCGTTCTAGTAGGTACCTAACCACCATGAGATTTCCATATCAGAGCACGTACCTGTGAATCACTACCTAAATGTAACTGTCCAAAACTTAGTATCACACCTAACGTTAAATATTTGGGTCTTTTTAAATATAACTTTCTAAATTAGTCAGGACATAATATTAATAATAAAATCTAACCTGCCGTGTGAGAAAACTGATTTAAATATTTAAAAAGCTCAGATATTCCGCAGATACTGAAACTTAATGTGCTTATTATGACTTGGTATAATATCGTATTATGGGGAATCAGTAGTGAAACAACTAAAAATAATAAACAATCTTTTATGCCTCAAAACTAATTCGTAATAATTATAAGAAGAGCAATGAAAACAATAATTAATCTAAGTAGAAATTACACAAACCCAAAAGAAAGTGAATAATTACTACAAAAATATGAACCCTACAAATAAGGTAACAAGTCTGTTCTGCGCGTTGTCCAAGCAAAAAAGAGAGCGAGCTGCACCTCAGTACGGCTATTTATAGGCTCGATATCGGATGATGTGTGACATCACTTGTTTTTTTCGACTACCGTCAGCTATCAGTATACTAATTTGGGGCGAAATGTCCAAGTGTCATCCTTAGAACGTGCCTAAAGGGCAATATCGAAAGTCATGTTTGGGAAACCACGGAGATATACCACCGAAATTTCATATAAAGCATGGTCTGTTCTCACCATTAGACAGCTTTTTATGATATCTCTTGTAACTCGTTAGCATAAAAGCATTGAATACAAACCAATTTTAACCCGCGCCGCCATTTCGCTCGGACGCCCCTTTCCCTAACCGCCCGCGTGCCAGTCGTGGCAGGAGCGCGTTGGCGCACGTACGTTGTGAAAACGTTGACTCTCTCCTGCGGCTCTCGCTCACTTTATCTCCAGTGTATGTTAAGTCTAAGAAATCTGTTGTGTACTCAAAACATTGTATTTTTAACGAGAATAAACGTTTGGTGGTATAGCATATATATAGCGGTGGTAGCTTCGTTTCATTACACGCCCAATCCCACGAGCTAGCCTAAACTTGTTACTTTGTAACGTGCTTAAGATACATAAATAAATATTGACGTGCTGTTGATTCATAATTGATGATAATATTACTTATATTGGAATATAATTATGTTCAAGTAGGGCAGAAGATGGCAACTGATTGGAGCCGTTCGGTTGAAAAAACAGTTGCAGCCTATTAAAGAACGTGGTTTACCAGAACTACAAATATTCTATTTTTTTTACTTATCTATAGGATCCATAGAGTTCGTCTGGGCTTGTGAATATAATGATATAACACTGATTGACCGAGGAGTAAAACTGAAACTGAATCTCCTTCTTGAATGCCTTAATTATTTAGAAAACTATGGCTGCCAGGTCATTCCATGGAAATAAGTTACTAACAAACCACTGTTACTAACTTTTTTTTTATATTATAGGGGGCAAACGAGCAGACGAGTCACCTGATCGTCAGTGAAAACCGTCGCCCATGGACACCTGCAACTCAAGAGTCACAAGTGCGTTGCCGGTCTTTGAGATAGGAGTACGCTCTTTTCTTGAAGGTTTGAAGGTAGTATCGGTCCGGAAATACCGCAGTGCGATAATTTGTTCCAGACATTGGTTGTGCGAGGCAAAAAAATTCTCGAAAACCGCACAGTGGAGGATTGCTAATTATCCAGGATATATATCTCAGATATTCCGCAGATACTGAAACTGAATGTGCTTATTATGCCTTGGTATAATATTGTATTATTGGGAATCAGTAGTGAAACAACTAAATATAATAAACAATCTTTTATGCCTCAAAACTAATTCGTAATAATTATAAGAAGAGCAATGAAAACAATAATTAATGGTGATGCTGATGAAAGTTTTGCCGCGTTGAACGATGGCAAAATATTGCGGCCGGTATAAGTCCGAACAATTCTTCGGAGCACTTCCCATGATACATGCGATAGAGAATGTAGAATGAAGCTACCAATCCAATGCCAATCTGAAATATCCTGGCAATCGATGATTCGAGTCGCTCTCCGTTGAATGCGGTCAAGAGGGAGAAGCAAGTACTGGGGTGCTCCTGCATGGATATGAGAACAGTATTCCATATGCGGCCGAACCTGCGCCTAATAAAGTTATAGGTGGTGGGCCGGGGTGAAATACTATCTCGATCTATTCAGCACACCAAGCTTCTTCAAGGCTAATTTGGCCTTACCCTCCAAGTGATCGCGGAACTGGACTTCGCTCGATATATCGACACCAAGGATTCCGATGCTGGCTGTGGCAGTCAGGGAAGTGCTCTCAAAGCGAGGTGACGCGACAAACGGTATCTTTTTGGCGGTGAACGCGCAAACCTGTGTCTTCGTTGGGTTAAATTGGAGTAGATTAAGTCGACCCCAATCAGAAACTCCTTCTAAGGAGGCTTTGAATTCAGACACAAGTTTGGATCGACTCTCAGTGACGTTTTCCCGAGAAATGTTAGCGCGGCCGGTATACAAGGCATCACTCGTGCTATCATCGACGTAGCAATGAATGCTGCTGATTTGCAGCATATCATTGATATGCAGACGAAACAGCGTGGGTGATAGCACACATCCTTGTGGGACATCAGCATTCACAGACTTGAAGTCGGAGCATGCACCGTCGACAACGACCTTGATGCTTCTGTCTGCGAGAAAACTGGTGATCCAGTTGCATAATTTCTTGGGAAGCCCATAGGAAGGAAGCTTCGAGAGAAGCGCTTTCTACCAGACCCGATCGAAGGCCTTCGCTATGTCCAGACTACTGACTGACAACGCCTCTCCCTTGGTCTCGATCGCCTGTGCCCACCGGTGAGTTAGGTATACGAGAAGATCACCAGCTGAACGACCCTCATGGAAACTGTATTGTCGGTCATTGAGTAGCTGGTTGTCTTCTAAGTACCGAATTGGATATCTTGGAGAACAAGTCGGTTATGGCTATAGGTCTATAGTAAGACAGATCCGAGCGGTCACCTTTTTAGGGATCGCGTGCACTAAAGCTGTCTTCCATGAGTTCGGGACGACGCCGAGGGAGTAGGAGAGCCAATAAAAGCGCGTTAAAACCGGTGCCAACTCTGGAGCACACGTCTTCAGCATGATGGGAGAGATTCCATCGGGCCCACTCAACTTATGAATATCGAGGGAAAGAAGTGCTTTACGCACTGAGCTTAGGAAGAAGCGGACCTCCGGCATACAGCAAGCAACTAACCTAATGTAGCTTGTAATTATTAGTGATTGCAATTTATGAGTTAGGTAAGTAATTAAAATCTATTTGGAAAGCAGCCCCGACAAACTAAAGGAAGAATTTTCAAAAATGGAATAGATTACCCCTGATATCAAAACTCACAAATTTCCATAGAATATTAGTATAGATTAAATTATATTCAACCATTTTAATTTTAGTGGCCAAAGGAACCATTCCACAAGTACTAGCTATCAGAGTATCGCAGACTTTTATAATGGAAAATCAGTTTTTTTGACAGGAGGAACTGGATTTCTGGGGAAGGTTGGTATATATAATATTACCTTATCTTTTGAAGTATTAAATACCATTGTGACTGCTTCTTTCTTATTAATTAAAGATTTCTATTGACGAAAATTGTTAGTTATTTCCTTTGTTCCAGGTTTTTATTGAAAAACTTCTCTATTCCTGTACAAAATTAGATAAAATATACTTATTGATACGTCAGAAGAAAAACGATGACATGGATTCAAGACTTCGAAATATTTTTGAGAACCCGGTGAGTCGTTCACGTTTATTCTCAATTAAATCGATTGATTGAACCTACAGAAAACAACACAAACCAAGTTATGTAATAAATAACGAAACCTCTAAGAAAACACTTTTTACGTCTGGGAATCCAACTTTTTTACTTATCTTTCATTTCCTTTAATCTTTTACAAGTATTTCACTGTTTCAATCATAGTTTTATTTTTAGTCTCTTTTATAACATTTCAAACTTTTCTAGTTTTATTTCTGGCTAAGATTTTTAGTATATAAGAATATGTAAAATTTTATTTTTCGATTTTCGATGACATTTTAAGGCAGTACAAAATACAAAATTTACAGAAAAAACTTGTCCTTTAAATTTTTTTCAGCTTTTCACAAGATTAAAAGAAAGTAATCCTGAATTTATGGACAAAGTCGTGCCAATTAATGGGGATATAACGCTACCCAATCTTGGTATTAGTTCAGAAGATGAGGAAACTTTAAAAGAAAAGGTAAACTTTAGAAATGATTGGTAATATTTACATATCATTGTCTTCATTTCGGCCGCGTTCTAATTTCACTTCGAAAAGCTAACATTGTCCTCATTATGCTTTTTACCTACCTAAGCTTTTAGGAGTTATGGGCGTTTAGCTACAAGACTACTATTATAAAAATTTCCATAGGGTTTTTGAAGTGAAAACTTCTTTAGCCGCGTTGTGCACTTTTTGGGATGGGTAAAAAATGTTAAACTCGCGTCAGGACCCGTGACCTGATCGAAAATTCGTAAGACGGACCCGAGTTTCTTATATTTAAAAACAAAATATAACATTCGAAATTCAAACATTTATGAGCGGCCAGGAGCACAGAACTTCCAGTGTACCCTATGTATACATTTAGATATGTTATTACCTACTTTTTATTTTTAACCTAAATATATATATACAGAAATGTGTGTGTGTATATGTATATGCAAATACATTGTGTAGTTATGTTTTCACTTCTGACGTGTAGTCCTACGACTGACTGTTTTTTTTGTATAAAACGTATACACTATCTCAAAATTCTTTATATAAGCGATCAGCATTGTCATGACAAGGATGTGTAATACTACCCCTAATATTTTTATCCATCACGCCTGGTGTCGCTGCCTGTCATTGTTAATGGAAGAGACAGAAAGGCGACATGCTTGTTTATACAATTTTGTAGTTATATTATGGATTTTTTTTCTATATTGTACTAGGCGAAATATCAATTTACACATTGTTGAGAATCCTGATTCAATGTAACCAAATAAAAAAACTGCATGCTTTCTTGTTTCAACATCACAGTTTTAAGCAACGTTATCAGCAGCTACATCATTCCCATCCCTGTCATCGAGCTTTATAACGTATTCTCACCCAAACACACAATTTTCATAAGAGAACTCACATTATTTTTGGATGACATAACATGTTATTGTTTTCAGGTGTCAGTAGTGATTCACTCGGCAGCAACAATTATGATAAAGGATCCTTTTTCAGTTTTTATGAACATAAATGTCGAGGGTACACAGAAAGTTCTGAGTCTTTGTAAACGTATTAAAAATATACAGGTGAGTTAAGAAACCAATAATTTAGTAACCTTAAGAAACCGAAGAAGTTAAAAGGTACATATTTAGACAGCCTCGGATACTATATCACTGAGCACTTGGCGAAGTTTTCAAAAACTACACAGTGTTCCGTCGTCGGCGAAATTGCGTCGTTCGTTGTGTTTCGCCGAGTGAGTGAGGATACAGGCGGCCCTAACAGGTCCCTCTCTCCCTTCTCCGTCTCTTCCCTCCTTTACCCCTCCCACCATTCTCCCCCTCTTCCCTCCCTTCCCCTACTCCCACCTTAAACCTGCAGCTGCCCATGGGCAGCGGTAGTCATTTACCATCAGGTGACCCGTCTACTTGTTTACTACCTATCTCATAAAAAGGCAAGGAATTCTCTAAATCCCTGACAGAATTGACAACTGGTCAATGGAACAGGTAGTCACGAAGTTGATGGTTATTTTGTTAGTAAGATATTTTTCACATGTAAATTATATCAATATGAGACTGATTTTTCAATATTTTTTGTAGGCTTTCGTCTACATATCAACAGCCTACGCACATACTCAACTACCGGTGCTCTCGGAGAAAATATATCCTGCTCCAGCGAAATTGGAAGACGTTTATAATTTCATTGAAAAGTATGGAAGCAACAAGGAAGAAATTAGAAAATTCATAAGTAAATACCTATATATACCTATAAAGTTATTGTCAGAAGGCATAAATATGACCATCAGCATTGAGCAAAACATTGACATCTTCATGTTACTCTCAATTAGTTACATAGATAGATAGGTACTCTTTAGTGCACACCATGAATAGGATATAATGGTAAATAAAAATCTTTTTAACAAAAAATTAAACAGAAGTAAACAGAAACACTGTACGTTCCTACAATTTTAGAGGGTTTCTCTCAATTTTATCAGGATCTCATCATCAGATCCTGATTTCTTTGACATGGGACCACCCCTGAGGTATACCCTATCTAACAAAAAAATAATCAAAATCGGTTCATACATAACGGAGAGAGGGCTGAACAAACATAAAAAAAAGGCATTAAAACAGTAGTACAATAGGCAGCCTTATAGCAGTCTGCGATCTCTTACAACTAACTTAGCATCCTTTGGATGGACGGTACTGTATAGGAACAAGTAATTTGTGGTGCACATTTGTCTTATTAGTACCTGTATGTACGATCAAAGAAGAGAAGAAAAATAGATCGTCTGTAAAACTTTCTAAACAGAAATCGGAATTCTATGCATCGGGAATTCCGATCTCTGTTAACCTTTGCTCTTGTGATCGCAGATATATACAAAAAGGTTGAAAGTGTCAAAACACGCAACACAAATCGTCTTGTACTGACTTTAACATACAGTGCCACATAGTGACGATCAGCCAAACTTCGTAATAACTACAGACCCTACACCATCGTGGAGGGAAGGTCCACTTTTTGTTTAGCAGGGACATCAAACCTGTTTGTTTCACATTCTCTTATGCTACTGAAAAAAATTGTTAATATATTATGTAGCAGATGATCAAAGTGTGACGTAACTGAACAATACAACTTTATATAAAGCCTAACCTGTTCCAGAGGACGATCATTGACTGTTATATAATTCCCAGTTCTTTGATGTCTCACTTCCTTCATGCTAAAACATAGAAAGGAAGAAAGAAAGAAAGATAAATTTATTTGTTAGAATATAGTAAATTAGATGTTAAATTATGCTTATTAAGTTTCTTATATTTTACCATTTCTGGTGTACAAATCTTTTCTGTTTCCTTACATTATAAAAATCTTATATCTACAATTATCTATTCATTTTACAAAATATTTTTACCATTAAGAAATTCGTCTGTTGAATAATAACATTTAAATAGTAACAAATCTAATAATTTATGTTTAAATAAATTTAAATTGAGGTCTTTAAAGCAGTTGGGTAATTTATATGTTACAATATTTCAGGTGTTAGACCCAACCTCTACGCATTTTCAAAAGCCTTGGCAGAATCGTGTGTAGCTGAAAACCACGGACATGTTCCAACAGTCATCATAAGACCATCGTTGGGTAAACATTACATCATTAATTCATCATCTGGATTTTGTTCATTTTTCAAATTTCTAGTTCTATTTAAGAATAACTGACCCGACAGACGTTGTCTTGTCTTAACTATGAATATTGAATTCGAATTGGTATATATATAAAAAAAATATATTCCAAAAACATAGTTCCGACCGATGCATCTGTTTTAAACGATATTTGCAGCGCGCATTCTGGCAATCGCAGCAACTGTCAAACGACCGACAGTTATGTCAAAAGCGCTAAAGTTACATTTTAAAAGTTTATATGGTCGTTAAGTTTTCTTAAATTTTCTAATTTCCCACGCAACATTCTTATTTTTTTTCTTTTATAAGAACCTTCTGCTGACAATAACAAACATAAAAAAAAGAATTAGCGAAATCGGTCCCACCGTTCGCGCGTGATGCCGTGACCAAGTGAAATAGGAATTCATTTTTATACATATAGATTTTTTTTTTTAAATTTCTTGTAATCCTAAAATTGTTTTTCCCTTTTACTGCCTACATTACACGTACTTTGAATAAACACAGTGACATAATTTTCTTGTCCTAGTCACACCAACAATAAACGAGCCCATCAATGGTTGGTTGGAGAATTGGTTTGGAGCTACCAGGGTCCTCTATCATACCAGCAGAGGGTGGAACCGTATCACGTACGGCAAGGGCCACTACCTGATTGACTTTATACCCATAGACTATGTCACTAATTTGACGATTATTGCCGCAACTAGAGCTCAGATGTAAGTATGTTCTGTAAACGCATCTCCTACTACCGCAAGTATTCCCTGCGCTAACGTAACGAGGTAATTGATGCCTGAAAGTACTTACAACAAAAAAAGGTGTAACAAATAGGTTTGTGATTCATATCCCTTCTCCAAGAAACTTTCACAATCTTACCTATGTATGGATTCTTTATGCGCGGTATGTTGCAGTTGATATCCAAACAATTTTTTGAAGTGAAAACTTCTTTAGAGGCGTTGTGCACTTTTTGGGATGGGTAAAAAATGTAAAACTCGCGGCAGGACACGTGGCCTGATCGAAAATTCGTAAGACGGAGCCGAGTTTCTTATATTTAAAAAAATATAACATTCAAAATTCTAACATTTATGAGCGGCCAGGAGCGCAGAACTTCCAGTGTGCCCTATGTATACATTTAAATATGTTATTACCTACTTGTTATTTTTAACCTAATTATAAATATACATATATGTGTGTGTGTATGTATATGCAAATACATTGTGAAGTTATGTTTTCACTTCTGACGTGCAGTCCTACGACTGACTGTTTTTTTTTCCGAATATGTGGCATGTATTTTTTGAGAGACCGTATTGCCTAGACAATATGTATAAACGCTTGTCCGGTAAAGTTTTTATTGTATAGAATGCCGTTACTTTTGCCGTTAAAAGCCAATTCGATTAAAAGTGCCTTGATACATTTTGTAAGCAAAGCCATTGTACATTACGCTTCCCAAGATAGTGAGTGTTTGATCAGCTGTAGAAGTGAATCTGTATACGTACAGGGATAAATTTGATTCGAGAAAGATATAGATTAGCTACATCGATATTTATTACATTGCACGGATCTGAAGAAATTCGGGTGGGCCTATATGTAAATAAATTATTATGATATATATTTACATTCTGTGATATATTCAATATCTATTAACAAGTCAAGTATCTAACATTTTAATTATTTTGTGTGTTCGTCCGTATTTACTTTATTGCCTATCGCTCTGTATATATTTACTTAATTTTCTCCCTTTTTGGAACAAAGTTTCTTATCATATGTTACACTTAGAAGGCTCGCTGGATGAAGGCTACCGTGAAAAAAGTGATGGCGCAACGAAAAATTCTGTGGTGGATTCTGCGTGATACTACTGTGATGTTGGTTGTATACTAAGTTCGGGCAACTTTCAGAGATAGCGTATTTTTAATTTCGGGTTTTTTATTTAGAGTATTTTGATACAATTTATTCAATCCATTAAATTATTTTCTTTTTTATGGGATAGGGGCAAACGAGCAGACGGGTCACCTCATGGTAAATTTAATGACTACCGCCGCCCATGGGCACCTGCAACTCAAGAGTCACAAGTGCGTTGCGATGCGGTGGGAGTAGGGGAAGGGTGGAAGGGGGAGGGGTGTAGGGTAGGGTGGAAGAGGGAGAGGGGGGAAAGGATTGGGGCCTCCGGTAACGTCACTCACTCAGTGAAAAGCAATGCAAGCAATTGCTTCACTGCCGTTTTTCTGTGAGGCCGTGGTATCACTCCGGTCAAGCTGGTCCATACGTGCCGAAGAATGGCCGGCTCATTATATACCGTAAGGAATTTCGTTCCCACCGGGTATCCCAAAGACACATCACGATTTTTTTTTTTGCTTTCTATTTTTATTAATAAGCTAAGTATCTATATAAAATCTCTTTTGAGCGTATTCTTGCAGAAAATATTACCAAGATTCGCTTATGTAAATGTAGTTTTTACGGAGAAGACTATTCCTATGCATAATTTAATTTTCACAATATTTTCCACTTTTTGATGTTTTTTTTTTCAGGTCAAATGAGGTACAAGTATACCACAGTACCTCTAGCTCAGAAAACCCTATTATGTGGCATGATGTTTATAGCTACATATTTGAAGAAAGTGTCAAAAAAGGACATAGTAAGTGTCAAAGTAAAAGCTTCTCTATTTTTTAAACTTTTGAATTTCATCTAATTTGTAATTACTACGTGCAGGTTTAAATGTTGTGTGTTGTAACCATTTGGTAAAATAAATTGAAACTAAAATTAATGAATACTTATAATATCCCAATAATTGACTATGCTGATGCCAGTTATCTTGATCTCGCAGAGGAGCAACTCAATAAACTTGAGCGCCTTCAACATTTTTGTATAAGGTTTATATTTGGCCTACGCAAATATGACCATGTATCTGAATAACGCAAATTGCTCAAGTGGCTCCCGATTCGCCTTCGTCGGAATAATCATATCCTCTCTCTACTTTTTAACATATTGTTCAATCCCCTTTCTCCCTCTTATCTCAAAGAACGTTTTAGGTTCCTACGTGAACACACTTGAAATTGTTGAGATCATCGGAAAACTTAAAACTTCAAATACCAGGGCATTCAAAAAAGTTTGCTGATAAATCTTTTATAGTTGAAGCAGCGCGTATCTGGAATGCCCTACCAGTTTCTATCAGGCAAGCACAATCGTTAGGATCTTTCAAAAAAAATTTAAAAGAATTACTATCTGCAAAGTTATGTCTAAGATAATATATATATATAAACTAATACTATGCATAATTATAATATATGTATTTAGGTGTATATGTACATATATATATATATATAAATATATATGTATTTGTGTATACGTATATAGTAGACGTATATCATTACAGTCCTGTCCATTCAAAAGTTGCCTGGAAGATATTGCTTGTTGTGATAAGGCCGCCCATTGTGCATTTTATATTTAGGTTGTTTTTTTTTATATGTACCTATATATATTATGTGTTTGGTGTACAATAAAGAGTACTTACTTACTTACCGAAACACAAACAAGTGACAAAATGATAGAATAGTAGTATAATCTTTATTGTACACCGACGCCATTTAATGATTCCCATAGCATTCCATTAATCGCGTTGTGTTTATGATTAAATCAAAAGTCAAAAATACTTAAATTTCTCAAAAACAAATCATGTATTATTTTTAACTACACATAATATATCTCTCCAATTTAAGATCTTCTTATTTACACGACATTATCCCTTTAAATAACGATATTTACTACAAAAATTCATTCGAATTTGATTTATTTTCAGATCAAAAGTTCTTTAATTACATGTTGTATTCAGAATCAAGGATTACTGTGAAGTTAGTAACACTAATTTTACAGACATTTCCCGCTTATGTAGCGGACTTTTGGCTGATAGCTAGAGGAAAATATCCCAAGTAAGTAAATAATGAAAAACAGGCTAAAAAATCTCAGTCACTCATTGTTTCTGTATCAGGCAAACACACGCTACTGTTGCAGTTGTACAAAACAAACTCTTGAGTGTCAGCGTACTAAATAATAGTAAGATTATTTTGGCACATAATTTACAGCGCTATCTAGACACAAACTAAACATAATGATAATAATCACTTGGCACACCTCACACACGGCCGTCTGATCCTAAACTAGACAGAGCCTGTCATTTGGTAACCAGACTGCTGATAAACATATTTTATATTACTAAATAATAATCATTATAATAATAACTTAAGACACCTTATACACGGCCGTCTGGTCCCAAACTAGGTAAAGCCTGTACTGTGGTAACCAGACTGCTGATGATCAAACTAACGGGGACACACTGAAAGTTTTTAGAAAATAAAAAAACGGAATGATATAGAAGCCTGTCAATATTTTTATTGCTTTTCGAAGTAGTCTCCGTTCTTTTCTAAGCATCGTCGCATGCGATGGAACCATTGACTAAAGCAGTGAGCCTACTCTTCTTTAGGGATGTCTTCCACGACTTTTTCAAACTTAGCCACGGCTTCTTCAGGGTTCATAAAACCTATTCCTCTAAGTTTATCTTTTATTTTTGGAAATAAATAAAAAAAGAATGAGGCAATCATATTTTTAACTTGACTTCTGTCCTTCTTTACTTTTGTCGGAAAATCTTCGAATGGAAACGTCCATTGCGCAGATTGTCTTTTGGTTTCGGGTTCGTAACAATAGATCCAGCTTACATCACCTGTGACGATGTCATATACAGCATTCGAGTCACTTCCGTCATACTTTTCAAGCATTGAGTGGCACCAATTCAAACGACAGCGTTTTGGATCTTCCGTCAAATTATAAGGTATCCATCTAGTACAAAGCTTTCTGTCCGAATCTGTTGATATGTCCCCCTTCTATCAGCTTCTATCGTTAGCTGCACAGCACTCACGTTATCTTCAGTAGTCGCCGCAGAAGGACGTCCTTCTCGAGAATTGTCAGTGAGTTTGCTTCGATCACATTTAAACTCATTAAACCAGTTGCAAACATTGACACGAAATGGGGGTTCGTAATGCAATGCCAATCGAAGTCTATCGTATTGATCAGGTAGTAAGTTTTTTCATTTCATTGTTGTTGAGTAAGACCGCAACAAAAGTCGTAATAAATCATTAAGCAAAAATTTTCCCTACTCAAATCCATTTCGATGCACGACAGACACTTTTTAAATTGCCGCCAATTTGTAAAAACAAATGACATATGAAATCACTAGCTGACCCGCGCAACTTCGTCGGTAAGTCGCCTTCCTCGATAAATGGGCTATCCAACACTAGAAGAATTTTTCAATTCGAACCAGTAGTTCTTGAGATTAGTGAGTTCAACCAAACAAACTCTTCAGCTATATAATAGTATAGATTAAACATCTACAGATTCCCAAAAGAGTTTTGTAATTCGAATATTAAATAAATTTTTCATCGGCTGCTTTTCTTACTGGCCTATTCTAAAAACTTTCAGTGTGACCCACGTTTATATTTCTAAATACATACATATTATAGATAAATTACACCCTGACACAGAATAAATAATCATGCTCATCACACAATTATTTGTCCTGGATGGAAATATAAACAGTGTCATCACATGTCAGGACCACCAACCACTAGACCAACAGGGCCGTCCATAATAGTTAAGATTCTAAAGTATCTTAATATCTCTTTAAAATTCTCAACAGGTACGTAAAAAACATGTCGCAAGTAGTGGAATTACGAGATTCTGTTGACTACTACACGTCGCATTCTTGGACCATTAAAGCAGACAAGAGTCGGGAGTTGTTCTCTCAGCTCTCAAAAGAAGATCAAGAAAAATTTCCCTGCGACCCTGTCAAAATAAAATGGTCGCAGTACATCAAGGATTATTTAAATGGAATCTACAAACATTTGAAACCCTAGTTGCTCTACGGAGACAAGGTTTCGAAGGAACTTAAAATATAGAAAAGTGTTTCTATAGCACACGGTGTTTTAAGTGATTTTAGTTATTTTTTTGTCTTGTTTTCGTTACAAGATAATTTCATAGTAATAAGAAATCTA
Source organism: Euplagia quadripunctaria (assembly GCA_963859945.1). Lineage (NCBI taxonomy): Eukaryota > Metazoa > Arthropoda > Insecta > Lepidoptera > Erebidae > Euplagia > Euplagia quadripunctaria. Next base: position 2,674,957 of record OY982566.1, on the reverse strand, counting down.
TTAAAAAATGATCTCCATTGCGTTTTATTTAATGTAAGAACCTGTGTACCTGAGCTATACGTATGATCAGGCAAAATTCTATTTTCCACTGTCGACTTAAAACTTATACTATGGAAATAGTGAGTGTTGAGTAAATCATTTTCTGAGACCGGGCTCATGGAAGCCGGCAATTGTTGCGATTTTGTTGATTCTTATTCGCCTTTCGGCGACGTGAAAATGTACCATTTGACATTTTAATTTATATTTTATTCATTTTTTTATATTGGTCACACATCTATACTGATATTATAAAGCTGGACTGAGTTTGTTTGTTTGGTTGAACGCGCTAATCTCATGGAATACTGGTTCGAATTGAAAAATAGTTTTCGTGTTGGATAGTCCATTTATCGAGAAAGGCTATATAATATCACGCTACGACCAATAGCAGCGGAACTTCAATGAAAAATGTTGCAAAAACGGGGCAAATTTACAAACTAAGTTACTAATATTCTTGCTTACCCCTCTAGCTAAGCTCAATGCTTGTGTTATCTGTGGGTTTACATCTTAAAAACATTAAGTAGATACTAAATTCGCTTTAACTGCTGTTCTACAGATAGTTCAATGAAAGAAGGCAATTATTTTGTTCCTGACTGTAGAAAATAGTCAATCAGAATGTAATTTCAAAAGAAGAAAGTAGATAGATGTAATATATACGCGTAAACCTTATTATTCATGTCCTTTGAGTACCGGCTGCGGGCTTATGCTCTAAGTGATTTGATTTAAATATACATAAATTACACTGCTTTGGTATAATTGGATGTGGTATATTTCAAAACAGATAGTCAAGTCAGTAAGTGGGTCGTTCGGCATCTCGTCCCAAAACAAACTCGGCCCATTAGGATGAGTTGACGAATTTTAAAATTTACATTTTTTTCATTCGTCATCTCATCCCATTATTGAAATTCTTTAAAATGTTAATTAATTTAGTACAGTCAAGAAGAAATCTTTTCTAGGTATTAAAATTTAAAAAAAGAACCAAGAGTGGGATGAAATAACGAATGAAAATAATATTCATTTTGAAATTCGTCTACTCGTCTCAATGGGTCGAGTTTGTTTTGGGACGAAACGGCGAACGACATGTAAGTATAAAAAACATAAAATCATATTCAATGTGGAATCATTGGATTATCATAAACCTTTACTCTTTGGTTTACATACAAACTTGTGAGTGAGAGCACGTGCCTGTACATCTACAAGTTTACTGCCAATGAATAAGGTCGACAGGACGGCAGATGGCATTGGCAACCCACAAGAGACACAAAAGCTAAGATTTTTAGGTGCTGGAAACAGCTTCACTGACGGACCGTGACCGACAAACGGACCGTGTAAACTCAGTGTGTCAACTCAGTTAAAATAAGTACAAATAAAATATTAAAATACCAATTCTCAAAAATCTCTTTAACGATTAGAAAAGAGCTGATGATCTTCAAACGGCTGAAAAGATTTCTTGAGTTATAGCTAAGAACATTCTCGATCAAGTCAAATTTTTCAACGGATCAAAAATATTTTTTAACGGTGTATCATTTTAAGAGCAGCTATGATAACATAGACAGACACACCCCTCCTTTTTGCGTCTGGGTGTTAAAAAAAAACGAACTTAGACATATTAATTCCAGTCAATGACATGTCAAGTACAAGATCCATTGAAAAAGTGATTTTTTTGTCTGTGAGAAAGTACTAAGTACTTTTAATTAAAAAACTTCAGCTTCTATTCAAGACATGTGTGTACGTCTGTCTGTCTGTCTTTCTGTCTGTTTGTGTAATGGCCGCGAATCACGCTGAAACTACTGAACGGATTCAAATGAAATGTTCCATGATTTGAGTTCATACTACGAGGTGTTCTTGAGAGGGGAGATGAAAGTCGAAATGTGTCCTTAGTTGTAATTCATTAACACTTTCTTAGTGACTCATTGCAAAGCGTTCTAGTAATGGGTCTCAGTACCCAGAATCCTCTGAGTAGGTTAGCACTTACGTGCATTAATACACTATTATTTTAATGCACGTGAGTGCTACTTTACTGGCATTTCGTAATGTGTATGTCGTCTATTATTATTATTCGCGTGGTTCGCTAAGGCGCAAATGAAAACATATTCTCTAACTTCTTCTTCTCTAACCCTTCTCTTCGCAAAACAACCTTGCTAATTGAACAAAATAAACACACAAACCCACTCAAACACACTCACAGACACACACATATACAATAGATGTAAGTAGACATAAGTATGTAAGTAGGAGGTGCCAGTGGCTGTAACACAGTTTTAAACTACCACAGACACTGACGTTCACTCTGTCTCCAAATTCACAGTGTTGTACTTGTGTTATTGCGACTTTCATATTACTTTCATATTACTACTTGTGATCAAAATGGTATTAGAACCAGAAATATTCAACAAACAAACTTTTGAGCTTTTTAATACTTACTTACATTTTTTTTTATGTCGCCTGATAGTAAATGACTACCGCCGCCCATAGGCACCTGCAACTCGAGAGTTACAAGTGCGTTGCTGACTTTTAAGGTGGGAGTAGGGGTAGGGAGAGAAGAGGGAAAGAGGGGGAGAGTGAAGGGTTAGGGCCTCCAGTAACCTTACTCACTCGGCGAAACACAATGCTATCATTGCTTTAAAGCTGGTTTTCTGTGAGGCCGTGGTATCACTCCGGCTGAGCTGGCCCATACGCGCCGTGCATGGCTCTCCCACTAGTAGATGTAAGTGTGTGTTTATTTGTTTATTACGCCTTAACAACTCAACGGACCTTTATGAAATTTGACATACACGATGTCAGGAGTAATTGCTTGACAAAATTCACATTAACCCGAGCAAAAGCAAATCCGCGGGCAAAAGGTATATTAATATATCTTGAGTTACGATTTGTGGTTGATCGTTTGATGGAATTCAGAGACCCTTTACTCATGTATGAATGAATAACATGTTACTTAAGAGACAACACACAACAGTCTTAGTATGAGGTATCGCTTAATTTTCAAAGAAAATCACTGGACCGTATTTTGGTACAGGGTGCGGTTTATCGCTACTAGCTTTTTCCCACGAGTTTGTTAGCCCATATTTATTTTAAATCCTTTGTCTAAAACTGTATAAAACTATGGTTAGGAATATTTTTAATTTTATTTTCGTTGGCAATTAACGCGATCACGTAATATCACCTGGTCGAAACGTCGTGCAATTCAGAGGTATTTAATACCTATTAGTATATATAAATAATTATATCATGAAACGCGAAAGTTAAAAGTTGGCAATTAATATTATTTTATCCTAACCAACTAATAAATAATTTAAACAAATATTCGAAATCTATTTTAACCTACTTCCAATCGTCGTATCTAAATGAAGCTTTGTATGTATATGTAGTTCGGATGACAATTCTGTAATTTAGCATCTTGGAGCTGATCTGATGATGGAGATAGGAGGTGAATAGAGGAACTCTTCAGTGGCTACTAGCAATCCCCTCGAGTTTGGGCTCATATAATTCGTTTTGAAGAGTCCAACACGTTAAGCTTGGTAACGGTGGTCTGATGATGGATCCAGGATGTGGATGTTGGAGTTTTTAACTATTAATTCAGTTCACTAATAAAGCGTGTTTTTTTTTTAGTTTTTCTAAATTATAACAATTATCTAACTTATATAGTAGACATTAATTCGTTTACAGTATACGAGCTACACAACGGTTATGCAAATGTTTCCTACTGAGTAAACCGATGTGTTACCCAAACACCAAACAGCGAGCTTATTCAATCATAAACGCCCAATATACATCAATGACAATTGAGAGATTGAAGACCACGACTGGTCTAAGTCGAAATCCTTAATGAAAAGCTATGGTATATACAAAGTATCAAAAGAACTTCTGGAGCTCAAAAGATACAAAACCTGTGCAGTAACAAGAATCCTCACTGGACACTGCAAACTGCAAAAAGTTGGGTGAGAACACAATATGCATATTCTGTTGAGAGGCAGAAGAAATTGCAATGAATATTCTATGCTTTTATGGCCTACCGAAGTATTAACCTAGGGTTGCACATCATGCAAACGCAGGAAATACAAACAATCACTGCTGATAGGATCTGGAGGTTTCTCGAAGTCATAAGTCTGAGCAGTGAACTTTAAAGCAAGAGTGCGTTACACGAGGTAGCACTAGGCATTTAAAATAATAATAATAACCCGATGTGTATATTTTTAGTATTATACCGCTAAATAACGAAGGCCCTCTATTTAGGTATTAGTCAAAGGAAATGAATGTTCTAACAACTCAAGAGCTTAGATGGCTATTTTCATCACTGCGCTTATTTTAAGCACTTCTTTGACTTCAAGATGGCTCTCTCTACTATCGCTTTTAAATCTCTTAAGACTTTAATTACCTCCGCCGTCTACAAGAAAGTCATTTATGGAACTAATAATTAACTTACCTACAGCTGGTTTCCATCCTCTTAGAAATGTTCACCTTGTAGGCAACATTTATGCAATTAATTTAGTTTTTTTTTGTCTCATTCAGCGTGCCAGTTTGTCTTTCTAGCACTTCACTTCAGTTACCATACAAATAAGTATCCCAATAGATGTCTCATATCAAAGGTCTAATGTACTTGTGGATTATTTTTACAATTTCATTGTCCTTTTTAATGCAAAAAAGTGGGTAATTCACTCATTAAAAACGAACTAACAGAGGTTCAAAATTATGTCCGTTTTTTACTACTACTTTGAACGAAAGACGCAAATCCTCATTTCTCTTTTAAATTTCATATTTGTCTCCACCAAAACTTAATTTTTATTAAAAAACGACTGATTTGACTCGATTGGCCAATGCAGACATCGTGCTAAAAAGGACGATGAAAATTCATCAAATTTTTAACCTGACGTCATCAGCCAATATGCAAATTTGATTTACGTTGCTAAAATCGAACCACCACTTGCATGATACGGTAAAAATTTAGTGGCGACACAAAGCCGGCGAACTTTTACAAAAAAGGTTTTACTGCCGAACCGCTTTGATGTTGGTCTTTGACATAAAAACTACATGCGGGCTCTACACTCGTGCATTCGCGCTGACGTGCCGTGAACTCAGCGCGAGCCTTTTGTCGTGGGGCTAAAAACCGACACTAATCGGGGAACGCGGCGAAGCGCGAACGAGAAGCCGCGAAACCCGTGTTTCACGGCCTTCGCATTGCGAGTGTAGAGCCGGCTTTAGTGATATAACTGCGGTAGGTATTCGAGATTGGACGTCCAATGTTTAACACAATATCAAAGTGTGTTGTCATTATGATTATATATAGGCCTTATAAGCAGTATAATAAAATAAAAACTTTATACTTACTCAATAATAATAAAGAGCGTCGTACTCCCATCTCAAAGGCCCGCAACGCACTTGTGACTCTTGAGTTGCAGGTGTCCATGGGCGACGGTTGTCACTTACCATCAGGTGACCCGTCTGCTCGTTTGCCCTCAAAATATAAAAAAAACAACAACCCAACAACTTTAAAGACTTTAGAGTTTCACAAATTTTGTTTCATATTTTCAGTTTCATAAACACAGCTCAAATAAAGGCTGGTCTTTAATATTTTAACAAACACAGCCTCTGGTTTTTTTTTCAGTGTGCTCTCTGCTAACCAGAGGGACACGCGGAGGAACAATCAATCCTTGGTATAGAATGAGTACCAGCTCCGCCTCGGCAGACCGTTAATCTTAAGTAGCTACGTCGTCAAAAACGGTTTATGTCACTCCTTAATATTGATCCATACACCTATCTATACTAATATTATAAAGCTAATAACAGTTTGTTTGAACGCGCTAATCTCAGGAAGTACTGGTTCAAATTAAAAATTATTTTAGTGTTGGATAGCCCATTTATCGAGGAAGACTATAGGCTATATAACATCACGCTACGACCAATAGGAGCGGAGCAGTGACCATAAATGTAGGTGAAACTGCGAAAACGGGTAGTTTTTTTAATAAAATGTCAATCAGTCATATTCAAAATCTAGAAAGCAGTAATGTAGAAATAGACATACTGTAGCTTGAGGCAATATTCTATTGCAAAAGGTACATTACATACCTTTAGTAAATCTCTATAACAAGTAAGATAATGACCATAAACTGTTCACTAAAGTAGTTATAAGGACTAGACAAGTTATGCGATGCAAACTTAAACAAATGCAACTTACTTGGCCACAAAGAACATCTTGAAGTACATGAATATCAAAGGAAACGTCCTTATTAATATTCTAATATATTATAAGTCACAACAGCCAAAATCCCCTAAGGAGTAAATCCTTCTTAAATCTGAATATTCAGAAAACATTACCGTTACGTTTGAAGTCTAGTTTTTGTTTTTAGAGTGCCGTACCTCGAAAGGAAAAACGGACCCTTATAGGATCACTTCGTTGTCCATTTGTTTATCTGTCTTTCTGTCAAGACCCTTTTTCTCAGGAATGGGTCGAGTTGAACATTAATCTGCGGTCCCATGAAGCTGTAAAAAATATCAAGCTTCTAAGTTTTATACAATCAAAAGATACAGCTATTTATGTTTTATATTTTAACATTTCGCAGGGAAATCAAACCTATAGGGTATTTACAGTTAATTTAGAATCATGGAATTTGGAGAGAAGCAAAGTTTTACAGTGAGAAGCAAGGAAAGACTCTCAAAAGTCATTTATTTGATGTGTAATATTTTTTTGCGATTACACACTTATATTTTGCGCGTAAAAATTTACTGTGACCTATATCAATGTTTGGGGTGTAAGTGTTTATTAAACGGAAAAGTTAAGTTTGTCTTCCAATGCCAATTCAAATATATCAACGTTGAAGTTATACGTTTCAGGGAGTGCTTTTGTGGGGAGACATACTCGAAAAAACCGTGCAAAATCTTCTAGATTCGATTTCCGAGATGGACGGACTATCTACAAACAGTTTTGTACGGAACCCTCGGTGCGCGAGTCAGACTCACACTGGTCTAGTTTTCTTTTTACCATTTTTGTCTAATTAATTAAATTTACATAACTTTTGACTAAAATATCATGGCACAGAACACATAAAGTTAAAGCCCCGTTTTCACTAGGGGATATTTGTGCTGCGGCCTTGTCACCTGACACAAAATCAACATGTCCCGTGACGCTGAATGCGATGTCGTCTGACGTCGCCGAAGAAAAATTGGCTTTTCCGCCTAAACAATTTATATAACATTTAGTACCTCAATTTTACTTAGACTTACAGCTTAGCGCTTTTACATTTTAGCTTAGGAACGACACAGGGTTTTTGGACTTTAAGATGCGGTTGTAAGCTTTAGGACATTTAACTAACACACGATTTAGGTATATATTCTCAGTACAATTTTCCATTTGGAAATTTAAAAAAGATAATGGCAAGTACTAAATGTAGAAAATGGGGACATTATTGATAAAAGCAATTACTTCCAGGTAACCATTGGATGGATAAAATTATAGTTATAGATAAAATAAATAAATAAAATAAAAAAATAAAAATTCGGCAAGATTTAAAAGTGTTACAATATTGTATTTAAATATTAGCGTAATACATCTATAGCAAGCCCCAAAATTATTGGCCGGGCTGAAGTTAGCCGCGAGCCGGTGCGCAGAATGCAGAATTGAGTTAATAATTTTCCACTCGATTGTACCATGCGCGAGATGGCGGTTGCGCCAATTTCAGGCCGTTCAATTATATACAGGGTGTAAGTGACATCGTACTGAATCCTGAAATAGTGTATTCAGACCATCATTCTGAGTGGAAAATCATTGGAAATTTCTACCGGATTTTTTTTTTTTCTTGTTTTTGTTTAAAAGTGATATCACAATGAGTAAACAGAACATTTTACCGAAAAAAATCAGTAACCCCATACGGCCAAAAACTGGAATGTAATCAATTAAACAAAATTTTTGCAAACAGCTGCTTTGACGGCGCCGAGCGCTGAAGTTCATTCGCACCGCACCGCACCGTACCGCACAGCACGCGAATTATGTACACTGCAGCCGGAGTTCCGTATGTAATACGCGTGTTGCGTTACATTGCGTAGCTCAAAATCAAACTATTGACTTTAAATCCTTAATGATGAACTGACTTTTGCATTGTGCAAAGAAAAACGTTTTTGTAAGTTATTCACGACGGCGATACTTACAAGCTGTATATGTGTGACCGTTGTGGAGATTTGTAATAGTTGACCCTGTCCTCTGAAGGTATCTCAGAAGACACAAATAAATAAAAACAACGTAAGATGAGTTTAAATTTCATGCGGATAATGTTATACGTGCTATTCACTCTATTCTTGAACATTCCAGGATTATAATTAAAAAGTAAAATTACGCATTGCTATGCGGTACCATTAAAAAAAACTCATTTTATAAGTCGGTTAAAATGTTCACAAAGTGGAACAATTTCTTTAATCTCATGTTCTGTTGAACAAATTACCATTTTAATGAGACTTCAACTGCATGGTAACGCCAGTGACATTTAAACAAAAAGCATTCGTGCAAGGCTTGATTTGGTAAAATATATTTTTAGAAGAAAGATTACGTGAAGTTTCGTATAATGCTCGAATTAAAATCCGACTGGGAAATGGGAGCGTTAAACCATTTCTATTCTACACAACTACCGTACCGATGTTTTTCTTCACACTTACATGACGCCATTATTTTTAAAGGGGTAGGCAGAGCCGTTTTAAACGCCCACATTTTTCCGACTATAATTATTATTATATTTTTTTTATGGGCCTGGGGGCAAACGAGCAGACGGGTCACCTGATGGTAAATGACTACCGCCGCCCATGGACACCTGCAATTTAAGAGTCACAAGTGCGTTGCCGGCCTTTAAGGTAGGAGTAGGGGAAGAGGGGGAATGGGGGAGAAGAGGGAGGGGGCGTCGGGAGAAGGAGATAAAAGGGGGAGTGGGTGAGAAGAGGGGGAGAGGAAAAGGGAGGGAGAGGAGGAAACCTAGTAATTAATAAAACCAAGTTAAGTCACTTGGTTTTATTAATTACTAGGTTTTGGCTGTAGAATCTCTTGCCAAACCATTAATTAATCAATTCATCAATCAATTTATTAATCAATTCATCAATCAATTCATTAATCAATTCATCAATCAATTCATTAATCAATTCATCAATAAATTTATCAATCAATTCATAAATCAATTTATCAATCAATTCATCAATCAATTTATCAATCAATACGGGCACAGTACTTTTTTTCTAGATGACGTTAACGCCACTTAAGTTGTTTATAGAAACGCTCAAAAGTAAGTTACCTACTTTTGAGCGTCTCTAAAGTAGGTAACTATCTTAACTTTCTTTATGGGATAGGGGACAAACGAGCAGACGGGTCACCTGATGGTAATGATGAGCACCTGCAACTCAAGAGTCACAAGGAGTAGGGGAAGGGAGGAAGAGGGAGAGTGCGGGCAGGGGGAGAAGAAGGTGAGAGGGAAGGGTTAGCGCCTCCGGTAACCTCACTCACTCGGCGAAAAGCAGTGCATTCATTGCTTCACTGTCGGTTTTCTGTGAGGCCTTGGTATCACTCCGGTCGAGCCGGGCCATACGTGCTGAAGCATGGCTCTGCCGCAGTTAAAACTTCCTAACTATCATTATATTAATACGTGAAGAGAATTCTTTGTACCCCTTTTCAAGAAAATTTCGCGAACCTAGTAACGTGAATTTTGGAATATTTACAGTTTATATATAGAAGAAGTGCAGAAAGCTAAAGTTTTTAAGCAATATGATAGATTCATGTCGATAAGATGTAGGTACACAAAATACACATAAAACTATTACCATTAGGCAATAAAAGTCTAAAGTAAATAAGGGATGCTTTGGTAAACTTTCAGCTAAAACAAGTAAATAATCAATTAACCTCAACATACTGGTGAAATTAGAGTAGTGTGCTCTAAGTTTGGCATACAAGGGTTGGTAAAGGAAATTTATGTTCTCTAACTTTATATAACACTAGTTGTTGCCCGAGACTTTGTTCGCGTGGAAATTTTGGTTGGTGACATCTATCACATGGGCACCCTACTTTTTCCGGGATAAAAAGTCTCCAGACTACAATCTATCTCTGCTCTAAATTTCATCCAGATTTTCGTGGAAGAGCCATGCTCAGACCTCAGAAAACCGGCAGTGAAGCAATACTTGCATTGCAATATTGTGTTTCACCCAGTGAGTGAGGTTACCGGAGGCTCTAACCATTCCCTCTGCCCCCCTCTCCCACCCTCTCTTTACCCCTTCCACCTTAAAGGCGACTCTTAAGTTGCAGATGCCCATGACGAGTCTGTGCCTTTGCCACCTATCCCAAAAAAAAACCGGTCAGCCGTTTTTGCGTGAAAGACTAACAAACGTCCATCCATTCTGACAAACTTTGGCCTTAATAATATTAGTTTTTTTTTTTTTTTCACATGTCTCACACATGGCAGTCTAATCCCAAACTAGGCAGAGCCTGTACTATGGTAACCAGACTGCTGATAAACATACTTATATATTTCTAAATACATACATAGTATAGATAAATTACACCCAGACACAGAACAAATGATCGTGCTCATCACACAATTATTTGTCCTGGGTGGAAATCGAACCCACGACCTCTGGCTTAGCAGTCAACGTCACTAACCACTAGACCAACAGTCCAGTTAGATTAAATAACGAAGCCTTGAACACTAATTGAAGAGAAATGTTTATGTGATATAAAAACAAAGTAGGAAGTACGGAAATGTACTCTAAAAATCGATGCCTCGTGGATTACAAGGCACGTGAAATTTAATATGCGCTTATAAAGCCTGTTAGTATTGTTGTATTACTCCATTTATTCTCAAAATTAGACTTGACGTCATACTCGGTGTCATCTATCGAAAACTACTCAAAATATTCAGTAATTTCTACGTTTTTGATTTAATTAAAGGGAATTCACAACCGGTCCTCTATAACAGGTTGATTAAGCGAACAGCTCTTAGCCTATAGTGAAATAAGTAACATTTACATCTACAAAAAGTAGAAGTGTCTTACGTGGGAGAGCCATGCTTCGGCAAGTATGGGCCGGCTCGACTCCGCTCGATACCACGGCCTCACAGAAAACCGGCCGTGAAACAATGATTGCATTGCTTTTCGCCGCGTGAGTGAGGTTACCGGAGGCCCTAACCCTGCCCTCTCCCCTATTCCCGTCCTTCCCCTCTCCCCCCTCTCCTCTCCTCTAATCCCCCTCTCCCGTCTTCCCGCTCTTCCCCTATTCCCTTACCTTAACTTAAAGGGCGGCAACGCATTTGTGACTCTTGAGTTACAGGTGCCCATGGGCGGCGGTAGTCATTTACCATCAGGTGACCCGTCTGCTCGTTTGCACCCTACATCATAAAAAAAAAAAAGTGGGAAAGCCATGCTTCGGCACCAATGGGCCGGCTCAACCAGAGCGATACCCCGGCCTCTCAAAAAACCGGCAGTATAGCAATGCTTGCATTGCTTTTCGCTGAGTGAGTGAGGTTACCGGAGGCTCTAACTATTCCCTCCACCCCTCTCCCTCTCTACCTCCTTCCCCTACTCCCACCTTGGCCGGCAACGCACTTGTGACTCTTGAGTTGCAGGTGCCCATGGGCGGCGGTAGTCACTTACCATCAGGTGACCCGTCTGCTCGTTTGTCCCCTTTACCATAAAAAAAACAATACTCTATAATTTTTTTTTTTTTCCTTTTTCTTTTTTTTTAAAAAGACAACTCCCGCATTAGGAATTACTCATGTGTCGCGGGGGACTTTACAAACATACAAACAACGGACACAAAGAACACCCAGATTCAAGTGGGAATCGAACCCCACAGCATAGCAGTCAGGGTCACTAACCACTAGGCCAACAGGCCAGTCAATATATTTGCTTATCATAATCAGAAGAGAGGCTGTGTTCATTAAAGAATCATGACCTATTTTCTTAAATCCTCTTCTTACAAAACCTTCAGACACTGCCTTTAAATGTGTATTTTAACACAAACTGTCAGAAATATTTAACTGGGCCGTAAGAGTATTGTGAATAATTGAACGGCGAATTTATCCCAAAGGCTCTGTAACCGTAGCTAGTGCCTCAGTCAGTCGTTTCATAGACCTCGTAGAGGGTGATCGCTACGCCGCCTACGGGAGCTCGCTACGCGCAAAACTTTCGTGCACCAATGAACTTATTAATGATCTGATAGTGAAGTATTACGATTATTATACTGAAATGTTTTAAAGTGAACTTAAAATTTAAAATATGTAGTATTTTAATTTATATATTCATTAAATTTCAAAACTTAGTGACATTAGAACAACCTATTTAGAATTAAAACTTCATAATCAATTGTCCCATAAACTTTTATGTGGTTTAAAATGTGGTACTTTATAAGTGGTTCGATTGTCTACGACGGCGTGAGTTTTTAGTTTCGTGGTTCTATAATGGTAAGTTAAAATTATTATTTTTTCTTTTACTTTTATCACTAACATCGGATTAAGATGTAATTTTTTATTTTCAACTTACTTATCTACGGAGTGATATTAAAAAAAAGTCTTGTGTAAATCTTGATACACCTTTGCCTACCTTGCTATGTTTATTCTAATCCTATCTATAATATTATAATTGCGAAAGTCATAAAAATTTACAAGAAGAAAGATTATATTCTGGGAAAGATTACGGTTCCGGTAGCATTAATTTGAATTTCCACGCGAACGAAGTCGCGGGCAACCGCTAGTAATATTATAAATGAGAAAGTTAGTGTATTTGTCTGTATGTTACGAGAACGATTATCATGAAATTTTGCACACACATTACCTTTCATCCAGAAAAAAGTACTTATCTTGCGGGATATTAAATTAATTGGTAAAGTCTACTTTCAGTTGAGCGAACCCATGAGATAAAGTTAATCTCAGGAACTACTGGTTTGAATTGAGAAATTATTTTAGTGATAGATAGCCCATTTATCGAGGAAGGCTGTAAGCTATATAATATCACGTTATGACTAATAGGAGCGGAGCAGTGACCATAAACGCAGGTAAAACTGTGGGCACGACTAGCAATATTATAAATGCATATTAGTGTTTGTTAGCTTGTTACACTTTTAGTCCTTAACTACTTAACAACATGAAATTTTGCATATACTTTTGCCAGCTATACAAAAAAGGACAAGGAATAGAATAGAATAAAAAAGTTAAGTAAAGTATACTATCTCCTTTACCAGGAAATTGTCCAAGAGTACTGTCCCCGAGGGATAGAAAATATAACTATTAAGCGAGCGAAGCCTCGGGCACAACTAGTGTATTATATAATCAACAAGTTGAACTTAAGTTACTTTACCAAGTGGGTAAAATAACAGCAAGCCGAGGTGGGTTACGGCTTAACAGGGAGTCATTAAGCCCTGGCCTAGAACACGCCATTAAATATAGACCCATGTCAGGGAGGTAGTTTTTAAACGGGGCTGATATTAATGTTGTTTTGAATTTCCTTCGCCCACGCCCCCGTAGATCCTGATTACCTAAAGGGTGTTTAACCCAAAGTACAACTAACACATGTTAAATATATGTGTGGGTTGTTCAAATCTGTTGAATGGGCTGTAATTAAGTAATAAGCAATTATTTGTACTATATATATTATATGTTTAAAAATCACTTTTAGATTAAGGCAGCTTTGAAATTTTATTTAATAAAAAAACCACTAGTTTCTCAGTAGTATTTTTCAAATTCATTAGAAAAAGAAAATCTCTTCTCTTGTGGCGAGCTTAGTGACAAACAGCATTTTTTATTTATAATATACTAGCCAGTGTTTATGGTCATTTCTCCACTTCTATTGACTGTAGCGTGATGTTATATAGCCTATAGCCTTCCTCGATAATTGGCTATCCAACACTAAAAGAATTGTTCAATTCGAACCAGTAGTTCCTGAGATTAGCGCGTTCAACCAAACAAACACTTCAGTTTTATAATATTAGTATAGATAATAATAATAATTTTATTAACGCCAAAATAAATAGTACATATTTCTACAACAATAGCATTGCTTAATTGAGGGGCTCGTGGCTAAGTGGTAACCGAGTAGGTTAGCATATTACAAAGTTAAGTAATACTAGCCAGGACAGTCTAGGATGGGTGAACACATTGAGACCCCTCCGTGCCTCGGAGAGCACATTAAACCGTCGGTCTCGGGTAGATTAAAACGGCCATTATGTAAGCCAAAGATTTTCTGTGAGCCAAATGAGGATTTATTTCTAACTAGCAGCGCCCCGCGGTTTCACCCTCGTAAGTCCCGATCCCGTTGGAATTTTGGGATAAAAAGTAGCCTATGCGTAAATCCAGGTCTCCAGCTTCTACATACCAAGTTTCATCGCATTCGGTTCAGTGGTTTTTGCATGAAAGAGTAACAAACTTCCATCCATCCGTCCATCCATCCATTCATCAAAACTTTCACATTCAAATTTAATATCTTTATTTCATAAATAATTATAATAATTAAAAATTATAGATCAACACACACAGAGTCACCGCAACAATAGTTTGCTTCGTCAAATGTAAAACTATTAAAGAAAAAAAAATGGATAACATAATATCACATCTGCCTGTTTCGATCTATAACCGCACGTTTCCAAATGGTTGAGCTTTGTGAGAAGAAATTGGACAAACAAACTCAAGGCCACTCTTTTAAAAAAAAACAGACAGTTTTAACAATATTTAGTACATATCACATCATTTTGTGGTGTGCTATTACGTTTTTAAAATTAAAAGTAAATAAACTAAAAAAAAAAATATGACAACAAGGAAACTGAAAATTAAGGAAAAAATTAAAAAAGAAGAAAAGAAAAACATAAGAGATGGAAAATAAGAAACATAATAGCTCACATTACATTTCTATTAAGTACATGAAATAGCCTGTAAATCCAATACAATTCCATCCCAAGCGTTTTTATCCTGCATATAATCTACTACTGAGTGTACTGAGCCCTTAAGGCATAGCTGTCGTTTTACTGTGGACTTAAACTTGTTTAGACTCAACATTTGAATATGATCTGGGATTTTATTATAATATCGCACACATTGACCATTTAAAATATCAGTGGGAAGTGGGATTTACCAAAGACTGCGGTCCGAGAAGGTATACCTTTGCAAAATGTGGTATCTGAATCATGATGATTGGTTTAATACCTAGTTGAGATGCAAAAGTGTAACGATTTTACTAGTTAGGACTAATTAGAATTTACTTCTAATAACATGGAGAGTTACGGTGGTATTTAGAATTACAAAGCAATTATGTATATTTTCGACATATGGCATGTCTTTTGAAACCTACTATTTACCGAGTAGATTGTGATAAAAATTCGATCATCGGTGAACGATGATCACAGAAAATTTCCGACAGTAAGAGTCGGTAAATCTTAGGTCTTTGCCGTAGTTCAAGTTTTTACAGTAACGTATTCATTAAATGGAAGTAATGAAGGCATGAAATAAAGACAAACTACTTATATTGGTCTCAAGGGTCCATAATTAAATAAGTATGTTAGAGAAAGTAAGTACCTACAATTCGACAATAAAATCCACAGTACGGATAGTAAAGTTAAGCCATAATACGTTTTAATATTTGATTAGTAAAGGTTATTCTTCTATAAAATGTTGACTGGTCTGTTGGTCTAGTGGTTAGTGACCCAGGACAAATAATTGTATGATGAGCATGATCATTTGTTCTGTGTCTGGGTGTAATTTATCTATAACTAGCTGCCCCGACAGACTTCGTTCTGTTATAAGCTATTAATTGACGTCAAATGTTTGACAGCTGGAGACATGTGTTTTAATTATTATTTGCTCTGTGGTTTGTATAGGAAAAGAAGTGTTGTTTTTAATATTTTCCTCACAATTTTTACATTTTTTCTCTCCATAAGAACCTTCCTTGTGTCTTAACGAAAATTTGAAAAAAGAAATAGCCGAATTAGTCGAGCCATTCTCGAGTTTTGCGCTTAGCAACACATTTGGCGATTCATTTTTGTTTACATAGATATGTATGTATTTATAAATATATACGTATGTGTATCAGCAGTCTGGTTACCATAGTACAGGCTCTGCCTAGTTTGGGATCAGACGGCCGTGTGTGAGATGTATGAAATTATTATTATTAATACTCATAGATACAGACAAACCTATTCCGTACCTGTTTGTCAACCGATATTATCTTCAGCGGCTTTTGATGAGCTTTATTATTATTAATTATTAATAAAAAAATTGGAAACTTTTTCTTCAATGCCTTCTTTCTTAATTTAATTAATAACGGACTAATTTCTTATCTGGGCGATCGCTACTGTGAAATAGAAATGTGTGAAATTGAAATGCTTTGATCCCAGAATATTTGATTATGTAATTAAATGTTTCCAATTAATGTTTAAGGGAACTGGATAATTATTAGATTTGTCTAACGTATTATTTAGTTAGATGTGCCCAATTAATTTTAATAGAAAGTGGTTAACTCTAATAGATTTGTATAATATTTTATTTAGTTAGTTTAATAATTAAAAGACTCATACTTCCTGGCAGCAGCCAGTTCAAGTTACAGGTGGATATTGGATTGGAATTATTTAATGTGTTTTTTGAGAAATTTTTTAAAAACTTAGCTTTTAGTAAAATCTCATTTTTTTTAATATCTTTTTTTTTGCAAAATTGCGTTGTTATATTAAATACAACTATGCAGTTGAACTTAAAATGCAAAACTGTATATGTATACAAAATTTCATCAAAATCGTTAGAGCCGTTTCCGAGATACCCAAAATATAAGCACATACATAAATAAACAAATATATACAAGAATTGCTCGTTTAAAGTAATTAGATAATGTCTCAATAACGGAGTGAATAATTCTAAAGTTCAAGTTTATATTAGATTTAAAACCTTTAACCTTATACATTATATCTGCTTTTATAAGAAACAGAGGTGTAATACCTGAATATTCAAACGTTCATAACGTAGTTTATAGTTTTTTTTAATTCTTTTGTTTGTAACTGCACGCTCGAGTCATGTAGTAATTTAAGTAAATGTTCCATTGTTGGATACACCTGTTATACGTGGACGCGACGGCATAAACTTAAAAAGGGAAGCCGATAAGAATAGTGTTAGACAACCCTTTGTTACTACTATCTGTAAGTAATAATTAATGTAACCATAAAAAACTAGTGCAAGCAAAGTATTAAAACTCAAGATCCGTTAGTGCAGACATAAACCGATTTTACGGCTTCCAATTAATTGGTTTAACGCCTTGTTCCGACATCGAGCGAATAAATTAATGTATGTTTTTTTTATGGGATAGGGGACAAACGAGCAGGTGGGTCACCTGATGGTAAGTGACTACCGCCGCCTATGGTCACCTGTAACTCAAAAGTCACAAGTGCGTTGCAGGCCTTTAAGATGGGAGTAGGGGAATAGGGGGAGCGGGGTAGGGTTAGGGCCTCCGGTAACCTCACTCACTGAGTATTGCTTTACTGCTGGTTTTCTATGAGGCCGCGGTATCACTCTGGTCGAGCCAGCCACTACGTGCCGAAGCATGGCTCTCGCACGGTTAATGTGTATTCTGTATAGGAACGTTGAGTTCTAATCAGTTCCTGAGAGACCTATAGTCTCTGTAACGTGTGTTCCCAACGAGAATCGTCTGGCCTTTAGAATGGAACTTGGGGGAATATGGTTCTTAATGCTTCACTGAATTTCAGGATCTTTATATGCTTTTTGAAGAACGAGAAGGTGTGACTACAGATATTAATAAAGATAAGTCATGTTTGAATCTTGTTCCGTACCAATTCTTCAGATTGCAAACATTGCAAAAACATAAATCCGAATTATAATATAATTTTTTATTTGGGTATATTATTTATTGTAAACTTCCGTAATGAATAATCCGTAAAAGGTTACTATTTTATATACGTACGGTTGGAGGTCTTTCAATTTCGTCCATACAATTTGAAAAAGTAACCAGAGTTTTTTCTTCTTCTTTAGCCTTTTTCGACCATCTTGGTGTAGGCCTCCTTCAACATTTTCATGTCCTTTCGGCATTACGCTCTCTGTATACAATTCGAGCCGGCTACCTTCTTCCCGTCATCTTTCCAGTTCATTTATGGTCTTCCTTGAGTGCGATTTTTTCCCAATGGCTTTCAGTCGAAGAGATGTTTGTACCACGATTTCTCCTACCTACTTCCATTTTAGGTGCGCCAGTCGTTTTGTTACATCTGCAACTTTGCTTTGTCCTCAAAGTCATTAGTTTGTCTTGGAGTCCATTAGTGTCACTCCAACCAGTTTTCTCTCTACTGCCCTCTGGACTACTTCCAGTCTATTAATGGTGTTTTTGGTGAACAACCAGACAGTTCAGATTCCTATATCTATCACAAAGGTTTCACACGGACCCCGTTATGGAAAGCTAGCAAATACATATTTAAAAATACATGCATAAAATACGATCGAGCATCAACCTGAACAAATTTTAAAACATAAACCATTATAAAAATTCTCTCTTATCAAGTATTCGACCATGGTGTGCAGACCCAACATTTTAAAATTAAAAAAAACTGAAAGTTTGTAGTAGTTTTATGATTTTTTTGCATAGTAAAAGTAGTATCATATCATAACATTCAATTCTTGATATCAGGGTTAATCAGGATCATTCAGTAAATCAAGGAATAAATTTCTCTAATATGTGTTAGAAAAGGTTTGTAATAATACCAGCCTACGTGAAAACTTAAAAACATTTATTGTAGGTTTCAAGATTAGTAATATTAAAGTAGTCCGGCTTATCTTCGTAAGATGGCGCTGACGATATAATAAAGTAAATGAAATATTTATAGTGTAACAAAACAAAACTGAATTTAACAAACTTCAGAAATCATTTTTATTAAATTAAAAATATCTCCATGAAATTAAGTTTTCCTCTCAAAAATTTTCTTGACCCAGTTTGGCCCCTCTAAGTGAAGGTATATTAACCTTATCTGAGTTTGGCCCTCCTTTCACTCATCCTAAAATAATATCCGACCAAGTCTTGTGTGCTACATGCTTGACATCGTTTACTTTTATCATGCAGGAGTAAATGTGTCTGATGTGGTCGTGTCTTGGCAATAAAACGTGGTGTCGAGAAAGATAGAAAATAAATGTTTGTTCAAAATTTTTACAGACAAATTAATAAGCTTTATATAATTATATGTATGCAACCGTGGTGATATGTGAATATTTTCTTGTGGGTTTTCCCAAAAAAAAACATGCACAAATATCAAAGAAAATTTTTAAACATAGTTAACTGGAAACTGCCCTTACAAATTATATATTAACAACTCCTTTACATTTCATTTACAAGAGAGCTCGGACATGCCGGCAACAGCTAGTCCAAGTGGAATCCAGGTCTTGGCATAACGTTCTCGCATAACTTTTATTAGCATAATAATACTTTGGCATAATGCAAAGGTTAGCATAACAATCATTAAGTCTAATTTGTTTTGGCATAATTTGGAGTTGCATAGATTTTTATGGTATAATATTTATTCGTGTAATAATCATGAGCCATAAATATAAAGTCAAAAATGTGGGTGTTTAAACTGTTTAATACACCTCTGCCTATCCTTTCGGGGGTATGGGTGTGAGTTTATGTATGTGTGTATATACGTCATTTACATTTGTGTGAACACGCGGAAGAAACAAACTTTTCGCTTACTTCGGGATTAGAAATCAAAAAATACTATTTAAATGTTATCGGGTTCCCTTAACAAGATCTTTTACGTTTTTCCCCAATACACTGACATTGTCTGAAATAGGATAGCCATGTTAGTTTTTATTAGTATTCTACAAAATATATCCAACTTCATACCTACCGGCTGTCATGGATAATTTCGTGAAAGTTTTATGCAACTTCTGTGCCTAGTATCTGCAAGCATACTCGACTTTCAAACTGGAAATTACGCATACATTCTTATCCATATAATATTGTACCAGCTTTCGGCTGCGGATTCGTTCGCATAAATGTAGATTTTGTTAATAAATTCAGGTACCCCTCTAGAATACAATTTTTTCTGGTTGAAATGTATTTTGTCTTTTTCGATACCCCTGACAAAGTGTATGCAAATGATCAGTGCAGTAGTGAGTTCTAAGGCGCGAAAGCGAAACAAACAATTTGACTTTCGCTTTTATAATATTAAGAAAGGATGTTACTCTGCTTATATATTTTTGTATAACCAAGTTTATGGAACTATTAATCACATAGCCCGATTGTACTTGTCATTATTCATATTGTCCGGGCATTGTGAATAGTGCAATATTTAATCATTTTGTCCATAACACAGACACTAATACCTTCCTACTATGGCATACATAGGTCTGACAGCTCTTGAATTCTGCTCTATAAACCATTTATCCAATTAGTTAAAACTTAATACAATGTTCTGAGAAACAAACAAACAGATTTTTGCTTTTATAATATTTAGGAAGGATGTTACTGTGGTTATATATGTATTGTGGATGTTGTGAAATCGGGCTGTGTGATTAATAGTTACATAAACATGTAACTATTAATCACACAGCCCGATTTTACTTGTCATTATTCATATTGTCCGGGCATTATGAATAGTGCAATGTTTAATCACTTTGGTCCAAAACACAGACATTAATACTTTGCTACTATGGCATACATAGGTCTCATAGCTCTTGGATTCTCCTTTGTAAATCATCATCCAATTAGTTAAAACTTAATAATAAGTGGCTTTGTATTGCAATGACTTTTCCCCTCGGCTTCAATAACGTTTATTAAATTTTTCAAGCCAGAAGATCGTTTAGAAGTGATTTTTCTATCCCTCGAGAACAGTCATTTTTTACTGAATGAAAGGTACTATATGTTTTTTCTGTAACCCCAACAGCGTGTATGCAATATATCATGATGATCGGTGGCGATATAAAACTCGGGCAATAATTTGTACCGTAGGTACCTATAGCCTATATACATGCAATATTATGATTTAACGTTATGTAGGAAATAAATGTTAAAGTTTAACCTATGCACTAATAAAATAAACCTGAAGAGCTTTTTTGTTTGTTTGCTTAAACGAACTAATCTCTTTTTTAACCGACTTCAAAAAAGGAGGAGGTTCTCAATTCGACTGTATGTTTTTTTTTTATGTTTGGTACCTCAGAACTTTTGACTGGGTGAACCGATTTTGATGATTCTTTTTTTATTTGAAAGCTGGTGCTTCGCGTGTGGTCTTATTTCAATTTGGTCCCGTTCTGACAATGGCATCCATAAGAAAATCATATTTAAGTCTTTAATGGAATAGTTTTTTTTTGTTGAAGTCGGTTTTTTTTTGAAAAAATTATTGAGGAATTTAATATTGTTTGCATTTCCCGTGGTTTTTAATACTTCCTTAGTGAACTTTCGTCTATGTAGAATTGAATAAATGGCATTTTTAATTGTTTGTATATTATTTGGAATCAAAATCTATAAAATTTACTAATAGAAAATGGCTGTGGTATTAAGTCTGCCTTATCCTCTTTAAATAAAGAAATTTCCTGATATGGACGTATAATATTAATTGATGCCCGGTTCCTATAATTTTGCTTTGTTGCGTTTTGCTTACCATTCGTAAACAAAACGAATCGTTTCTTGATTATAGGAACCGGGCATTAGTACTGTGGCGACTTCCCTATACAGCCAACCATATTTCCACATACTTGTTTTTATTTTTCCCTTTGGGAGGGTTTAACGATCCGTAAAATCTTTGTGGTTTTATACGACCATCTCCACAGATGCTTTAGAATAGAGAGCATGAGTGTGTAGACCCAAAAACTAACCTAAATACTTTAGTACATCGTTTGGATCCGCATATAGAGAAATTTTAAGCCGTGAATACAGGAACTGTGTCGCAGTTTTTTAACCCGAGAATACTGTTAACACGAATAAGGAAACCGTAAATAAAAAGATTTCATTGCATACAACGGCCGATTATCATCCGCTGGGCCATGGTCAGCCAGGCATGATCACCTCGCATGGTCGGAGGATCCTCCCTTTGTGTTGGAGGACTAAAATACCCGTTCTTCCACAGAACTATTTTGGCCACAAGTTTAAAATTTAAGCACAGTTGTAAATTGAAATTAAGTGAACATAAAACATGAACAATGAAACAATTGTTGGTTCCGACTGCAATTACTTATAAAATTTGATTCGATGTTTTTAAATGTAACGTTTTTTAAGCAGTGGGTTTTTTCATTTTATTTTTTATTCGCCAAGTATTTGAAATTAGAAGTAAATATTGACAGTATCTTTAATTATTTTATGTCAATGTCTAACGCACGAGAAGGACGTGCAGAATGTTCGAATACCAAATTAAATTCTAAACATGCTGAGGATCAATATAATGTTAATATGTCATAGCCATCTGCTACCGTCTGGTTCGTCCTTTAATAAATTATATTGAAATAATGTGTTTCATCGACCTTGTTTATTTTTCAGAAACGATTAATGCGTACTATTATTTTATATCTTATTACAAAATAGAAAGAATAATTTAATTATATTACATTAATCTTAAATGAAGTTAGTAAAGGCACACATTCTCATTCACAATGTTAGTGCCTTCATTCACATTCACAATGTTAGTGCCTTTACGGCCATTTGCTGACGAAGAACATTGAATTACGTTTATTTAACAGTTACAGATAGGTGTGGTCATAGTTTAAGGTCGTAAAGTAGAAAATTCTTGATTTTTAATGTACAAATCTTAATTTAATTTAAAAAATTTACCGATAAAGCTAAAATTTTGTATGAGTGAGGGCTGACACGAATTAAACTATGGGTATTTAATGCCAAGAATGTTGATGTAAAAATGTCTGTATGAAAAAATTAAAAACAAAACCATTGAAATTTTAAATTTCGGTTTACCTATCCGATAGTTTTGGATAGTTTCGCTTACGAATATAAGATTATTAAATGATTTTGACTTTATTTTCTGGGAAAATGTGCACCTACATACATTAAAAAAAAAACATTTTCCGAATGTTTATATTTTTTTAAATTTTTCAATAAGCATAACGCTCCTATAACGCTCCTTAAATTTGACCACACCTATGACACCCAGTATATGCAAGTATTGCGTATAAAATATTCAAAACGGATAAAAAGTTTTAAATTCTAATTAAAATACAGAACCGTAGCGGTTATTTAGCCATTTAACTGTCTTATAAATAAAATACGATGACACTGAAATTCAGCATCTAAACGATTAATAAGAAAATACTTTACCGTCTTGGTGTATGTCTTTGTTAACCACATTTTCTGCGAATTAATATTATTTCAGCAACATAAAGTAGCTTCGTTTCTTCGTGCATAGCATATTTACATTTTAGATCAGTGCAAGACTTAAGCAGTATAAAAGTTATATTTCAGTGGTATTTCTTGAATGTCAAGTATTTTCTGTACACCGATAGTAAGATACAACATATCGATTAGCATATATTAAGATGGCGCATGATATTTTTCGATACAAAGTTTAGAGGATATTTACTTTGCTATTAGACATTGTACGTCCAGAGTTGAGCACGACGTTATTTGTCTCGTGGTCATAAACACAGAACTGAATAAATAAGTAAGAAGTACGAACAAGGCGATTCAGATTCAGATTCGGCAAACACGTGCAAACGTTTTCGCATACTTTCTCGTTGTCGAGGGACGTAGCTGGGTGAAAAAACAATAATTATGTCGAGTTGCGTGGTAAAATTATGTATCGAAAAAGAAGGTTGGACTATGTCCAAAGTAAGGACGTCATTTCGTCGGCGAAGGCAATAACTTTTGTTTTTAAGTAATATTGACAATATTTCACAAAGTAATTTGTAATTTAATGCATTTTGCACATAAATATTTGGTAAATGTTAAGATGTACGCTCGTTAGCTCTCAACTGATGTACGGTTCGCGCTGTATCGAACGTAACGGCTGGCAAGTATGAATACGAAACACTACTTTATTCTGAATAGTGTGAGGGTGTATTTACTATAATTATAAATGACGTTTAGGATCGATATTTATTTAATAAATCCTCTGTGACGAATTAGCGTAGAGTTTGCACATTATTTCGAATAGAATACAGCTGAAGATATTTCTAAATACATATTCTCAGTTGTGTCGTATAAAGTTAAATAGAATAGTGCAATTAAAACAAATTTGAAAGTTGTAAGCTCACAAAACCCGCATTTCAATACTTATTTTATCTCAAGTTTACGTTATGAAAGCTCCATGAACTCTTCAAAACAGTAACTGCTGGAGGAACTTAATTATGTAAGAGTTGTAGTAATTTAAAGTTTAGAGATTTTTTTACTAAACCCCTCTCGAACATAGGCGGACGTATGATTATTTAAGCTTTTAGAACATGAATGTTACATTAGACAGAAGTAGAAACGGGTGAACTTGCTTCTTCCTGATCTTTACAGAGTCTATACCTGCATAATGTCAGGTGAGACAGAACATATTGTTGGATACTTATAGATGTCGGACTGTATAAATTATGACGAGTGGGCTGTATATAGACTGGTTTATTGTCTTTCTGATATTACACAGTATGTATTATTCATTACAAATAGATGCGCGAGCGTACGTTGCGCTTGCGATGGTCGTAAATAGTCGTAATGGCTCACCGCGCGACGATCGGCTGGCTTCAGCGATCACGCCACACGCACCCGCTTCCCCCGCCAGACACATATTACGAGGTATTTTGGCTTCCACATCTAGATGTCTAATAGTATAGTATTTCCAGTTAATGTAGTAATGTACTAAACAGTGAACGGTTCTATAACAACCAATCATTCTTGTATTATCTCAAGAGATTATTCTTTACTACAAGAATAATCTCTCGAGATAATACAAGAATCAAGAAGATAATAGAAGAAGATAAGATCTTTTTTTTTGTTGACGAGGTGGAAGATCCTACATGGATGTCTTCCGCCTTCCAGCGCGAAGTGGTCTGTCGGACTCGTACCGACCAAAAACCACCCCGGTGTTCCACTACTTGTGATCAGGTCAGGTCAGGATCAGGTGATCAGGGGAGCGAGAATCTCTATTGCATTTTTCCACAACCCCTGACAGGCATTGACCCATCTCACCCTAGACGGGTCCCGTCACCCGGTGCGACCATCACCCGTCGGCCGCTCTCCTCTGTATCTGTTCGGACGACGACTTCCCCAAAAAGTTCGCCGCCCGCAGGCTACTTCCTAAGGCGGGTGGAGGTCATTAAAGAAGATAAGACCTGATCCTTACACTTGGGTGTAACTTCTCTAACTAATAAATTTGGAACCACCCTTAGTCGAAACCTAAAATTACTGAATTAATTGCAGAGAAATTTAATATTGAAAGTGTTCTATAATATCTAATTTAATGGTAAATTTACCTTATGCAAAAGCTAGACGTTGTTTAATGAGCAGTAGGAGTAATAATTAATGAGTTGTACAAAATCCTATTTATTATCTGGAAAGAGGAAAATAAAACAATAAAATTCAGACTACATATATATATATAGGTAATATATATACAATAGTTATATTCTTATATATTAATACACGAGGAGAATTCTTTGTTAGCATTTTTAAGCAAAAACGCACAGACAGGAATGTGAACTTTGGAGTACCTAAAGTTAATATAGACGAAGTGCAAGAACCTTTTTTTAAATTCTATAGGCACTAATAGTATTAACTGGAAGAGTTTGTTTCTTTGGTTGAACGCGCTAATCTCAAGAACTACTAATTCGAATTATTTTAGTCTTGGATAGCCCATTTATCGAGGAAGGCTATAGGCTATATCATCACGCTACGACCAACAGAAGAGGAACAGTAACCATAAACGCAGATGAAACTGCTGATTCAAGTTGTGCTGGTCAACGAAATAAAACAAGACATCTAGTACACAGAAATGTTCATTAACTGTACTTTAAAAATTACTTTAAACACATGCGCATTTAAATGTGTGTATAAATATATATACACATGTGTGTATTTTTTTTGCCAAGAGTTTTTAACATTACAGTATCAAATCTAGCATTTTCAACTTAATGTAATGTAAACCCGTAAGCATAAAACTGCCAACTTAAAACAATGATCCATTACGGTTTTAAAAAGAACACTAAACAATAAATAAAGGCGAACGTATTAATTGTTTCATCATCATCACCATTTCAGCACTCCATTGCAGGATATAGGCCTTGCTCAATGACTTCCAAGAAGACCGGTTGGCCTGCATCACCCGCGATCTTTATAAGGTCATCTGCCTACCTTGTTGATGGACGGTGCGCTTTCCGATCCATGGTCTCTAGAACCTTTCGACCTCATCGGCCATCTGAATCAATGATTTAATCCACTGAAAACACATTTATACTACGAAATTTATTGTTAATTAGATAAGCCAACAAAATTTAGATTTGCAACAATATTGAAGCAATAAATGATTTATCACACTGAATGTTTGAATATATAATTAAATCATTAGTAATGTACTAACAGTATTATAGAATCCAAATATCAAATTGGCAATTCATGGTAAACTAATTTTATCACAGTGAAATTGATTGAAATTACCTAATAGCTATTTCACCAAACAGATGGCTCTAATTCCAGGACGAATCTGTTATTTACCATTTTATGGCTTACTAGCCATTCATAACATTTTCACCCACGTTTATGATTGCCGCCAGCTTGTATTCCTGTCCTAAGGAAAGAAATAGAGAAAATAGAGGACATTCAGGTACGCGATCCTGGCCTCAGGGAGCTTCTGCAATCTCAGTCCCGTCCCCCCTCCGAGATTTGCGGTGTCCCTTACACTAGGTTCCCCTCCCTACCCATTTTTACTTATTTAAATTTAGCTTCTTCCTTCATTCCTGTCTTAAAACGACTACATTCGAAAGGAAGGTTGGCGTCAGGCAGGCGACCAGCCGTACAGGAAGCTGGCCAAAATCCTTTGCAATGTTACACATTGCACTGAAAGCAATGAAAAATTGAAAAAAGGCGGTAAAATAATGATCTCTGCTCCATTCCTATGCGTCGCAGCATGATGTTAAATAGCCTATCCTACTAATATTATAAACGTGGAAGTTTACAGATATAAGGATTTTTGTTACCATTCTGCGCAAAAACTACTGAACCGGTTGCGAGGAAACTTGGTATGTAGATAGCTGGATACCTGGATTAAAACCTAGGCTACTTTTTATCCCGATATTCCCATGTCACCGGGATTTACGCTGGTGAAAGTACTGAGAAATGGGTTAGATTGTTCGGTTTTTTTGTCATCTGTAACCTTTGGAGTACCTCGTCAATTGCCAAGAAATGCTACAGCGTCTAGATTACTATATCAGCCTCTTGCAAGAACAAATTTAAAACGGTCATCAGCCTTATCCAGATTATCAAAAATATATCGTACCTTGAGCCATGACGTAGTAATTTTTAACACTACCTTATGTAAATTTAGAACAAGTGTGTTAAGTTCTTGAGAGATAGAAATTGTGTATGACAAAGAAGTTTCTTAGTATTTAGTGGTTTTGATAATTTCATTACTTTATAACATCTCAATTTAATTGCATATTAAACAATTTAATATTTAATAAAATCCTAAATATGACTTATACCTCTGTGTTAAGGTATAATGTCTCTTTTACTTAAAAACATACAATTCTATATAGCCTAAGCGCTTAATGTGCTACTGTCTACTTAATTCAGTTGTGCATGCTGTGACTCCTTAAAAAGTCTTGCGTCTTGTACTAATTACCATATTCAATAAATCATTTTTTTTTATTTCTGTGACACATTGTTGATTTGTATAACAACTACTGGATGTCCATATATATAAATAAATAAATAAACTTTAAAGTTTATAATAATAGTAGGATAGTAAGATTACTTTTTTTTTGGTATGGTATAGAGGGCAAACGAGCAGACGGGTCACCTGATGGTAAATGACTACCGCCACCCATGGGCACTTGCAACTCAAGAGTAACAAGTGCGTTGCCGGCCTTTAAGGTAGGAGTAGGGGTAAGGTGGTATTGGGCTAGTTGTCCCGTGGCGTCGGCCAAGACCTTGAGCGACGCCGGAAGAATCCTCATCGGTTTCGTGAACGCCAGAGTCACACTCCTGGCGGCGAGACCGATGAGGTGTTTCAAATGCCTATCGTCGGGGCACACCCGCGTCAAGTGCAGCAGTTGCTTTGACTGCAGCGGACTATGTTTCCGCTGCGGTCAACCGGGGCACAAGGCGGCGGAATGTTCTGCCGCCCCTCACTGCCCAGCGTGTGCGGCGGGAAATCTTCCCGCCAATCATCAGATGGGGCAGGGTGGCTGCAAGCCGCCCCGCACTTCTCGACAAACTTCGGGGGTTTGCCAATCGACCCAGGCTGCCTCCGATGTCAATCCTGCGTCGTCATCGTCGCCCATGGAGGAGGTTGTAGAGACAGTCCAGTAATGGACCAAGTCTCCAACCTCCTAGTCCAGACGAACCTGAACCACTCTGCCGGTGCGCAGGATCTTTTCCTGCAAACCATGGCGGAGTGGTCGATAGGTGTGGCCGTAGCCGCGGAGCCCTATTACGTTCCTTCCCGCCCAAATTGGCTAGGTGACCGGGACGGCTCCGTGGCAGTCGTCAGCTCCACGGCGGCTCATTCCCCACCCTTGTCGCTAAGAGACAAGGGTACTGGATATGTTGCTGCCGAGTGGGGGGGGATAACCATATATGGTGTCTACTTCTCCCCCAATCGGAGTCTGAGCGACTTCGAGGTTTTTCTCAACAACCTAGAGACCTCGATGCGGCGACTAGCGTCTGGGCACGTCCTAGTCCTGGGGGACTTCAACGCCAAGTCCGTTGCGTGGGGTTCCCCCAGGACGGACGCACGGGGCGATGCCGTGGAAGAGTGGGCGGCATCAGTGGGCCTCTGTCTTCTAAACAGAGGCTCCACCAACACGTGCGTGCGACAGCAGGGGGGGTCGATAGTGGACCTTTCGTTCGCTACCCCTGCTCTCGCCGCACGAGTAAGGAACTGGCGTGTCCTGGAAGAGGTTGAGACGCTCTCGGATCATCTATATATCCGATTTGAGCTCTCCCGGACCCAGGACCCCAGAAGGGGTCACGGGGCGCGGCGTTCTTCCCGCTTTCCGCGGTGGGCTGTGTCAAAGCTAGACAGGGATCTACTGGAGGAGGCAGCCATCGTTTACTCTTGGCTGTCTCCACAGCCTCCGACCGAGGAGGTAGACATGGGGGCAGGCCGCTTTCGCGATGCGATTACGCAGGTTTGCGATGCGGCCATGCCCCGCGTTCGAGGTCGTCGGCCTCCAAGGAAGGAGGTCTACTGGTGGTCCCAGGAGTTGGCGGACCTCCGTGCGGCCTGTACCCGTGCCCGGAGGTCCTACACTCACAGCCGGCGGCGTCGCCGCGGAGAGGGGGAAGAGGACCAGCTTCATGAGGAATACCGAGAGGCACGGAACATTCTGAAGCTGGCCATTAGCCGCGCCAAAGAAGAAAAAAGAAAGGAGATGCTGGAGGGTCTCGATCGTGACCCCTGGGGTCGCCCATATCGCGCGGCGCAACAAAAGCTCCGCGCGTCGGGCCCCCCCCTTACGGAGACTCTCCAGCCCAGCTTCCTGCAGGAAGTGGTTGAGGGCCTTTTCCCGCAACGGGTGGGACACGTACCCCCGTCGATGGCCCCTTTGGCCGGAGACGACGGGGAGGACGAGGAGGATGGTGTTCCGCCCGTCACGGAGGCGGAGGTAGGGGCGGCTGTTCTACGGATCCGTTCCAAGAACACCGCCCCCGGGCCAGACGGGATCCCTGCCCGAGTGTTGGCCCTTGCCCTTGACCACATGTCCGACCGCCTCAGGGAAGTGTTCGACGCTAGCTTGGCGTCCGGGCGCTTCCCTGATTGCTGGAAGAGCGGGAAGCTGGTTCTTTTAAGGAAGCCGGGACGGCCTACCGACTCGGTCGCGGCCTACAGGCCCATCGTGTTGCTGGACGAGGCGGGTAAACTGTTTGAGAGGGTTCTCTCTGCCCGCATCGTCCGGCACCTTGGCGAGGTCGGCCCCGATCTGTCGGACGCCCAATTCGGTTTTCGAGCAGGGCGTTCGACGGTCGGTGCTGTGTTGCGCCTGGGGGCCGTGACCGAAGAGGTAGTGAGCTGTGGCGGCGTGCTGTTGGCGGTGTCGTTGGACATCGCCAACGCGTTCAATAGTCTGCCATTCAGCTGCATCAGGGAAGCACTCCACTATCATGGAGTGCCAGGGTACCTGAGGCGGCTAGTGGCAGACTATTTAGAGGAGCGTACCGTCATGTACGAGGACCGAGATGGAGTTTTGAGTCGTCGGCCCATGTCGTGCGGTGTTCCGCAGGGGTCTGTCCTTGGACCACTCCTGTGGAACATGGGGTACGACTGGGCCCTCCGAGGCGACTACCCCCCCGGGCTGGGCGTAATCTGTTACGCCGACGACACTCTTGTCACAGCCCGGGGGGTGAACTTTCAAGAGGCGGCGCGTTTGGCCACCAGGGGAGTCTCCCTGGTGGTCGGGCGCATCGAGGCGCTGGGCTTGCGGGTGGCCCTGGATAAGACGGAGGCCCTTTTATTCCATGGGCCCCGTCGTGGTCCACCCCCTGGCGCCTCTATCGAGGTTAACTCGGTCCTCGTACCGGTTCAGGCCCACATAAGGTATCTGGGCCTGATCCTCGACGGTAGGTGGCTCTTCGACGAGCACTTCCGACAGCTTGCTCCGAAGCTGGTCGGCGCTGCGTCCGCCCTTGGGCGACTCTTGCCCAATTTGGGCGGACCCAGTGTCGCCACAAGACGGCTGTACACGGGGGTTGTCCGGTCAATGGCACTATACGGTGCACCGGTGTGGGCGGGAGCTCTGACCGCCCAGAATAGGGCGCGCCTCTGGCGCCCTCAGAGGGTTATGGCGGTTAGAGCCATACGCGGATACCGCACCGTGTCGACGGAAGCGGCGTGCGCGTTGGCCGGGACACCCCCGTGGGATTTGGAGGCGGAAGTGCTCGCCGAAGTATATCGGCGAACGGCTGAGTTCCGGGCGGGAAGCGGCAGTCGGCCCCCGCCCGAAGAGGTACGCGAATGGCGTGAGGCCGCTCGCCGAGCCACCATGGCTCGTTGGTCGTCCCGGCTGGAGGCTCCACGTGCTGGCTTTGCCGCCGTGGAGGCGCTCCAGCCGGTCATCGTCGAGTGGGCAGGGCGGCAGCACGGGACCCTTTCCTTCCGACTGACGCAGGTCCTTTCCGGGCACGGCTGCTTCGGGAAGTACCTGCACTCGGTCGCTAGGAGGGAACTGAGTCCCGCCTGTCACCACTGCGACTGCAGTGAGGACTCGGCTCAGCACACGCTGGCGGTTTGCTCCGCCTGGGCGACGCAGCGTCGGGCCCTCACTGCAGTCATCGGAGGGGATCTCTCGCTACCGGCCGTCATACGCTCCATGGCCGGTAGCGACAGGAATTTTACCGCGGTCGCGACCTTCTGTGAGGACGTCATCTCACAGAAGGAGGCGGCGGAAAGGGTCCGGGAGGACGATCTCCACTCGGACCTAATTCGCCGCCGGCGAACCGGTCGGCGGAGGCGCACTTACCAGCGCCTCATGCCGCCCTGAGTGTGGCCGCGGGTGGAAGGGACGGGTTTTCCCCTCCACCCGCTATAGTGGCCCCCCGCGAGGAGGCGGCGTCCGCGTGTGCCTGGACGTTGCCTAATTGAGAGGTTTTTTACCCGAAGGTGGTGCCCGCGCTTTGCGGGCAGGCGCTAGGAGGGTTCCGGATGTCTTAATAAAAGCTGTTCCCGGATCCCTCCTACTTAAGGCGCAGTACGGCACACCGTGTGGTTTTAGTCGGTTCGATTCCGACACACCGCCCCGCCGAAAACCCCGGTGGGGTGACGGCCCGAGGGGGTTTCCACACGAACAAAAAAAAAAAAAAAAAAGGGGTAAGGTGGTATAGGGGAGAGGGGAAGGTGAGGGAGGGGAGGAAAGGGTTAGGGCCTCCGGTAACCTCACTCACTCAACGAAAAGCAATGCAAACATTACTTCACTGCCGGTTTTCTGTGAGACCGTATTATCACTCCGGTTAAGCCGTCGTGAGAGAGCCATGCTTCGGCACGTATGGGCCATACGTGCCGAAGCATGGCTCTCTCACGATTAAACTTGTTTACCCACGATTACTTCTTTGTTTTCAAAGAGAAAACTATGTTTTTTCTTGCCGCAGTTCAGCAAATATTTTGGTGTCTTGAAACGAAGGCTAAGGCTATTCGCTTACTTTTTGCTAACTAAATTAAGTACTTAAAATATGCACACTACTTACGCAATGCCTGCCATAATTTGTCGACCAAACATTTCCTATAAAGCCATCTGCTACAATTATGTCACTGGCGGTCATATTGTAAAGTATAATTTATCATTCATAAATACGCAAATATGTACATAAATTACAATACATTACAATCACAGTCTGGGTAAGACAGTTGAGTGAATATTAGATACTTGTTGTTAAACTGGTAAATACGTGATGATTATACACCACAGTACATAATACAAGTGTATTAGGTACTGTTTCAATCTTCGGGGAGATTATGGAAGGAATAGATAATGTTTTATTACTTTAAGAAGTATTATTTTAGGTGTACCACACGTTATATATAAACTACCTAATATGACCTCTAAACAATTCAATTCTGATGTTTGGAGTACATTGCTTCTTGTGTTCGTCAAATATTATAAAATCGTTTTTTAGCGGAAGCCAAAGCGTTGGTGTAGTTTTTGCCAATCGCTCTCGTCTCGCCTTCCTTACAGCCAGCAGAAAAAACAGCACTGCGTTAAACTGTTTTGCCGCAGTCTAATGCAGTATGGTGAAATATGTTTTCAATTTTTTTTTATGATATAGGGGGCAAACGAGCAGATGGATTACCTGATGGTAAATGACTACCACCGCCCATGGGCACCTGCAACTCAAGAGTCGCAAGTGCATTGCCGGCTTTTAAGGTGGAAGTAGGGGGAGAAGGGGGGGGGGGGTGAAAAGGGTTAGGGCCTCCAGTAACCTCACTCTCTCGGTGAAAAGCAATGCAAGCATTGCTTCACTGCTGGTTTTCTGTGAGGCCGTGGTATCACTCCGGTCGAACCGGCCCATACGTGTCGAAGTATGGCTCTCCCACGAAAAAAAACAGCTATTTCTAGCAAAACTCTGCTCTATCTCTCTAAATTTATAAGTCATATTCTATCATCTTAATATTTTCACTAAAACCTAGTAGTTATTTTTTGAATTTCCTTTCCAATAAAGCTCTTTCTCGGTTCATTAATTACATTTTCCTGGCACTGCCAATAAAATACACGTGGACCTAAGTGGGCGAGACCTAGTTCGACAGTCTGCACGTGGCTGGTTGTAATGCAAGTTTCAGTACAACTGTACTGAATATCGATATATATTGGAAAATCGTTGAAATTGGCATAAAAATTGAGAGTATGTCGTTTAGAAATTTATACTTACACCAGGAAAAGCATTTACTGCAAAAAAAAAACAAAATCCGTTTTTTTTTCAGACTTACTCAATAATATACATAATGATCCTAAAATATGAACACAACTTCCCGTATACATACGTGTTTATTTATTAGCGAAGCCAGACAGTTAAGTAAATTAAATATTTATTGTTTTACGCAAGTTTAATAGTTACTAAACAATCTTAATCATAACTAATCTTACTAATTTTCTAAAGGCGAAAGTTTGTGGGGATGGATGGATGTTTGTCACTCATTCACGGAAAAACGGCTGAGCGGATCTGAATGAAATTTGGCACAGAGATAGATTATAGTCTGGAATAGCTCATAGGCTACTTTTCATTCCTGAAAAAAGTATGGTTCCCGTGGGATATAATTCACCAAAATTGCCACGCTGTCAACAGCTAGTATTATTAATGCCAAAGTGAGTCTGTCAGTTTATTTATGTTTGTTACACTTTCACGCCTTAACGACTTAACCGATCATTATTCAATTTTGCATACACGTTGTCAGGGGTATAGAAAAGGACTTAGAGTACCTATTATCCAGAAAAAAGGACTGTTCCCGAAGGACACCTGAATTTATTGACAAAACCTACATTCACGCGAGTAAAGACACGGCAAAAGCCAATTACTTATAATTCTATAACATCAGTTTATATTCTTTTTACAACTCCCGCACTACAATGATTAGTGTCGCATGGTACTTTACAAACATTCAAATAACGGACACAAAGAACATCGGGACTACTATTTGTGGATCACACACAATTTAACTTTTTTCGCCATGTAAAAAAAGGCCACAAACAACACAGCTACTGTTGGATAACAACACGCGTAACTGGTGTTGGATTAAAAGGCTGGAAATTCGAGATTCTCGGTGACAATTCTAGTGAAATACTCACTACACAACTACACCTGTGTTACGAGTTTTATAGCACACGGCTTACCTGATAAGCCTTTACCGGCACTGTAGTCGCTTATCTAGTGCTTGCTAACCCTAATATTAACACGCAAGCAAAGATAAACTTCATGTACCGGCTTTAACACTCCGACAAATGAAATAGGAACGTCTTTTTTACTTCTTTTTTTATTGGGTAATAGAATAAGCGATTGTCTTCCAACTTACCTGATGAAAAGTGACGATGAAGACGAAGATTCTACTATAAAGCCCTTAGTAATTTATTAAATTTAAGCTTTAATACAGTTTTTATTAAATAAGAAATTATATTCTAAATGTGGATGGATTCAAAACAAGAGCCTTGGTATAAAATCGCTTTTATTTGCACACTATTTCAATATATAGAATGTATCTGACAAAGGAACACTTACTTAAATCACTGAGAGGGCATGACTCTAGCATGCAGTTACAGAAAGAATATTTAAAAAAAAAAACTGTTTAGAAGTTAGGACCTTTTGAAATTCCAGGTATTTTTAAATCCGTTTCTCATAAAAACATGTAAAGTTAATGATTTTAAAATGTACATAATTTTGAAGTGAAAACTTCTTTAGGCACGTTGGGCACTTTTGGTATGGGGAAAAAGCACTGAACTCGCATGACCGTCACTGAGCGTGATATACATATATACGGGTGTGTGTGTGTATGTTTTCACTTCTGACGTGTTTTTAATCTGGAACTATTCACTCAGTTATTGAGAAAATTCATAAAAACCAACTTAAAAAGTTTTCGAAGTTAGTTTTTGTGGAGTTTCTTAGTAACGAAAAAAAAAATTGGTTGCCTGTAAAGTCGGTATACGGGCGAAAGTTTTACGTGACAACGACTTTGAGTGGTAAAATAATTTTAATGTGAATATTCATTCGTACAGTAGGAAGAAGGATGAAATAATAGTAACAATTTAAAACATTTATTTATACAAAGAATTATATTTAAAACATTAATTTATACAAAGAATCTCGCACTGACACTCGCTCTCATTGTGAGCGCATAACGTGAGCGGAGCGTAACGCAGTTTCTTGAAGTGTCACCCGGCAAACCAATTTATAAGACGTTGTCACGTCAAAAATTACAAAATAAAATAAAATGCACGATTTTAAAATCTTTACAAATACCCGGAAATTCAAACGGTCGTAACTTGTAAACGGATAGTTTTTTTTTGTAACTGCATGCAAAAGTCACCTTTCAGTCACCCTTCAGTGATTTGAGTAAGTGTTCCATTGTCATATACACCCTGTTTAATAATTACAAAGTAAGCCACTTTTATTACTACAATTTTAAAACTTATTATATCGTTTTCATAGCCAGACTACCAATAAACTATACACAGATTTGATTATATTAAATTTTATTACTGAACAACTGAACTGACAATATTTAAAACACTCTCTGTGTTTTGAACTTTTTTTGTTTGATGTGAATTAACATAGTGTTAATATTGTCTATTCTTCGATACTAGAAACAGTTTTTTTTTAACTTCTTGAAAATACCTGCCGCTATTTTTAACCGTCTTCAAGCAGGATTATATTTCGTTTTTTTGTGTGGCACGCAATTTTAATAATTATTGGAGTGAAAACTTCTTTAGGCACGTTGGGCAATTTTGGTATGGGGAAATAGCACCGAATTCATCACCGTCACGCTTCGGTACATATACTATACAGTGTACATGTGTGTGTGAGTGTGTGTGTATATGCATGTACATATATGTAAATAATTTTTTCACTTCTGACGTGCAGTCGACGCCATGTTTTCTTTGGAGTTTACTCCTTAAGAATTGATTTTCATAAAAGGCGCCCGGTATGAAAAAAATATGAAGAGTAAAATTTAGTGATCGGAGGACAGCGTAACGCTTTAACACTTTGTTGTGCATTTTGTGCTTTATTGGAGTTCACTCCTTATCCTCGACGCATGTAAGTATATATGTGTATATATCTTACCTTGATGATAGAGAAATAGACAGAGAGAGCCTCCAGTAAATTGTAAACTCCAGTCGTCAGCTGACACACAGCATTTTTTATTGTATTGTTTTAACTCAATTGTAGTCCTATCCTATATAAATTATTCCACCTCTAAGGTAAGTGATATTTCTTTCTAAAGTTAATTACAGGCCAAAGCAGGAGCGTACGAGGTGTTACAAAATACATATATAGATATTCTAATAACTTATTATCGATACAACCTATCTCGTTGAACATATAATTCGATATTACTTTTTAGCATAAAGACTTTATTTTACGACTTTTCCCCGATATTTAATATTCAATCGCAGTCCCATGGTCGTCTCGTAATGGTATTATGTAATAAAGCATTCATTTGCATGATGTAATTGAAGTCAGAACGGATAGTATCGGAATTCTTCGGAATTGTATAAGTGCATTGTATTGGTTAAGTTAGTTAAATCCATATCTTTTTTTACGGTATAGGGCAAACGCGCAGACGGGTCACCTGAACCTCAAGAGGCACAAGTGCGTTACCGGCCTTTAAGGTGGGAGGGCCATCACTTGCTGCCCCTACGCCACCTCCGCCTAAAACACCTCTTCCTGTCGGGAGAACGTATGCGACAGCTGTGGCAGCAAAGACGGCAACGACGCCACAGGGGGGAAAGAAGAAGGTGCCCCGTACACAGACAGAGGCAAGGGCTTACCCACCCCCACCTGTGCATGCACCTGCTGTGGCTTCTACCGCAAGCAGTGCCCCTGAACTCGCCCCTGACCCTTCACCTCCTGCCGCCTCCAACGAAGGGTGGCAAACTGTCAAGGGGTCAAGAAAAAGAGGAAGAGGGGAGGCAGAAAAAAAAAGGGGGCTGCAACTCAAGGAGCAGCCCAAGTGACCGCAAACGATGGCAAGAAGCCCATAAAGGGTTAGGGCCTCCGGTAACCTCACTCGGTGAAAAGCTATGTAATCCTTGCTTCACTGCTGGTTTTCTGTGAGGCCGTGGTATCACTCCGGTCGAGCCAGCCCATACGTGCCGAAGCGTGACTGTCCCACTAAGATTCTATAATCTTCTTGATTTGCAGGTTATATTTATTAGTAGCGGGTAACGTAATAGACTGGTGTCCGGTTCATCTGCTAGCTAGTATAGTCTTTCCAACACGCGTTTTATTAGCTTCACTTGTAACTAACTATGTTTGTAAACAAATCTCGGAAATAAATTTTAACCTACTTTTACCGTCGCATCGTTGAAAACCGGCAGTGAAGCAATGATTTCATTGCTTTTCGCCGAGTGAATGAAGTCACCGGAGGCCCTAACAATAAAATATTAATGCTAACAACAGATTTGTCACTTCTTCATGAAAACGTGATATAAAAATTTGGGGGTATAAAAACAGACGCTGTAAGCCACGTATCTAAGTTTAAATCTATTGACTATTGGTACACATTTTGGGATCCTAACACGTTTGTTGGCCGTAACTTACAAAAGTTTTTACATATAACAAGGACACGTAGGTCTGGGAAATTAATGTTGATATCGGACAATACAACCTTGTTCCAGAAAAGCATTTACGAATTTGAAATCAGTTTTTTAAATACATAAGGCTGGTAAAAGGTTTATAAACGCGAATATTTAAACGTGTTTTATTTAAGTTAATTAAGAGAATTTATTAATTATAATAAAAAGTTGAATCGATGCCAATTAAAACTAAAATCCCGTTCGAAACATTTAAAATAAAACCGAAATTATAACAACTGAGACGTTTTAATTCGCTTTATAAACATGGTACTGACTTGTTTAAGAAATCCACTTATTATTTAATAAACTCCGACGCAGCGACCCTAGAAGGAGGTGTGTTATAAGTTTAACGTGTTTATCCGTATATCTATTTGTCTGCCTGTGGCATTATAGCTCCTTGACGGATGAACCGATATCGATTTAGTATGAAAGTTATAGTAAGTACGTTTGAAAGGTGACTTGAACGAGTATCTCGAACAGACATACAGACGCGGCGGGGGAATTTGTTTTACAATATGTGATTTTACCATGCGTTTTTATTTTTTAACTAAAATAGATCCAACTTGAAAATATAAACTTGAAAAGATTTTCTAGAATTATAGCTTAGAACATAAGCTATAATTCTAGAAAATATTTTCAGCCGTACGAAGATATTTTAATTATTGAAGGGATTTTCGAGTTGGATCTATTTTAATTAAAAAAAAATAACGCATGGTATAATCACATATTGTAAAACAAAGTCCCCCGCCGCGTCTGTATGTCTGTTCGAGATAATCTCAAAAACTACTGAACGGATTTTCATGCGGTTTTCACCAATAGATAGAGCGATTCACGAGGAAGGTTTAGGTGTATAATTTGTTAAGGTTTTGTGTAAATTAGTTGAAATATGATGATGATTGTTGAAGATGTCTCTGCTACCCGTGCGAAGCCGGGGCGGGTTGCTAGTTAATAACATAATAAACCAATATTGACTTAACTCGTCTATCATTGCGAAATCGCAATACTATTCTATTTAGATAGTAGATATTATAATATAAAAATTCAGTATAAAAAAGGACCAAAAAAATAATACAAGAAACTTGTGGCCATGTGCATTTTTTACAAATAATTTGACAAACAAGGATGTCCCACGATGCTATCAGCTAGTACAACTGGTTTCTGTAGTATGGAGGTATCTTCTGCAATGTGTAGGTTGTCGAAATCTTCTTTAGTATAGAATTGCTTCCAAAGTCCAGTCTTCAATTTCTACACATCTTTGAACTTGATAGCCAGTGCATTACTCTATCCTAATCAAATACAAATAAAGAGATCGCCTTATATCAGAAGTGGGACAAGCTCTTGTTACACATATAAAGATCAGTTAATTACGTAACTAATTGAATCTATTTAGTGTTATATAACTCGGAATTATAGTTACATAACTAACTTTGTGACTTTCAGTTATCTCTGTACGTGGTCACCCCAACTATTTTATCTCATTACGTGTACTAACCTACTCATACTTTCAGATAATCTTTTGTCAGACAATATTTATGGTAGAATAAAAACTTTCTTGAGTGGTATTCATGTTTATTAAAAAGTATACGGTTTTACTCACATTTGTAATTCGGGGATGCCCGACTAGTTTAGAAGCATCCTGCCGCGACGTTGTCAGGCGTCACACTCCTTGAAAAAGGGCACCCGTCGGATCCGAGACTAGTCAGGCATCCCCGAAATACAAACGTGAGTAAAACCGTATACTTTTTAATAAATATTTATGGTACTATTATTTATTTTACACAATGCTCTAAAGGTATAATAATTTGTTTCATGAATCACTTTAAATTTAGAATAACCAATTTAAATTAAAAAAAGAAAATGCGTGAGACGTTTTTAAGACACCCGGTTGCAATCGGGTTTTAATTTTCGAATTTACGTAAAAAAATTAAGAGTTATTTTTTACAGAGTAGCCCTAATGAGGTGATGATCCGTGGGGGATTACTGCACGCATGTAAAAAAAAACGAACGATAAAAAAAAAATTAAACACACTTGTCTATTTGCTACTGTAATCAAGCGAGCAATTTGTTTTGGTTGCGCTGGTCTCTAAAAGTACCATTCGGATTTAAAAACCTTTCTGCATTTAATATACCAATTATTAAGGCAGATTACATGCTATTTTATTAAACCATCATGCTACTTAGGGTAGCTCTTAGGGTGGAGCAATGATCATAAAGTAAAGTGTAAGTACGGGAAAGGCTATTACGGAAATAAATTGCTGTTTCTTTATTTCTTTCTAGAAAACAACCTGTTTAGTTTAAAGGTGTGGAGATTAATAAATTAATTTACAAAAAAAAACATTAAAGCCGTTCTAAAATAGGAAGATAAACGTATGGAGCGGATTATCGGCTCTGTATCATAACACAAAATAATATCGGAAACGCCTTAGGGCCTGGGCACAAATCTGATGAGATAAAACGGTAAGATAACACCACGGAGCAATTTACTCCGTTTGCAAGCGCTTATCTCCACTGTATTACATATTTTCATAGAAGCAACATAAATAAAACTTCTATAGTTGGCATAAGCGCAATATTGTTTGCAGTAGGTTTATACCGAACAGTTGTTAAATAATACTACCTTTCTCGCTGGGGCACAAACTCAAATAGCAACTGGCAACTTAGAAAAGTTTCGCTCCGATCTCTGGCGGCTAAAGTTTGTTTCTACGAATGTGAGTATAAGTGGATCTACATCGTTGTAATGTTTCCGCATCGAAATGATGATAAGCTCCTAGGTTTTGCTTGCGTACATCGGTGATATCAAACTCGCCCATTTAGGTATTTGCAAATGTATAAAAATAACAATAACGTTTTTAGGATGCTGATGCGTCTACCTCCCTACTGCAGTGCGTCTCTAATGTTTGCCGAAGCACATACGGATGGCTATCACGCTATTATACGTAAAAAAGTGGTTTCATTGTTAAGGCGTATGAGAGACAGTACCATCTGCATCCTAAAAATGATTGCCTCTCGAACAGACTGTCCAATTCAATGTAAGTGGATTAGCATAATAACAGGACAGGACTAAATTTATATTATTTTATTAGAATTAAAATTCAGTGTTGTATAATATTATTATGACATGACGAAATAATGGTATTAGCACTATGATATGATATTGATTTGTGACATGCATGTATTTTCAGTGGTAATTTATTTTATTTTTTACTTATAATAATAATTGTTAGTTATTATATTATAAATGATTTCATGTATTCTGTTATATATATCTGATAAAATAGTATTTCTAATGCTGACTCTTTCGACATCAATTACTTATATTCTATGTACTATGGATTTAAAATCTGAAAATAAACGTTTTATTATTATTAAATTATTAATAGTCATTTAATGCGCTCTAGATTCGTGGATACGGTGGATAACTATTCGCGGAAGAGTAAATGCTGCGGATTTTCACAAGCAATTGCTACGAGTTCTATAGTTAGTATTCTTCCTCGTTTTTACGCAACTATTTTCTTGAATGTTTTTTTAGAGTTACGAGAGGTTCGGTTATCAATGATTTTGCGATTGTAATACTTTAAATCAACGCATGGTTCGAGATACTATTTTACATTTTTTTATATGTTGAAGTTGTATTTTCTGGATCGAACCATCTAAAACCACACGGTGTTCCGTCACAGGTGAGTCTTTTGCAAGAGAGTCGGGTATACCCTAGGAAGGAAGTCCCCAAAAACTCCAGCAGACCTTGGCCGTCTCTCAAACAGAATGTAGCCACACCCTTGCACGTGGAGGGCCTTGCTCCCCTTCCGGTTTGGAGAAGCACGCGGAGAACATCTCGCGCTAACGTCTCAAGCCTGCTTCTGTTGGGGTAACGGGCACCCGTTGCCACGAGGCCAGCACTCGTGGAGGTGTTTATTTGTTACTGCTCTACTACGTATGCTCAAATTGTAGTATAAACTTCTTCCAGACTACAGTATAAAACTAATTAATAATTAAAAATGGTATAAAAACCTTCTGGTGCAGATTGTTACTGCTGTGGGCCCCTTTACTAATGGGCGAGCGCTCGTTTGCTTGTATTTTGCACCAGTGCACAGTGTAAAGAACATCGACAAAGAAAAATATTCTTCAGCCATTTACACTAAAACACATTATTTGAATGCTTATACGAATCTCGAGCATTTGTATGTATTTTCACTTACTTTTTTAAACCGCAAAGCTTTTTGCTGTCGTATTCGCAATCACCCATAACATGTAGGATAATGGGTACTTTAACTTTCTCGAATGCCGTGTTCAGCTAACTTAGATCAGTACTAACGTTTATATGTAAATAAAATCGCTTTTCCATAGTAATAGCATCGTTGAATGTGGCTTTCAAATAACTCTTATGTTTTTATGTTGAAAGCTGGTTTGATATGTAATATCCTTGTTAGTATACTTGCTGTAGTATCCACGGGCCATCCGAAAGATACAAGTTAGCAACATGAAAACTAATTTCTATTTATGACGTGAAAATAATTGTTTGTACGCCTTTTGAAGAAAATTTCGTTAATTTATAGTTAAGGAACGTGAAATTTGGAGTACTTAAAGTTAATATTTAGGAGAAGTGCATAAAGCAAAAATTTTTAAACAATGTGTACTACGACTTTAAAAAAATACTTGAAAACGGGCACATCAAGCTACACGCGTCCAGCATAATATGTTGACCTGTCATGGTAAGGAAACTGTAAGCCTTACTTTTAAAACTTCGAAAGTATACAGAAAAAATGATGTAAATAAAATATACAAATACAAATATACAAATACAAAAATACAAATACAACATCTTAATTTGCAAAAATGTGGTATACATAGTTGTTGTACTTATATATAAATTATGGTCATTGTTATTTTTTTATTGTAAATTAAAGTAAAATGGTTTGATGACGCCAAAATATGAAGTCGCAAGTTATTATTTCATACAAGTTTCAACAGGACCTACCATTTTGATATTAAACAAAGACAAACTGATTTGGCTTAACAGGTAACTTCCATATTATGCTATGGTAAGCGCTAAAATAACCTGCAGGTGTGAAAAGAGCCAAATTAAAGTAAACGTCTCCTTGAACTTAAAGAAACTGGAAGACCAATGTCGAAAAGCTTCATCATACACGTGGTTAGAGCCAATAAATAAATAATTTTATTAGGAAATAATAATTCACTCGCCTATAATTAATCATTAGCAATCAATTGCACGTGAAACAAATATATAAACTTTAGTAATTGCGTTGGAAATAAGTGATTCGTCGTAAGCGTGGTGCGCGTACGACCGTGTTGTTCTAGTTTGTCGTATAAGATGGCCACCACGACCCATCACGTGACGTTCCGCTAGAATGACAACTGTCACTCTAATCCGACGACGTGACGTAACGAATGTTATAAGTTGTTTTTTAATTCTAATGTTTAAAAACATGTGTTTGAAAACAAAAGCTTGGTAATCTTGATTATAGAACTATAATTGCAGGTGATAAATATCAAAACAAGTGTACCTACTATGTCACTCTTACATCGTAGTGCTTTACGTTCTATGAAAAATAAATTGATCGCAACCACAAACTTGAAGTAAAGTTTGAGACGTCCTTCCACTAAATGGAATGAGGACCAAGTTAAAGTGGCAGGTCTTTCACAAGAAGCCACTTTTTAAATAATCTTTAAGATAAGCCTCACTAAGGACAGACTGAACACCCAAGGTATCTTTTATTAGTTAACTTTAAGATAAAGCTGAGATAGGTCGAGAAAATTCAAGATTTTTAGAAAGATCAGCCCTATAGGCTAATGTATCTGCTTGTGCCTAAAGGATACAAATTGGTTATTGCCGAACGTTCCTTATTATACCTAAAAGATATCTCAAAGCTATTACAGAGAACGATTACTTATAAAATAGGGTTGCTTATCGAAATCCAGAAAATGGAAACACCGTGGCGTAGAGATTTTAGACGATAAATATTTAGAAAGGGTATTAACAAAAAACGTTGCTTGTTTTTTTTAACATGTATAGCAATAGTAAGAGTAATATTTTATTCGATAAATAAAGGTTAATTTGGAATTAATAGGAATAACAGTAATGAATATAATACTTAATTAAACTAACTTTTTTACGTGGGAGAGCCATACTTCGGCACGTATGGGCTGGCTCGATTCCGCTCGATACCACGGCCTCACAGAAAACCGGTAGTGAAACATTGCATTGCTTTTCGCCGCGTGAGTGAGGTTACCGGAGGCCCTAACCCTTCCCTCTCCCCTATTCTCGTCTTTCGACTCTCCCCCCTCTCCTCCCCCTCTCCCATCTTCCCGCTCTTCCCCTATTCCCACCTTAAAGGGGCGGCAACGCACTTCTGACTCTTGAGCTACAGGTGCCCATGGGCGGCGGTAGTCATTTACCATCAGGTGACCCGTCTGCTCGTTTGCCGCCTATACCAAAAAAAAAACTAACTGTATATAATACCAATTTGAATACTTTAACATAAAACAAAATTAATATACTAGCTACCCCGGCCACGCGTTGCTGTAGTTAAGTAATTTGCAATAAAAAATGTTGTGACTATAAATTGAGACTAAAACTATCCTAGCACTCAAGTTTGGCCAAACTGCACACATTGAGACCAGCCTGTTGGTCTAGTAGTCAGTGATC
Source organism: Euplagia quadripunctaria (assembly GCA_963859945.1). NCBI lineage: Eukaryota > Metazoa > Arthropoda > Insecta > Lepidoptera > Erebidae > Euplagia > Euplagia quadripunctaria. The sequence continues at coordinate 2,630,368 of OY982566.1, read as the reverse complement.
CTGACTGCTGAGCTAGAGGTCGTGGTTTCGATTCCCACTCAGGACAAATAATTATGTGATGAGCATGATAATTTGTTTGGTGTCTAGGTGTAATTTCTTTGTATGTATGTATTTAGAAATATACATATAAGTATGATTATCAGCAGTCTGGTTACCATAGTACAGGCTCTGTCTAGTTTGGGATCAGACGGCCGTGTGTGCTATGTGATATTATTATTGAGCAAAATTTCATTAAAATCGGTTCATTACTTTAGGACAACAACGTGGCATGATGTTTATATATGTATAAAAAAGGTATTCACATATGGAAACGCTCTAATTATCCATCCCCGATCAAAGGTCCAAAGGCAGACGGAAGACAAGGCGGAGAAATGTGAGTGTCAGGTTACCGAAGACAACATTTTGGATGGAGCGAAGTGGAGTAGAAGGACGAGGCAAACACCAACACCGTGTGGAACAAATAGATTGGGAGAGAGAGATATAATTTTGTACAATTTGGAAGGCAAGCATAGGCTCTCTTGGCACCTCTAACTACCAGTATATCAATGACTAGCCGTCCCTGCAGTTTCACATGCGTTTATGGTCACTGCTCCTCTCCTATTGGTCGTAGCGCGATGTTTTATAGCCTATAGCCTTCCTCAATAAATGGGCTATCCAACACTAAAGAAATTTTTCAAAAAAGTTTTCAATTTGAACTAGTAGTTCCTGAGATTAGCAGCCAAACAAACAAACAAAAAAATTCAGCTTTATGAGATTAGTATAGATGTCATCAACGCATTGGCAACCATTTTTACCAGCACTAATATAATTAAGATCTTCAATACTGACAGAAATCTGCTGTCCCCAACCTAGATGTAACAGCTGTAGATACCATTTCTTACCCATACTATTACATAATCGATATTTTTCAATAGAACACTCATGGTGAGATAAAGTCACGAGTGAATAACTGAATCATTATTTTAGCACTAGACAGTTGAGCAAATTATAATGCAACAAACGTAGTACCTACTCACTAATTTCTACAAAATACTAAATCTCCATTTACAGTCATTCTGGATTCTCCTCACGTACCATCAGTACAGGCGAATCAAAAAATTTCACTCAATTTTGTCACGCGTGATGTAAGAAAAGTATTTGTTTTTTTTGCTAAAAGAAATAAATTGTTATATGATTTTAATTTAGCCGAAAGATTTACTTAACGAGTTAGGTGTGCATTTGGAACGGCAAACGACTAGCAAATCCTGCAAATGAATCATATAAAACTGAAACTCTAAGCAAAGAGAACAAATATTTATGAATCAAACGATTAATATTTTAAATTGATTACTTTGTTAAAGATTTCTTCTATCATTTAATCGTAAGAGAGCTGTGGTCTGAATCATGGCTCTCTCGGGCAACGTATGGGCTGGCTCGATCGGAGTGATACGGCCTTACAGAAAACCCTTACCTTACCTACTTACCCTTCAGCTGTGGAATGAACACCTTGCCGAGGTTTTCTAGAGGGACAGTAAGTAAGGGATTCTTCAAGAAACGAGTGTAAAGTTTTTTAAAGGGTTGGCAACGCGCATGCGAATCCTCTGGAGTTGTATTTTTTTTTTCTATCAAAAAAAAGACAACTCCCACATTAGGAATGACTTCCGTGTCGCGGGGGACTTAACAAACATATAAACAACGGACACAAAGAACACCCAGACTCGGGTGGGAATCGAACCCAAGACCTATGGCATAGCAGTCAGGGTCACTAACCACTAGGCCAACATATTCCAAACCCTATCGTGTACCTTTTTCTTTTTTGTGTGGAAATCCCCACGGGTCATCACCTCACCGGGTCAACGGCAAGGTTGTATGTCAGACTCGAACCGACTAAAACCACACGGTGTTCCATCACGGGGTCCTAATGCCGGGGACTCAGGTGTACCCTAGAAAGGAAATCATATATCGGGTCCCTTAGCTATGCAGTTGAATGCTCTAATGTCAACGCCACATAAGTTGTCGATGATTCTAATCTTTGCAAGTCCTAATTCTAATTTTCTATAGAAGCATACCGTGTGCAACCAACAGATTCCAAGGTGTGAGGATGAAGTCCCTGCTGGTGGCAAGCGGTGCGTTGGTGGAATGCAGTGGGCATCGTGTCGAACAGTTCCTCGGAGCACAACCCACTATACAAGCGGCAGATCACACATAAGGAGGCAAATTCTCCATTAGTCTTAAGGATTCAATATCGCTTGTGAGTCGGTAATGCTTTAATATTCTGCTCTTGACAGCTTAAAACTCTAAACTTTACTTCTAGACAATCGTCATTACATATACAAATACGAAGTCGATTAACTCATAAAAATGCACAAACAGAAATATCTCGAAGTTAACTGAGGTCTAAAAGTAAACTTCCATTTTGAGTATATGTTCCAGAAAAGTTCGACAAGAATTTAAATTTCAAATTTATCGACGAATGATGTAAGCGCTTAGCTAAGAACTGGGCTGCTATTTAACTTTTTTTTTCCGCTGACATTTATGTTATCAAATCGTTTTACGAAGTAAATTAGATTTTGATAGATTCGCTTTCAATTTGTGCGGACAAAGTTACTAATTTGTTTGCATGTAATAAATAAATTACTGCCGGTATTTCAAAGGATCTGTCAACACCGTTTGATGACTTCCTTAATTTGCTTATGTCACCGGAAAAGGGTTCATACACACTTTATTTTTATTTTAGCAATTCAAAGATATCACGCCTGTATTTACGAAAGTGTAGGCAGAAGCGTATTAACAGCCACGTTTTGCCAACAAAAATTTGGTCCCACTCACGTGGTGGCAACCCTATTGCGGCCAACCGGGCACTTTGGGAATTGAAGATGGGAAATTTGGGAGTACGTTGAAAGGGAAAGGTGGGTATGAAGGCAAGGCGTCTTTTTTTTATGGGATAGGGGGCAAACGAGCAGACGTGTCACCTGATGGTAAATGACTACCGTCGCCCATGGGCACCTGCAACTTAAGAGCCACAAGTGCGTTGCCAGCCTTTAAGGTGAGAGTAGGGAAGGGGGCGAGAGGGAGGGGGGAGAGGGAAGGATTAGGGCCTCCAGTAACCTCACTCACTCGGCGAAAAACAATCCAATCACTGCTTCACTATCGGTTATCAATGAGGCCGTAGTAGCACTCCGGTCAAGCCCGCCCATACGTGCCGAAGCGTGACTCTCCCACGAACAGTAGGGAGTGTAAGCAATAGCCCGAGCAGATCAGAGTCGCAGACCTGCAACTTGAACTGGCTAGAACATCTGACGTCATCAAATTTGATGACGTCAAAGGTTTGGGCGTCTGATGTAAAATACTTATTACAATACCACTCAACAACCCACGCTAATTATCCTTTTTTAAGCTCTGACAGACTTTTTTATCCCCCATTCTGTCCTTATATGGTTTTCCTTGAATAATTTATTCTCCAACAACATCCATCTATCATTTCTTTTTAAATATGCAATATATTTTCATTTTACTAGACAAATGCATTTTGGAACGAGGTTTCTTATCGCACTTCAAGCGCTCGGTAGATAGGGGCTAGACGGAGAAAGTGTTAGCGCAACGAAAAATGCTGACCCCTAGTTGATTTATTTCAAATATAAATCTTTTACTATTGAGAAGATTCCTATGTTCAAAATAAATTATTTCACCACAGTCAGGCCATGGAACATCTTACAAGTATTCATTAACTAATAATAGTCTTTATTTAAAAGGTTTTAAATTATTTTATAATCACTAAATCCATATTAAAAGTAAGTGATTTGACAACACTAAACATGTAGTCAAACCTAGTTGTTTCATACACAAATGTACCGAACGTCCCGTTTAGACACTGATTGGACTTGGTGGTCATCTCCCAATTATAATTCATTAATAAGAACATACTATTACGCTTGTAATAATAACTCAGTGCCTACTATTTATATGAACTAATTAAACTAATACTCACCACTTGCACTTAACTTATTGCTGTACTTTTTGTAGAATTCTATCATGTTTCATCATTATTGTTGTTAAAACATTTAATTTGGTGGGTGGTACTTGGAGAAGCCATTAAAGTTGAATAGTCTTTGCAGCACCATCAGCTCCTTGCTAACAAGGATGGTAAATGATATGTATTGCTAGAACCTTTTCGTGGGAGAGCCATGCTTCGGCACGTATGGGCCCGCTCGACCGGAGTGATACCATGGCCTCACAGAAAACCGGCAGTGAAGTAATAATTGCATTTCTTTTCCGTGAGGTTACCGGAGGCTCTTCCCTCTCCCGTCCTCGCCCCCTATTCTTCCCTTCCCTTACTCCCACCTTAAAGGCTGGCAACGCACTTGTTACTCTTAAGTTGCAGATGCCCATGGGCGGCGGTAGTCATTGAAAACAGAAGTGAGATGAAGACAAAGACCTGCTCGTCTTCAACACGATAGTCCAAGTCTGGTTTACAAGTCACATTCTTATTAAAATCGTCCAAATGAATACTTCACAAAACAAACTCAAAATTCAAGACTGTCAAGTGTCAAGTCCCGCCTAGTATTGCCAGCCCTATAATAAAAACAACTGACTAAATTATTTATTTATTTTGTTAAATATTTACATAAGTAATTATTTTACGTTTCAGACGTTCATATTTTCAACAACATTCCAAAGTATTATTAAAATAATCATCAATTATCAACTAAAATAACTAGATACATACTTGGAACACAAACTAAACACCAGGATATTTTAACAGAAACACTCTTTATTGTAACTGTAGGACTGACAACACTGGTTGTGTTCATGAGGCGGCGATATCTTTGAAGTCGTGAAAACGCTTTTTAAATATTTTCGAGATTGAATACTGTCCGAAAGATTGTAATATTGAAATATGTTATCTAAAAACAAGCTATTATTTGCCGTTTGCATAATGTAGGTTTTGATTCATAGGCCGATTTGAACAATGTCTTTTCAGATGTCAGATCCTTATTATAATATAAATCGTCTGTCGGGTCAGCTCTACTAGCTGACCCGACAGACGATTTATTACTTACGTTGTCTTGTCTTAACTATGAATATTGAATTCGAATTTATTCCAAAAACATAGTTCCGACCGATGCATCTGTTTTAATAGCGCCAACTGTCAAACGACTGACAGTTATGTATGTCAAAAGCGCTATGGTAACCGTTGTCCTGCCAGAACGTAAAACATATTTTTTCTGTAACCCTGTCGCAGCGCTATCTACCGGGTCCAATTGAAAATCTAAACCATTCTCGAATCCACCTGAAGACACATAAAAAAAATCATTAAAATCTTTCCATCCGTTTAGGAGGAGTTCAGTAACATACACGCGCACAGAAGAAATATATATATATACTAGTGGACCCAACAGACGTTGTCCTGCCTGAACGTAAAAAATATTATTCTTGGAACCCTATTGCAGCGCCATCTACCGGGTCCAATTGTAAATTTAAACCATTCTCGAATTATACATCGGATTATTATACATTTCTACGTCTGAAATACAAGTTGTACAGAAGTAGAAAATTCCTCACAATACTGCAACATTTTCAATTACCTGTTGGCCTAATTTGAATCAAGGTTTCCTTTGTGGGTTAACCCTGCACGCTTCACGCTAAGCGGAGTCCAATTTATGTAACTGTAGGCCCGAGGGCCTTTCGTATCACAAATTCAGGCGTAATCTAGGGTTAAACCTGTTTTGTTAAACATTATACCTTGGTATGAATAAGCATATATTACTTTATATCTCAACGTCGAAAAGGTCTCGAGTCCCTAAGATATTAACGTTTTTAAGTTACACTTCTTTTGGCGCGTTATGGAAAAATGATGAGAGTAAATTTTTACCGACCGTCACGAGAAACCGACATTCTAAAGTTAACTAGTTTTGAAAAACTAAAATGTTGACTAGCTAACTTCATGGTGTATTACTTTGAGTACGTTTGTAGAGTTTGAGGTTAGTTGACGGTATGTATTATTTATTATGATATTTAAATAAACTTTATTTAACTAGCGCCAAAGAAGTATAACTTCTTAGGTGCGTACATAAGTACACACACACTTTTTTTTTTTTAAATATCGTCAATAAGTAACTTAAGTTATTTATATAAATTAGTAAAATCTGTTTATAATAAAAAGCTGCGCAATAACATGAAATATATCAAGCGTCAATCCCCATCAATACCCACCTTAAAGGCCGGCAACGCACTTGTGACTCTTGAGTTGCAGATGTCCATGGGCGGCGGTAGTCACTTACCATCAAGTGACCCGTTTGCTCGTTTGTCCCCTATTCCATAAAAAAAAAACCATTTCAAAAACGTTTCAAAGACTGTTAGAGAGAAAAACCGGTGTTTATGGATCTACCTTATAAACACAGCTGTTATAATAAACACAAAAAAACAGTGGGAAAACAGCCACACCCGGCAATCAGAAACCGAACATCTTTTCGAATGAGCGTTGATTCTTTAGATCGAGTTAAAAAAACCCTTTAGGTAATTCGGTACGATACATTCTCAACACAAAACGTATTAATCTGAAAATACAAAGTCCCTATTGGAATTCTATACTTCACTAATACACACGATAAAGGTGGATGTGAAAAAATGGGAATGGAAAACTATGCTTAAAAGCCATATGTCTGAATAAGTGAATTGAAAATAGGGAAATCAAGTCACGTCATTTATGTGGGAGAGCCATGCTTATGTGGGAGAGCCATGCTTCAGCACGTAAGGGCAGGCTCGACTCCGCTCGTTACCACGGCCTCACAGAAAACCGGCCGTGAAGCAATGCTTGCATTGCATTTCGCACACCCTTCCCTCTCCCTTATTCCCGTTTTTTCCCTCTCCCCCCTCTTCCCCCCTCCCCCTAATCTCCTACTCCCACCTTAAAGGGCGGCAACGCATTTGTGACTCGAGTTGCAGGTGCCCATGGGCGGCGGTATTCATTTACCATCAGGTGACCCGTCTGCTCGTTTGCCCCCTATACCATAAAAAAAAAATACTTAGTTCCGTTGGGATAATTACCGAATAAATCCGTACCCGATTTAATTTACTGTAGATTCCTTCCTGTTTTACTATCTTAAAGTTGTGTTTGGTTAACCTACAAGAAGGTAAAATGATGAGGTACGTACATGAGACGCACAACTAAATGTTAAACCTTGACTACACTCAGGATCGTTATGTCAGCTGAATTTGAATAGTGTAAATAATAACTGTATTTTAGAGTAAATTCACGCAAAGTAAGTATAAAAGTAGTATCATATGTTTAAATTTTATTCCTCGATTTATTTTTAAAGAATGCGTAAGAATACGTCCACTTGTGTAGTGTGGATGCAGGACTTCTAGTTAATAGAATAAAAAGAAACGCTTTGTAATAGCATTATTTATTTATTAACTGCACCCTGCGGTTTCATCCACGTAAGTCCCGATGTCGTGGGAATATCGGGATAAAAAGTAGCCTATGTGTTAACCCAGGTCTCCAGCTATCTACATACCAAGTTTCATCGTATCGGTTCTGTAGTTTTGGCGTGATAGAGTAACAAACATCCATCCATCCATCCAAACTTTCACATTTATAATACCGGCGCGGAACACCGACGCAAAACGGTATTTAAGAATATATAAAGCTGGATTCTACAATATTATATTATTCTGTAATGGAACGATATTTTACTGCCGTGCACGTATTATATCAACTGCTATTATCCAATATCGTGTATTTCCTCACAAAAACAAATATGAATAAATATAAACAAATATCTTTTTTTTTTAATATACGGTGTGTACCTAGCTTCATGTAAACAATGTTAGGGAAAATCATAATACTTAAAGGCCTAGCCATAATGCTTAATATAATATATCATAATTAAATAAATAAACCAATTAATCATTAGTATGTCTTTATTGCTCACAGTCCGAGGTCGTTGCTATAAGACCATATATAATATGAAGATGAATATTTAAATTTTACAAGATGGGTTTAAAATGTCATATATTACTGAAACCAACCAACAACAATATTTACACCAGCAGTCAACCGGTACCAGGAACCCTCCGATACAGCATCGATAAGCCAACGACTTTTAAGTCTATCATAATTTTCTTCACAGGAAAACTTAAAGGAAAGGCATCTAAAGAAAAACCTATACATTTGATTAAAAAAGAAGAATTTGTATTTATGCACGAAAATGTTTTACAAAAAAGAGGTGTAAACTTAAACGCAGGAGTATATGAACATGAATTTAATTTTGACCTTCCAGAAGACCTGCCATCTACGTACAGGGACAAAACGTGTACAATATCATACAAAATTCTTGCTCAATTCAAGAGACCAGGATTTTGTAAAGACAACATATTAGCGGAGACAGAAATACCAGTTTATGGAATAGTAAACCCTAATATGGAGCATCTTACAAGTTTTGCTTTAACCATAACTCCTTTTTTAACAAGGAAGAATATGGATGCCGAAATTAAAATTGAAAAGACATTTTTCACCCCAGGACAAATCATAAAACTTTATTATCGTATAAAAAATGAAACAAATTTTGCAATTAATAGCATTATAACTAAATTAATAGCAGAAACTACGTACAAATATGATTTAAAAAACAAGAATGTAAAGAGAGAAACAATAAACCACAGTGTTCTAGAATCTCCAGGAGTAGCAAATAATAGTGAAGGTGAATTAACCTGTGTCGTACCAACAAACATATATTCAATACGACATTCAAAGTTTTTTTCAAGAGAGTACGTAGTTAATGTGACAGTAGATTTACCATTTCCTCATAGAAATATGTCGTTAGAGATTCCAGTGACCATAGGAGGTGAAACAGATAAGTTTAATATAGACGTGAATTGTCACTACAGTCCGTGGCACAGCTTGGCTTACTTGAATGTATGTTTATCAAATATTGTTATTATACACGGGGTAAATTAATATTAAATTTAGTGTATACAATATAATTATATTCTGTATAGCAGAGATTGCTGGCACCTCAGCGTAAATCCAGAGAAAGTGTTTTAGAAACGGTCCCTCGTGTGTTACACTTAAGTGGAAATTGCATAATTTAGTGCAGTGCATCACGAGATTTAAAACGCATTAAATGACCAATCACATCATAATTTATAAGTGTTTTAAAATTATTTTTATGCTATTATGTGAGGTTGACGACCCCCGTATTTCTAAAAACTAAACATGAGGCATTTCCACATGATGGCTACTAGGGAGATATGCACATATTATTCTATTCTAATGATGATGATGTTCGTTATCTATAACGCCCTAAGCGCTGAACAGATTCGCATGTAATGTGGCAGGCAGATGAATTGTATATTATGCTACTACATACGCACATGGCATAACATAGTGGACATTATAAATATTGTCACCTATATCTACATACCTATGTTATACAAATGAATAAATGATTATGATTATGCTGGATTAACACACAGTCACTTGAAATGCGGGTGAGTCTGTAGGCGACAATTAGAGCCAACATAAAAATGTTAATTCGTACGATATGGCAGAAAGAGACGATGGGAACTACTGTCTTATAAACAGCGCCGCACGAATCAATACCCCTTGGAGCTGTCAATTCGCATCGAAAGCATTCGTATTTTTGTGTTTTGATCCTTAGTAGTAAATGTTATGTAACTAAAGAAAAAGTCAATTTGTTATATGCACGACTATCTACTTTGTGTATAAATAATAATAAATCTTGAACTTATTGTTATTTTAATTCCCAGCAATTAATTTGTCATAACATCTTCTTATCTACTCTTTCAATCGAGACTAAGTAGGTTAATAAAAAACTTTTTAACAAGAAATTAAATCGACGAAAGAAGAAAGGAACTGAAAAGTGAAAAATAAACTTGTTAGCCTAACTAAACTTCTACATTAATGTAAATGCCTAGATTTAATTATTAAGTGAAATGATGGCAGCGGCGGCCGCGCGACGGCGACGCGTCTTTTTCCCGAAGCGTTTTCGAATTTCATTTTTTGTTTGTAGGTGTCGTTCTTCTTCGTCTTGAAATAATCACAGGACTTCATTTTTCGTTTAAAAAAAAATTAAAGCACAGGACGTCCTGTGCAATTTTGGTATAACGGTAAATGTGGTCTTACATTATCCTTGTTAAGGGTTGTTTTAACTGGTCTGTGCATCTCTCGAATTAAGAAAGAAAAAGAAAGGAACAAAAAAATATTTATTTTGTTATTGTTCATAACATGTATAAATAAATGAGTACCAATATAAAAATACTTATTAGTCAAAAAATATGTTTTATATTTTATGGTTATTTAATGAATTTTAACCTAATATATCAGAATTATAACACTTGTATAAAGCCATATATCTAATAACTTCTAACGTCGTGGAACGAGTTACCAAAACAGATGATGAAAAACTCGATTTATCAAATCTAATTTAACCTAAGCCTAGGTGTAAAAGAACGGCGAAATATAGTTTGCGTCAATCCCCGGCTGACGGAAGGATAGGAAGATATTCTCTCGCACTAGAGATATTGTGTCTGTAGTCCTACAAAAAGACGTATTTTATCTGGTCTCTGGGTCGCATGAATAATATGTTGAATAGTGCATACGTTGTATGGAAGTAAAAATGACTGCCTAAGTGGCAAGGGTGTAAATATAGATGAGTTGCTTACAAAGCATTTTGAACATACCAGCGGCCTAAGACATCGGATGGAGCTTTCAATGTCATTTAGGGGAAATTCAACTAATAAAGTGTACAAAGCCTTAGTTTAGATTGCTAAGAATTGACTGTTGTGTGTATATATTTAGTTATTTCTCTATAATATGGTGCTCGTATGTCTATTCTAATAAATACGGTGACACAAATAGGTTTCGTTTTTTACTCTTTTTACCTTATACAACAAGTACATGACTAATAATAACATTCTATACCAATATTAAAAACCCCTGGTTTTGCAAATGTTGATGGGCACCGGTAACCGCTTACTAATATTACATTAGCATATTGCAGTCCACTGCTGGATATAGCCGTCTCCCAGCGTGCGCCATAAGACGCGGTTCTCTTCCTATATGCCAATGCAAAAAGCGTTTAACATAAAAATTACGCGTGTACAGTTGCTCTTCATTTGGTATATGACGTCACAAAACATCAAAATAAAACAGTTTTGTCGATACCAAGCTTATAAACGTCAGCAAGAGGTATAATCAAACATAACAGGAAAACTGTTAACAAATCATAAGGCAAACATGTTTCTTTTTTGTGACTCACTCACAACTTAACTAGTTTGAATTCCTAAGTCAAGCTTATGATGGATTTTACGTCTCGGTTTAATGCACTCAAATATCTAGTATACCGCGATTCACTGCTAATGGAGGTCGTTCCGCTAGTTTATCTTGAAAGATCAAAATGTGGGTTGAGTGCATTATACTTTTATCACCGATGCCTGGAGGATTCTATAGAAGTGGCCAAATAGTTTCTGGACTCCTCAAATATAGTTTAAAAAAACGGACGCAGTTTACCTCTGCTACTCTTCAGCTGAAAGGAAAAGGCAAGTGCTCATGGACGGAGTCAAGTGGAGATGATAGCTCATCCTCATATCACGGTAAAGAAGAATATGTGTTACTGCAGAAGAATATTTTGCAAGGTAGAGGCTACAATTTAGCAGCAGGCGTTTATAACTATCCCATTGAATTCATACTACCTGGTTGTTTGCCATCTTCATTTAAAGACAAAACTGGCAAAATAACATACAAGATAAATGCAAAATTTTCTAAGTCTGGATTTTTAGGTAGTACAAAAAATTTTTATGTAGAAATACCTGTTTTTGGATATCTTGAACCATGTTTACCTGAGCCCATAATTTTTGGCCTAACAAAAACACCATTCACATCAACAGGGGCAATTAATTTAAAAGTTAAAATAATGAAGACATTATTGGTTACAGGAGAAAATATAAAATTGGAATGCTCAATAATAAACAATACATCTGTACCAGTCGCAAGTATTAGAATTAAACTATTCTCAGCAACTTTATTTATTTCTAACAGTAAGCATAAAATGGAACAGCGGAAGAATATTAAAGGAAGTACCACTGAGTGTGCAGTACCGGGGCACAACAGTATTGAGAAGATAACTTGTACAGTGCCGACGTCGCGTGATTTATATAGTATACAGTATTCCAAAATTATAAAAAGAGAGTACAAATTGGAAGTGACAGCAGTGGTTCCATTTCCCCATAAAAACTCTTCTGTAGAAATTCCAGTGGTTATTTCTAAATAAAAAAAGTGTTTCATGAAAAGTAAATAATAAATATTTCAAAAAAGTTTGACTCAGAAGTGTTCATTAGATTATGTTTTAAACTGTTATTAGTAGATGATGATGTTATCATTTATTAATTATGAAATTATTACATTTATAAACATTTATAAATTAATAAAAAAAAATTTGTTTGTGTCAATATGTAGATAACGTGGCACATCAAATTTAATAATTTTACTTGCCTGCTATTGTAATCATCATCTTGGGTAGGTGTTGAAGCACACCTAGAATACCGCGGTGAGCAAAACTTTCTGAAGAGGTACCTACTAGGTACCTACTGAGTTTATAGTATATTAAAAATATATACAAATTATAAATTCAGTGCGGGCGAAGAAGTCTAAACACGATAGATGTTTACGAGTAGGTACCTATATACTATATATATTATATACTATTGTAGTCTTTGTATTAATATCGCGTATTGTTGATCTGGTTCTTTCTCTTTCGTTCGCACAACTCGAGTCAATTAACGTGATCGGTCGCTGGTTTATTTTAATGCTTGTACCTCACGACGACGCACAGCGCGGTAGTAAGAAACCGGTTAGGCCGTTATGAGCTAAACGGGAAAATATCAGTAATTAAGTTGAATATCGCGTGCGTTCATTTCATTTAGATAATGTAAGTTCACTTTCTTGGATGACGTCATGATAATAGAATCTTGAATCATGGGTTTACATGCTGTTGTTACAGTTTGTTACAGTTTTCCTGTTTCTTACTCATTGTGTAGATAGACACCAGTACATACTAAAACCGCGCAATATTCGCAGATACCTTTGAGGACAAGAGTTACACAATCGTTAAAAAGTGTATTATAGTATTAAAATGGGATTGCAGTGCCAAATATTCCTAATCAATGCTAAGAATCGCGGCTTCAGAAATGGCGAGACAATTACAGGTACGCTTAGATATAGCGTAGATGAGCTAACAGAGTTTGAAACTATTACCATTTCACTGAAAGGCGAAGGCATAATTGAATGGAAAAGTGATGATGACTTTCATTCTTTCAAAGAAGAATATTTGTCTATGAATACTAATATTTTAGAAAGAACAGAAAAGAAAAAAGGTGTTTATGACCATCAATTTCAGTTTGTACTTCCGGAAAACTTACCTTCATCTCTAAATCATCCGTTGTGTAAAATATTATATAAAGTTTCAGTGATTTTTATCAAAACTGGACGGAAAAATAGCAAGAAAGAATTTGATAAAGAAGTACAAGTTCTGGGGTATCTAAAGCCTTACTCTCCAAAAACTCTTGTCTTTAAATTGATTAAACGTCCTTTTTCGTTGATTTCGACGCAAAAAACAGTGAATTTTGAAATCAAGATCCAAAAAGTGTTTCTGTCACCAGGAGAAAGTATTAAAATAGACATAATGATAAGGAATGATACACATATACATGTAAGCTGTATTCAATTGAAACTTGTATCTGAATACATTTATATAACACGTAATAAAGAAAAAGTGGTCAAACATCAGACTGTAAAGGAAAGTGTTAGAGAATACCCTGCAATAGATGACAGTGTAGCTTATTTAACATGTGCTATACCAACATTGCTGAATTTATACTCTATCCATCATGCAAAGTTTTTCAAAAGAGATTATAAAGTGGAAATCACAGCAAAGTTCCCTTTTCCTTATAAAAAAGTTTCTGTGTGTATTCCAGTGATTATAGGAGAAAAACATTGAAGTAAAAACTGAAGAAAGTGATTAAACTGTGGCAAGAAGTGTGGTTAAATGTGGCAGCCTGAACACCGAAACACTTTAAGATGATAATGATAATTGAAAACTTTATACTTATACAAGTAAATTTATAAAAGAATTAACTAGTATAGTGATTTAAATAAATACATTCGGGTAATATAGATAGTTTTCTTCATTCAAAACTTATAACTAAGGAAGTTGAACGTATTATGTACCCTTGAGACTATTAAGTTGTATTTTTTTTTTGGAATCATTACTTTTACTGTATGTTTCTAGATTATAAGATTAGTAATTAAAATGTAAAACTAGTTTTCGTTGAATTTATTTTACAGCAATTCAAAATAACCCTTTTTCATGTTCCTGTAATTTACATAATCATCAATTACATAACAGTCCTTCTTATTTCATCAATGTTATGGACCGAGGCAACAATTACGTATTTAAAATAAACGATATAATCCTTTTGCTCATGTCATTTATTTATATGTTCCCATTATTACTTTCATTATGAAACTTCTATCATTTTATATAATATTTTTTTACTTATATTTAACTTTCCGTCTTATATATATTTTTTTCTTTTTTGGAACGCAATCTTAAAAACATTGTTTTAGCCTTGCATACATATTTTATTATTTTTGTTTCATGTTTGTTTACATACAACCGGCAGACGGATACAATGATTAGAAGAGTTTTAAAGAACATTTTATACATTTAACACATATATAATATTTTATAAACTTGTATCTATTTATTTATACATTATTATTTTTATATAATACCAATGACGTCATCCGGCACTAACAGCGATACTGACGAGTATCTATCGGCATCCAGTGATGATGCTAGTTTCATTAGTATCCCTTCACTAGCTGATACAATCTCGACTCAATTTTCTGATGTTCCTAGGAACTTTAATGTCGTTCACATCAATGCCCAAAGCATACCGGCACACTTCTCTAATTTGTTGACAACCTTTGACTGTACGAATATCCATGCCATTCTAGTGTCAGAATAATGGTTAAAGCCCTGCCTATCTACCACAACGTACTCGTTACCAGGCTTTCAGCTGATACGGAACGATCGTGTTTGTGGCCGAGGCGGTGGTGTTGCCATGTATATTCGATCTCACATTCCTTTCTCCATAGTAAGTATGTCATCTCAACCAACACCCACAAATGCTGGCGAGCATATTTTCATCGAAGTCTTACTCCAACACACAAAAATACTTCTCGGTGTATATTACAGTCCCTCCCTACGAGTAGACTACTTTTCTTCACTTGAAGTGCTCTTAGAAAACTTAACCCTTTCGTACAGTCATATCATAGTCATGGGTGATTTCAACACCTGTTTACTAAAAAACGATTCTCGTTCTGCTTCTCTTCGATCTGTCCTGGAATCCAATAATCTTTCTATTCTTTCACTTAATCCTACACACAATATGCCAAACCGTAACTCCTCCCTCCTTGATCTCATCCTTATTTCCTCAGCAGAGCATGTCGCTAAATATGGGCAATGCTCTGCAGATTCGTTTTCCTATCATGATCTTCTCTTTCTTTCCTATCAAATCCGTACTCCTAAACCTAAACCTAAATTACTCCTACACCGTAATTTTCGTGACATGAATCTTGAGGATCTTCGCAGAGATGTAGACAACATAGACTGGAGTGCACTTTTCAACTCTCAATGTGTTGATGAAAAAATTGACTATTTTACAAATCACCTTCTATGTTTATATGACAAACATGCCCCAATTCATCAAATAAAGGTAAGACATCTGCCCGCACCTTGGATTACCGAAGAAATAAAGGCGACACAGAGAAAGAAAGCAAGGGCACATTCAAGATATAAGAGTCACCCTACTACAGCAAATTGGGAAAAATTTGTGCTTATTAGAAATCACTGCAATAAGATGTGTAGGAATGCTCAACGCCGACATATCCACAAATCTGTTGAAAATGGTGATCCAATCAAAGTCTGGAAGTTTCTTAAGTCATTAGGGGTCGGTAAATCAGGTCCAAATTTTCCTTCAAAAGACGTTGATCTCGATTCCTTGAACTCACATTTTTCTGCTTCCTCCAATTTTGGAGGAACTACTAAGACTGCAACGCTAAATTATCTTTCTTCTCTTCCGACCCCGGACTGTTCCCCATTCGTTTTCAGTCAATTTTCTGCTTGTGATGTTAAGAAGAGTATAGTGTCAATAACTTCTAATGCAGTAGGAAGCGACAACATCAGCCGTAATATGGTACTTCCTATCCTAGATGAAATCCTACCCGTGATTTGCCACATCCTTAATTATTCCGTATCCACCAATGTTTTTCCATCTGCGTGGAAAATGGCTCAAATCACTCCTCTCCCTAAAAAATGTAATCCATCCTCTTTTTCAGATTACCGTCCCATATCAATTCTCCCTTTTCTATCCAAAGTCCTTGAACGCCTCATCCACAATCAATTAAGCTTGTTTCTCTCAAAGAATTGTCTCCTAAATCCTCTCCAATCAGGTTTTCGTCCGGACCACAGTACTACCACAGCTTTAGTCCATATTACGGAGGATATCAGGTTGGGCATGGAGGAAGGAAAGCTGACAGTCCTTGCTTTACTAGATTTTAGTAATGCTTTCAACACCGTTGACTTTGATGTCTTGCTAAGTATATTATGCTCTCTTAACATATCTCCATCAGCAATTGACTGGTTTCATAGTTACCTGTATGGTCGCCAGCAGCGTGCTCGTATTGACAATGTTTACTCCTCTTGGTGCACTACATCTGCGGGCGTACCTCAGGGCGGCGTGTTATCCCCATTACTTTTTGCAGTTTTTATAAACTCAATCACAAACCGATTACTTTCTTCCTACCATCTTTTTGCAGATGATCTTCAAATTTATTCAAAAGCTGATCCTGATAATATAACACAAGCAGTTGATGTTATCAACAAAGATCTAACGCAAATATGTACCTGGAGTAAGGATTATGGACTAATTTTAAATCCGTCAAAGACACAGGTCATTGTAGTGGGTAGTCCTAGGCTGAACTGCAGAATAAACCTTCAGCAAATGCCAGCTATTTATTGCAATGGTTCGGTTATTCCATATAGCGAAAAGGTTAAAAACTTAGGAATATATATGGACCAGTGCCTATCCTGGCGCCCTCAAATTGGAGAAATCAGTCGTAAATTATTTGCAACAGCGGGATCTCTGCGAAGGCTTCGGAATTTCCTTCCTACCAACACGAAAATTGCGCTCGCACAGTCTCTTCTTCTTCCTATCCTTGACTATGGTGATGTCAGCTATCTCGATCTCACCGAAGAAAAGCTGAACAAACTTGAGCGGCTCCAAAACGTCTGCATTAGATTCATATTTGGATTACGCAAATATGATCATGTCTCAGAATATCGTTCTAAGCTCAAGTGGCTACCTATACGCTTTCGCCGGAATGTTCATATTCTTTCTCTTTTGTACAGTACTCTGTTCCATCCTCACACTCCCTCTTATCTTAAGGAACGTTTTATGTTCCTACACAACACACATTGCAGGGACCTGAGATCATCAGAGAATTTAAAGCTGAAAATGCCGAGACATTCCACTCAGTTCACAGACAAGTCCTTTTCAGTGCAAGCGGTCAGGTTATGGAACAACTTGCCTGAAACAATTCGACAAGCCAAAACCTTGCAGTCATTTAAAAAACAAGTGAAGGATTATTATTTGTCATTATAAATACTTTTTAATTATATTATTATACATATGTATATATATTTTAGTGTATGTGTAAGTAATATTAATATTGGTATATGTATGTGATACGTTTATGGTTATATATAGTATTCAGTTTACAGTATATTAACATAACCTTATATTGTACACCACAGACTACCCTCAATTATATTTGACAATATCCGTACAAAGGTTGTCTGGAAGAAATCGCCGTGTGTGATAAGACCGCCGATTGTTATACCTTAACATTTGTAACTTATATTTGCACTATTTACTAATTAAAGGTGTACAATAAAGAGAAATAAATAAATAAAAAAAAAAAAAAATAAAAGGAAGATATCGCACCGTCACCCTAGGTCTATTTCTGGAAAGTCGATGGGCGGCCCCCAGGCCACTGCTTATGGCTTGATACCGTTTCGATTGCATCTGCTTCCGGACGGAAGCCACTTATTTGATGCTCATCACCTCCTTGCAAAATGAGGCACTCTCGTTAAGGACCATGGAGTGAATCATGGACACGATGATTACACGGACTTAGGCTACACACATGTGATAAAATTAGTACATTAAATATATACTTATATGTGAAGAGTTATGATGGTGAATATATTTAATAACTAAGAATATAATAACAAAATGCGATTTCCTTTTGAAAGAAGGCTACATAAACAATAATTTAAGAGTTTATTTATTTTCGAAGGGGAACACACACACAAGTTGATTGGATTACACTTCATCATTCATGTTTTAGTAAGTTACAGATTACGGTATTATTATAACTCATTACGATAACAATCGGCAATGATGCTTGAAGGATTTATAGACTGGTAAGTAACGAAATTTAAATATAGACTATGAATTAGGTAGAACTAGTCAAATATTTACTGAAAAATTACAATATTTCACATTAGAAAAAAAGCAAGTTTAAATATTGTTAAAATATATGTAGGAATTGGAACCACTGGCTAGTGACGCAGTATTTCGGCATCGGCAGCATCTAATTTTACCAGACCTAATAAAATTGACTTGAGTGTTTGTAAAGATCTATCCCTCTCAACTATTTTGAAGCAAAGAATCTTGTCAGTCAGTATCAGCAAAGTTTAGACTACAACCAGACTGAGGATTTAATTTGTGTTTTTAAAACTGTTGTTAAACAAATAATAGTCTCATAATGTTAATGTTCCTATATTGTTATAAACTACATAGATGAGTCTATTTGTAGACATGTAAGTTTTGTAAATATTGTTACGATTAAATAATTACATAATTTAGTAAAAGTCTGTAAGTGCCCATACCGCCTGTGGCACATGTTTACCTTAGTACAGGCATCCATATATTTTTATCTAATTAATGTTATATATAAAATCTGTAATAATGTGTACCAAGTAGAAATGAATAAATGAATTATTGTTATTAATAAAATAAACGAATTTATCATTTAATGAAATCTATACTAATGTTATGTTGGATGTATGTTTTGGTGGATGCGCTAATCTCAGGAACTACGCGTTCGAATTCAAAAATTCTTCTAGGGTTGGATAACTCATTTATCGAGGAAGGTTATAGGTTATATAAAATCACGCTACGACCAAAAATGTTGCAGAGCGGGGAAAATTTATTCCTATTGAGAGTTGAGAAGTTGCGTAAGTGAGCTAGTGGATTAATATCGAGTGGTTTCAGTTAGTTCAGCGTGCCGTTATGTGGTTGCTTATAGAGGCCAAACGTCCTAATAACATCCTAGTGCGTAGGTACTAGTTCTCTTCTGTTCATTTTCTGATGCCTCTCCAGCGGACATTTTCAGTCACCTCTGTGTCAGGGATTGTCACTACATTTTAGACGTAGCCTGCGCTTGCTCACATGTTCAGGCTGATTCAGCACTGTTCGTAGCAGAATTTCTATTTTTACTTCTTAATTTGTCTTTTTTTTTTTAGTAAAATAATATAAATAGGATATCCGATTCAAAGAACAAGATAACTGATAAGATACTACAATACGAGCTATTACCTCTACACGTAGAATTGGTCTGACAATAGCAGCAGATACAGGTGTAAATTTTTTGAAAAACAAAATTATCAATCTGAAACTGCTTAAAAAAATCATTGAGCGCCTAATAAAATTGTGCTAGCAAAATATCCAATAACTAAAAGGCTATATTTTTAGGAGGAGTTACTATTGGTCCCGAAACACAAGAAAGCGCGTTCCGTTCCGTTTCACCATAAGGTTCTGGGTTCGTTTCCCTTTGTTAAGCACATTAAAATCATTCAGTTATTTTGTTCGAAAAGTTTCAATAGTACCACAGAGTGTTGAAACATTCCCGGTATACGGCGATAGACTCACTCACTGTTACGTTGGACTAAAAATATAGCTGTGAAAATTTGGTTGTACACCTCTGTATAACTCGTCAACATGTAGTATTTTAAGAAAGGATTCTACAATTCATTGCAGATAACAACAAAGTGAGAGAGAAAAAAGGAAGTGCGTGTTCTGAAGGCATAGTTTGAAAAGTTTACTGTTAGAACAAAGCTGGTTAGTAATTTGATGGGAATAGGGAAGATATAGACATTATCTTCCCTTAAAAAGAGTGTTCGATTTTACATTTATCCACTGCTAACCAACAAAGACCTCCCCCAATGACCCCATGCATAAATGATACACCTATGAGTGACTTATCTTTCGTTTATTCATTCATCTACCAGCATGATTTTAATTTTCTTTATATTATTACTTCACAGATTACAATATGTTACTATATATTTTTAATAGTTCATATTTTATATCCAAACTTCTTGCATCCGAGAAGCTACTATATTACGATAGTATACTAAGTTTATTATTTAATCATAATCGGTATTTGGATTATAATTATAGCATTTTTCTCTTTGGCCAAAGAGTATACAAACACTACGTTTATCTTTGGCAGAATAACTGTCAGAGTGTATGTCAGTAACACACAGCCACTCGCAAGCATTTTCTAAATTTTACGTACTTTATTGATAGTTTCCAGTATTTTGTATAAATGTCAATATGATTTTGGGGTGTTATTAGTAATAAAAAAAATTTACTTCTGTGATTGCTATTTTTCAGTTAAGAGATTCTACATTCTATTCAGTGCTAACCCTTACAGATGTTTCTTTTTCTTCGTAAAGTTATTTTTGAAATAGGTACTCTGTGATAAAGACGTTATAAGCAAACAAATTATTAAAAATTCTGTTACTCAAAGCATAGCTTTAAAAAGATGAAAGTAATAGAATAAATAAAGGATACAATTGAAAATTATCAAAACAATTTTCCGTGATACAACTTTAAGAGTTTGAAATGGGTATTTCCTGTCAAATAAATCTTTTCAAACCACCGAACAGTGTATTTCAGCCAGGTGACGTTGTTTCAGGCATTATAAAATATGTTTTACCCGAACAAATGGAGTTTGAAAAAGTCGTAACATCATTAAAAGGAAGTGGAGTTCTTGAAATAAGAGTGTCATCACAAAACATTCATCGAGGTGACGAAAATATTCAATCCGCAAACGAAACTTACGTTGATATTGATCATGTTGTCACAAATGGAAAAACTAAGGCGCCAGCAGGTAGCTACGATGTAAAATTTAATTTTACGCTACCGCAAATACTACCATCAAGCTTTTTATACCAGAATACCGTTAAACAATACAAAATATTCTGTCGGGTTAAATATTATATACGTATAAAATTTGAAAAACGGGGTTGGTTTAACTTCTCCAAACATTTTAGAAAAGAAATCTATGTCGTATCTGGAATCACTCCAAATCTGCTGATGCAACCTATTATTTATGGTAAAACTAAAAAGTTACTGAGATTTTTTTCACGAAAAAACGCTATTGTAACCGTTAAAGCAATTATTCAAAATTCTGTTATACCAATTGGTGGCAACATACATGTAGACTATGAAATAAAAAATGACACGAATGTTATCATTACTTGCATTGAAACTAAATTAGTTGAAATTTATACATTCAAAGTAAAAGGACACTCCAAAGTTAAAGCTACCTATGATATACCTAATACGGGCGCCAAAATAGGTCACATCGAAGGTGGCGTTTTTAAACCTTTAGCTATAGAAATAAATGTGCCCACAGACAAAGCAACTTTACAAAATTCTAAAGTGGTCCAAAGAGATTATGTAGTTAGAACTAAAGTTACATTGCCAATGCCACATAGAAACTTTGTGTTAGACATTCCTGTTCAGATAGGACCATTAAATAATTTCATTTCAAGAAATGCATCGAACGAATTGCCTGTCACACAATCTACTGCACCTCCCGCATATTGGGAGATAATGACTGATGCAGCTAAAACGTTTACCTGGGAATAAGTACTATGGAAGCAGTAGCTTAGAAAGGAGAATAAAGTATATAGACCCTAAAAAGGAGCTTAATGTTCACAAGGTTCTCCTGAAAAATAGATATATTCAGTGTTGTTTATACCATGAAGAATTAAAATTTAAAGAACTAAAAAGCATATTGATAGGTTTAATTAAATTTTGAGTTTAAATTTTATTACATCAAAACTACTTGACTATTTGCAATGGAATGAATATAAAAATATATGAAAACATCATGCTTGTCTTCCTAAAATGTAATGCATGAAATTTCAATTACTTTACTTGTATTTGTAATAATTGCTTAGTTATAAGTTTTGTGGTAATGTTAATATTTCTATAAACTTTTCTCACTCCTGAAGCTTCTTTTTTATTTATTTTTTCTCTTGCAGTCTAGTCTAGTCAGTAAATGGAGCCGATTCTATTGTACACTCACTAAATTAAAAAATGACTAAATTTCTTTATTTGAAATCAACCTTGTCTTCTTCGTAACAAGGTCTATTTGTTACTGGTATCTATTTCTCAGCGCCACTAAATTTCACTAAAACCTGTCAACGTAAAGTCCCCAATTATTCAAATGCCGTATAAAAACTTGTTCAAAACGAACTAAGATGACGTTATTTTAATCGACACGTACGAAGACGCTTACTCAAATTACAGAGTAAAAGAGATGACATTCAACGGATAGCGGCTCTCGCTACGTGGTATTAAAGTTTATTTAAGCGTGTCAGACTTTAGTCGACAAATAAATTGCTTATTTCTATAGCGACATATATTATGTTACCTACTTGTTTAAATTTGAAATAAGACCTTGTTTCGAAGTGTACAAAGTTTACATCTTATACATTTGAAAAAAAATTTGTCAATTATAGTTTAGAAAGTGATGCAACAGAATCGGAACCAATGTCAAGCTGTTATGCATTAAAACTTGGAGATGTGGAAGAGAGACTCTGATTTTTTATTACTAATAGAAAAAATTACACTCCACTCAACTTTAGTAGGTGTGAAATTTAATCTAATTTTTTATATGGAGTAAGACAACACAGTAGAAAGTAGAGTAAGGTATTGGTACTAAAGAACAATGGCTAGACTTGTGAACTACACTCCTCCCTTTACTTGCTAGGTTCTCAGTTAATGTACAGATACAGTGTACAAGGCCTTCGTTCTACCTTATTAGTCGCCCCAAAGCTTTACTTAAGTAGCCAAACAGGGTATTCAATACTGTACCACTTTACTCTCTAGCTCTGTTCTTTAACTCAATTTTAATAAAAGTCTGGTGTTGCAAGTATTTATTAACTTCGTTTTGTTATTTTATTCTGGTCGTTAGTTTCACACACTAGTTTGCCCTCAATTTACAGAAAACAGAAACAGACCGCAACACTACCAAGTCCACCATGATTTAGTTTCAAAGGAATCACTGAAATGAACTTTCAAATGCAAAAATGTTCAACTGAAAAAATTCAGCTTTGAGTATTATATTAGTAGTTTTTTTTTATTATTGTTTAAGTGCCTAGTGCCACCTCGACCATTTCTGGTCTTTTGTAGCGCACTTTTTGCTTTACAGATCACTGCTCAGACTTATGGCTTCGAGAAACCTCCAGATCCTTTGCATGATGGGTGTGACCCTAGGTGCCGCATTAGTGGGCCACAAGAGTATAGAATATGCATAGCAGTTTCTTCTGCCTCTTAACAGTATCTGCATATTGTGTTCTCTCCCAACTTTAGGTTGAATATATGAGTAATTAACCAAAGATGTTTGTTTCTGCAAGGGATAAGCAACAAATGCAGTTCCTCGTTATTATTTAAATATTGTTTATTGAATTCTAAATATCCCTTTCTCATGTATCATCTCAATATGTAATAACAGTGTCAACAGAAACTTGTATGATAATGAGCTAGGATAATGTGCCTGGAAATTGCACTATCACGTTTAGTCTCAAAAGGATTCTATCACGCTCCGCTAAAAGTTGTGTAGAACAGGAATTCTGAGATGTTGTGTACAATATAAAGACAATATTGTTTCTCAATACAGACGGTTTAAAAGTTATTGTAAAACAATATATTGTTTCACAATAACTTTAATTTAGTTTGAAAATTATTGCAGTGATTCTATTACGGATATTATAAATAAATTATACTTTATAAAACTAAGAAGACACGCTTTAATAGTAAACAAAACTAAAAAGTAAAGTAGCATTCCACTATCCAAGTCTTGGCTCCATCATCAGAGCATAGTTACTGTACCCACTAAGTTGGACTCATCAAAATCCCACTAATATTATAAATGTGAAAGTTTGGATGGATGGATGGATGGATGGATCAAATCGATTGTGATGAAACTTAGTATGTAGATAGCTTAAGACCTGGATTAACGCATAGGCTACTTTTTATCTCGATATTCCCACGGGATCGTGACTTACGCGGGTGAAACCGCGGGGCGCTGCTAGTGTATTATATGGGTTTACTAATAACCACTGAAGATTCAATTGTTCACCTTCTAACTGCATCATCAGATCATCTCCATGATGCCATATTATAGTATAGTCATCCGAACTACGTATACGTACAAAGTTTCATTTCGATTCGACAATTTAGAAGTAGGTTAAAATTGACTTCTAAGATTTGTTTATGTAGGT
Source organism: Euplagia quadripunctaria (assembly GCA_963859945.1). Taxonomy (NCBI): domain Eukaryota; kingdom Metazoa; phylum Arthropoda; class Insecta; order Lepidoptera; family Erebidae; genus Euplagia; species Euplagia quadripunctaria. The sequence continues at coordinate 2,605,655 of OY982566.1, read as the reverse complement.
AATTAGTTAGTTACAAGTTAAGCTAGTGATTTTCCGTGGCTCACAGAAATAGTTCAACTGTAAACCGACGAGAATCTTAATACAAAAATCTTAGTTTAAAATTTTATGTGTGAAATTGGTAGTAGTGCAGTGGACAAGGTCGGGGCCCACGCGTTTGATAGACTCAAACCTCTCTCCTCTTGGTGCAAAGATTTGTATTCATGAAATACGTCTTTTTGCCCAATGCAAAGAGTGTTTCTATTTATAATATGTTATCTAAGTATGTATATCCGTGTTCTAGAACCAACACAGTAAGCTATGCTTAATATGGATGGATCTAGATATCGTTTTCTGCCACACACTGGTGCTTTGTTTAGGTTTTTTTTTTATTTTACATGTTTATTCGTTCTTGTGTTCTATTATTTCCTTTGTGTCCTAATAAAATTATTTTATTTTATATCTTTCGTTGTATAAATATTCCAGAATTTTATTATTACCAGAAATTACCTGGTGGTCAAGTTTCAAGCATAATTCAGTAAGTTTTAATTCCTTTGTTTATTGCATTGGCCAGTATAACTGGAACCGTTATTGTATAGACTTCAGTACCATAACAGGTCAACATATTATACTGGACGCGTGTTTTTTAATTTGTATCACCATGTTGTTTAAAAATTTTAGGTTCCTGAACTTCTTCTATATATAAATTACTCCAAATTTATGTTCCTGTGTTGTGATTTTCTTTTCTCTTTATACGTTAATTTACAGACTATATTTTTAAAGGTTGAAAAATTTCCCGACCTTTGGAAATGTAATCACTCACAATACACGTTAAAGTTATCCATGGGAAAGAACAGCTGGGGAGGTCGTTAACAGAGTACAATAAAACGTCTAAGTCTACACGCATAGTCGCTTACTCACCTCAGTTCCGAGTGGCGACTTAAATGACAACGCAAATAAAAAAGGAATTCTTCATCGGGATAATCTTACATTATAAGGATGACGAGATAAAACCGTACAGTTGAAGGAGGTTTTATGTTTATTCTATTCCTTTGAAACTTATAATTAACAAGAAACATGGCTCCGCGTGTTTTAGTTATTTATTTTTTATTTAAATTATAATTATTAGTAAAAAATGTTTTAGTTCTGACCTTGCTGTGACCTTAGGTTGCCTTTTTTCAAAGAATTAATTGATTTGAATATTTAACTATCAATAATTTATCTGCGTTTTACTCCATTTTTTGTGAACAAATAAACCTAAGCTAAGTACTAATTAACTGGATGGTCTAGATTCGAGTGGATGACGCGAAGCAGTGCGTGAGTGAGCATCGATACTAACGTGCGTCGCGTACTCACTGAATTTTTGGCATGATTAGACGAGCCTGGCACATACTTGCAGCTTTATACCTAAAGTGCGGAGTGGACCTGGCCTGGTGAGGGTTAAATGTGAGGATATTGTAACATGTCTTGCGAACATAGGGTTGTGTTTTTACGCGTAGAATTGCCTAACAGGGCATAGCCATTGAACGTGGTTATAATCGACAGTATTTTTTTTGGCATAATCTATACAATAAATACAACTTAAATAAATATAATTTTTGACTTATTTGATTTTGATTTGATTTGATTTTTGGCTTCGTTCGCATTAAAGTTATTTTTCTAACGCTTCTTAACAATACTTTGTTTCTGGACGAGAAATACCAAATGTCTGCAAAATTTACAAAATTTCATGATGATCGGATGAGTAGTTACGGTGCGAAAACGTAACAAACAAAGAAGTGAACAAACTCACATTCCCGTTTATAATAATAGTTAAGAAGTTAGGATTAGGATTAGTCATGATTTTAAAATCTCTATTCTAATCCGTGCGAAAATTTAGCGAAAACAAAATTTTTCCAACTCTTAAAGTTGGAAAAATTTAGTTTTCGCTAAATTATTATTTAAGCCTGTGTCTTTCTCAGATGAGCTCACTGAATGAGGCCTGGATATAACAAAAGTCTGAGATGCTACTGAAGCGTCTTATTGATACTATAAAACAAAACTCCATTTCAAAAAAGTTGAAATGACTAATAACTCAAATGACACGCAGTCTGTTTTAATTCAAATTTACTTTCACTACGTGGTGTGATTGCAATTTAAATTTTCTCGTTTGGACAGGTCATGGCAAAATAAAAACTTTTTTTTAATGTGTATCCATTACATAAAATACCTCTAGTACTTAAATACACACATACACTCACACCTGAATCCCCTAAAAGGTAGGAAGAGGCAATTAAACACCAACATTTAACAAACTGTAATTTGGTCCCGCTCACGCAATAGGTGGCAAGCCTATTGCCGTCAACAGGGCACTTTGGGAAATAAAGATGGGATAATTGGGTGTATATTAATAGGTAAAAGAGGGAAGGTAATAGAAGGAAAATTATATTGCTTATACGGATGGATTGAGAAGTGTTAGCAATAGTTCAGCAACTAGCTTTTGCCGGCAGTCCGAGCCTTCTAACCTGTTCTGTAATACTTGCTATTTATTTCCAGGTTCTTTGGAATTAGTATTATACTACAAACTTCTGTAATTAACAAAGATGATACCTAAACCAATGAAAGCCGTTGGTAGAGTTATAAAAGTTAAATTTAAAACCATATTTCAAAAATAAAGATGACTCCTGATTGAAGAACGAAAACACGACAAGTATTCTGCCACAAACCCTGTTTCTGACATCAGACTGAGTTTCATCATCAGATTAGTTTATGCATAAGACTAACCTAACTAACCTCTTGTGGCATACAATTCTTGATAGTTTCAGGTGCGTCAATAACCCTTCTTCCTTTAACAAATTGCACGCTAGACATTCGGGACTCGCGTGTAATGCGCGCTGTATTTTTGATCCAGTTATAATTAAGCTGAAGAGTGAATATTTGGTTCAAAGTGTCAATCTCGTCCTTTTCACATTTGATAACCCAAATTTGAGGAAGGTTAACATCAAGATACGATCCTTGGAAGCACATCAGTGACCATAAACACAACGCACCAGCCAGAACAATTATATGTAAATAACACAATTAATTATTGTCCAGTGAAGATATCGCACCCACAAAACTCGACGCCGTGATAGTCGGGAGATGACTTCATAAACATATGCGCTATTCGTGAACTTAATGTACATACGTGCAAGAGTAATATAATTTGATTCTGAAAGGAACATCTTTTACACTTTGATTTTAAAAGCCTTCAATTTAGCAATGAATAAGGCACATACCTGTAAGTACATTTATTTCCTTCAGACGTACACGAGACTTGGCTTACGACACTACCTCCGTATTCCTGTCTAACATTATCTCAAAAGTAATTTTCTCCCGTTATGTTTTGGCAAAATATTGGTACGAATGTATTGCATGGCATGCCATTTCCACAATAAAAATAGAGCGCTGTGGGAGACTGCGGTTTTGCGGCTGATATATGTGCTCAATTTTCTGTAAATGTTATTATTGTTTTTTTTTCTGAAAAGGTAAATTCGCTTTTTCACCAACTGAGAAAAATACAGAGGACAGCACTTGTGAACAAGGCTCGCTTCTGAGAAGAACTGAATTCACTCAGTGACATTGGAGAAGAACTGAATTCACTCAGTTACATCGGAAAGGATGGATGGAGGGTTCTCTCATACCTAGGCCTAAACCCACCTATCTTGTCAATAAATAATAAACTAACTTGACACATCTCACACACGGCCGTCTGAACCCAAACTAGGCAGAGCCTGTACTATATTAACCAGACTGTTGATAAACATACTTATATATTTCTAAATACATACATATTATAGATAAATGACACCTAGACACAGAACAAATGATCATGCTCATCACACAATTATTTGTCCTGAGTGGGAACGAATCGAACCCACGACCTCTGGCTCAGCAGTCAGGATCGCTAACAACTAGATCCGTCAGATCCAAAGGTCCGTCAATAGTTGTGCTATGTGTGTTAAAGACGGTGTTCTTAGTCAGTTCATATCCGACATAATTACCTACTTTGTCGTGACCTCTTTGATCATACAATAATAGTAAGTTAGAGTATTCTTGAAATAAAAACGCGTTTAGCTTTTTTGTTAGTGACATTTCAAGAGTATCCCACTAATATTATGAATGTGAAAGTTTGGATGGATGGATGAATGGATGGATGGATGTTTGTTACTCTTTCACGCAAAAACCACACCGATTGCGATGAAACTTGGTATGTAGATAGCTGGAAGCTTGGATTAACGCATAGGCTACTTTTTATCCCGATATTCGCGGGTGAAATCGCGGGGCACTGCTAGTTGTTTAATAAAATTATTAAATTGTTTATCCCGATTCGTTTTTAACCCCTGATGAACAAGGTGAATAAAGGTGTTATAAGTTGGTGTTTGTGTATTTGTGTACCCGTGTGTCTGCCTGTGGCACCATAACTCTCACAAACGGACTGATTTTGCTCAGCATGAAGCCCCTCGCAGTCACTGCGTTGGACCTATTCTATCTATCTACTATCTATTTGACTTGGCACCAACTTCAAAAAGACGAGCGAGTACCTAGTGCCTTTAAAATGTGGCCTATTATATTAAGTGTCACATGTATTGTAGTCTTTTCAATTAATTTTGTAATCAAATAAGTTTTACTTTGTTAATGTTTCTGAAGTCGGTTAAACTTTTCTTTTAAATGTTTATTTTACATTTTTTTTGTGTGAGGTACCCATGAACTAAGTAGATATGATATTGACTTACTATAATATAAGTTACTGAACTGCAGTAAGTTAGATAGATCATATTAGTATAGTTTAATAAGACCGACCCTTTTTTAGAGATAAGGTGGTAAGATTTTTAGTTTGTCTAGCAACTTGCTACACTCTATTGAATAAGAAAAAAAAAACAGTCAGTCGTAGGACTGCACGTCAGAAGTAAAAACATAACTTCACAATGTGTTTTTGTACACACACACACACACACATACGTATATATATACTAGCGTTCCTGACAGACGTTGTCCTGCCTGAACTTAAAAAATATTATTCCTGGAACCCTATCGCAGCGCCATCTACCGGGTCCAATTGTAAATCTAAACCATTCTCGAATCCACCTGAAAACACAAAAAAAATTTCATTAAAATCGGTCCAGCCGTTTAGGAGGAGTGCAGTGACATACACACGTACAGAAGAAATATATATATATATATATATCTATATATTAATACGTGAAGCGGAAACTTTGGATCCCTTTTTACGAAAATTGGGCGGACGGAGGAGTATGAAATTTCGCACACTTATAGTTTATACCTTCTCTGTAAGTGACGAATGCTAAAATTTTTGAACAATATTTGCTACAAAGTTAAAAAAAATACAAAAACGGGTACATACAGCTATGAGTGTCCAGTATATATTTTGACCTGTCATGGTACAAAAGTCTATACAATGACAGGTCAAGTAATATTGGCCAATGAAATAAACCATGGTCGAAATTCGACACCCACGCGATCTCTAGTATATATAATTAGATTAAAAATAAAAAGTAGGTAATAACATATCTAAATGTATACATAGGGTACACTGGAAGTTCTGCGCTCCTGGCCGCTCATAAATGTTTGAATTTCGAATGTTATATTTTTTTAAATTTAAGAAACTCGGCTCCCTCTTACGAATTTTCGATCAGGTCACGTGTCCTGGCGCGAGTTTAACATTTTTTACCCATCAAAGAGTAACAAACATACACACACACACACTCACAAACTTTCGCCTTTATAATATTAGTGTGATTTTCTATCCCACAAATTTGACGTCCACAATCTGACGTCACAAATTTGAGATACTTCGCCCGCACTGGACACTTTATAGACTTTGGATGTAGTTCTCTCAATAGTTTACATATTGATTGTACAGATACACTTGTCAATTTAGTAGAGTTCTGTACTTATTATATTATTAATATGGCTTAGCACTTTTTGTTCATTTTTTCCTGGACTACTCAAAGTGTACATAAAATGCGCAACCATTTAATATCTTATATATGTATGCCTCATTTATAGTTACTAAAAGAGCATACAAAATGCCAGGTCCGAGTAAATGAGCGCCAAGAACTGTAAAAATTAAACGCCTTAATTTTTACTCTAATTAAACAGTGGCGCTCAACAATTTTCAGTTCTGCACTTTACTCACTCAAACAACTCAGTACTCAAAAATTAACCTTCTGAATTTAAAATAGGGTTGAAAATCTCTTACTCTCTGTCAAAATAGGCCACGAGTCGAGAACACTTGGACGATGTAAGAGGGAGCTAACATCGAGGGTTCGGAGAGTTCTTTATAAATGCAATGTATGGAGTTTTGTTGGAGGCAGTGTTCAAGTAGTTTTAAGATCACTCAAGATACCGATGAGCATCGCTAGAAAGACAAGTTTTAATCAAAAATATATATATACAGGATGAGTATTACGCCACAATCTACCTCTTAGCTACAACCTACTGCTGTGCTTTGAAAATCTTGAGTAGTCTTATTGCTCGGTTATGCATTCATCTGGTTATGTTTCAAATGGCTAAAAAAGTAATATGTGTAAAGTAACAAAAGTACACGAAAGAAACCTAAACATAAATAAATAATTACTCAAGGGATACTATAATAGTCACTACATATTATAAAACAAAGTCCCCCGCCGCGTCTGTCTGTCTGTCTGTTCGCGATAAACTGAAAAACTACTGAACGGATTTTCATGCGGTTTTCACTAATAGACAAAGTGATTCATGAGGAAGGTTTTGGTATATAACTTGTACCCGTGCTAAGCCGGGGCGGGTTGCTAGTTTATTATAAAACTGTTTTGGAATAACTGTTGCAATATATAATAAAATACTAAATAACTTTAAAAAAAGTATCACCAACTTCAATGCGTCTAGCATTGAACTCGGTGATGGTGACTTTATCATGGTAATTTGTAATAAACTTATTCTTCATCCCTTAATTTGCTACCCTTAGAGGTAGATCATTTTCTTCAAATTGAAATAGGATCAACTTTGAGTACAACCAATTCAATTCAACAAAACAAAACAGTCGAATGGAGAAATTCCTGTTTTTTGAAATGGGTCAAAAATTAACACGTACTTGCATATTTAATAAAAAGGAAGCGACTAAACTGCCTCTTATTGAGAAATTAAAAGAGATTACACAGATACACGTAATATTTTGCTTTCTCAAAACCTTTATTTTCGAACCTAAATATATGTCGATATTTGTTAAACTTCCAAACTGTTATTAAATCTCAAGGGAAGAAAACTTTGCACAAAGAACTTCAAACAAGAATATTTTGAAGAGTTCGTTTGTTTTGTGAACTTATAGATTTAGATACTACTGGTTCAATAGTCCTTCGTTAAATATGAAAGTACCTTATAACATAATAAGTAAAGTTCAAATTGTCATATAAGTAAAAAGGTATGAACTTAGACAAAGAGATGAAGAATCAACTCACCACTTTTTTCCTTCGTATGGAAACCCCACAAATCGTCATCACCACCGCTGTTGTTCGTAGGGCAATGTGTCGGAATCGATCGACTAAAATCACGTGGTTGGTCACACTGCGCGTAAGATAGGAAGGGTCCAGGTCCGGAAGCATGCAAAGCATGAGATCTTAAGTTATCAAACATTTTTGAATCAAACTATTATACATTGGCTATAACGCTATTATAACTATTACTTACTAGATATCGCCAGGTGGTTGAAGTTTGACTATAATAAATAAAATTTTGAATGTTTTCGTTTTTTAATTGACCTATTATTTGTATCATAAATCAAGTTTTTCATTTGCATTATAAATTGAATTGCATTTGTTTAGACTTTTCGTACCACGACTCGGTGGACGTGGTCAATATGCACTCATCGGTTGGAACACTGGACCTGTGCGCTATTTGTAAGCGCCTTCACATTCTTTTTTTAAATTTTCGAATATTGTTTAAAATTTTTAGCCAACTGCGTTTTTCTGCATTATTCGAAATTTCATTTAAAAAGGTGTACAAATTCTCTTCACGTATTCATATACAGCGTGTAAGTTTGAGCTACGCGAAAAACTTATAAAAACCTCTTTCTGTTTATACTTAACACAATTAAAAAGCCAGTTCATCATAAAATGCGAGATTGAGGATTTATAGTCATTGGTTTCATTAGGTGCTACGCAATGTACCGAAAATAAATTCCAGTGATTTTCGACTCAGAATGGTGGTCTACGATGGTCTCTTACACCCTGTTTATATATAAATATATATTTTTACTATTCCTTAGAAACATACATATATGTACTAGCGACCAGCTCCGACTTCGCACGGGTACAATGTAGATAACTACTTATATGGTGAACAATTACCGTCTTATTTCAACAAATTAATACAAAACAATATAAAACTATACGTATAAACCTTCCTCTTGAATCAGTCTATGTATTGGTGAAAACCGCATTAAAATCCTTTACGTAGTTTAAAAGATTCAAGCGTAAGTACGGCCGGAAGCGACTTTGTTTTATACTATGTAGAAATAAATAAGAAATTGTTTTAGCTCTACTTATTAATAAACCCTAATAGGCAATTGCCTTTTTTACAAAAAAAGTTACTGGAACCAATTCATTACCTCGTTTTTGCAGTTTTTGATAAATCAACAGAACATTCACATTTCTTTTGTTATCATAAAGATAGGGTCTGAGAAACAAGAAAATTCCGCTCATAATTTCCTTTGTATACATACTAACATTTAAAAAGGAACAGATAATTTGCCACCGAACCGCAAAGCGACAACTCCAATAAAATACATACCAAGGTTTATAACAATGGATTTCTGAAATATTTTCACTCAAAAATTTACGGACGCAGAATTCAAATTAAAACTTTTGTATGGATTTGCAGACGGTGGTTTTTGCTTTTAAATAATTATAAATAATAGTAACAGAAAAAGGTTTTGCACTCCTGTTCGGTCATTTATTTAAAATGAGTTTCGTTTATCGTTGGGCTCGCGTTGTTTTTGTTTGGAATCGAGGCAAAGTGCTTTATACAAATATGCGGATAAAATAATATTATCTTTTAAGTGTACCTCGTTAATAGTAACACCAACAATCAACAAACTTCGGGTACTTTGAGATAACTTTGCACTTCGATACATGAGACGACCACCATCTTAGTCTACCCGTGACCATGGCTGCTGAAAAGCAACTGAAACGTCGGGATCAGTGTAAATAGTAAAATAACACCAAATAAATCGCGATAGTATCCGTTAAAAATAGTTTTATTTCAATGTGTAACATTCGCGTAAACTTTCGACAATATCATGTACCTCGTTAGGCAAGTACTTAGGGATATTCAGATCTATAGGATTACTAGCTGACCCGACAGACGTTGTCTTGTCTTAACTCGGAATATTGAATTCGAATTGTTATAATTAATAAAAAAAAATATTCCAAAAAGATAGCTCCGATCGATGCATCTGTTTTAGAAGATATTTGCAGCGCGCATTCTGTCAAACGCGCCAACTGTCAAACGACTGACAGTTATGTATGTCAAAAGCGCTATGGTAATGTTGTCCTGCCGGAACGTAAAAAATATTTTTCCTGTAATCCTATCGCAGCGCCATCTACCGGGTCCAATTGTAAATCTAAACCATTTTCGAATCCACCTGAAAATACACAAAAAACTTCATTCAAATCTTTCCACCCGTTTAGAAGGAGTTCAGTAACATACACAGTAAAGTGAACAGCTATAACAAAAGCTAATATAGAAGTAAGAGACGTCACCCTAGTACTAAAATGTGGGTAGGTAATCCATCTCTGTATACCCTTAAGGAATACCTAATATTCCCCTAGCGTGATTCGCTACTGAAGAAGTTACTTTGTCCTACAAAACCAAATACAGGCAACGATATACCTAGTTATTTTTGGGTTGCAGTTTTAACCCCTAACTAGTAGACGATCGACGTGAAGTGACTTGAGCTTTAGTTATAGAACATAAAGTTGAAGATTGCTTGTATAAAACTACTGTTTAAGTCCTCAGTTTTGCAGCAGTAGACATTGTACCTTCTTATGTGATATCGGTGGTAATTCATCGTTATACTATTTATGAGCCAATATGACTTTGATTATGGAATAATTAAAGCATGAACATTTAAAGAAAAGTATTTTAGTTGTTGTTGTTGGGCTTCAGCTTCTGAAGAATTAATTACTCTAATTAGCAGCAAGCTCACCACTATTACTATAAACTGCCAAAATAACTAAATAACAGTAACTGCTATGTTGTTCGTACCTCAACAAGCACTCAAGTGATTGTTATTAACTTATATATGCAATACTAGCAGCGCCCCGCGGTTTCACCCGCGTAAGTCCCGATCCCGTGGGAATATCGGGATAAAAAGTAGCCTATGCGTTAATCCAGGTCTACAGCTATCTACATACGAAGTTTTATCGCAATCGGTTCAGTGGTTTTTGCGTGAAAGAGTAACAAACATACATCCATCCATCCATCCATCCATCCAAACTTTCACATTTATAATATTAAGTGGGATAAGTTAACTAGCAACCCGCCCCGGCTTCGCATGGGTGGCAGAGACATCTTCAATAATCATCAACATATTTCAATCAATTAACAGAAAATATTAACAAATTATCCACCTAAACCTTCCTCTATTAGTGAAAACCGCAAGAAAATCCGTTCAGTAGTCTTTCAGTTTATCGCGAACAGACAGACACGGCTTAGGACTTTGTTTTATAATATGTAGTGAATAGCCTAGCCTTTTATCACCCCACCATTGTCAACCGACCAATAGGATAGTGCTATATACCAACTAACTAGTCATAATAATGTATTTTAACTCATTTTTATTTAATAGTAAATTGTTTTATCATGAGGGGCTCGTGGCTAAGTGGTAACCGAGTAGGTTAACACATTACAAAGTTAGGTAATGCTAGCCAGTCGGTCCCAGGTACAAACATCTGTGGCTTTCGTTACGGGTAGTTGGAGCCCTAAAAAATTTCGACAACCTGGTCTAACTACAGAACTTCGATATCGCCTAGTACTTGGGTTGTGGAGGTCTGATGGTAGTCGCTTCACGTAAAATATCAAAGTTCGGCCGTATCGTAGTTAGATTGAAAGCCGACCCCAAATTAGTTGGGAAAAGGCGCGGAGGATGAGTAAACTGTTTTATCATCTATTATAGTTTGGCTCTATTTTTCACCCCCGACGCAAAAACGACGGAGTGTTATAAGTTTGACGTCGACGTGTGTGTGTGTGTATGTCTGTCTGTGGCATCGTAGCTCTCAAACGGATGGATCGATTTCGATGCGATTTGAAAGCCAGTTTCCTTACGGTGGTTCTTAGCTATGTTTGGTTAATATCAGCCCATCAGTGTAAGAGTATCAGCTCTTTTCCAAAATGATGTAAGGCATTTTGTAATCGTTGAAGGGATTTTCGAGTCAGGGGTGTTTTAAATTTGAAATTTATAGTTATAATAAAATAAATACGAGTTTTTGATGTGGCGATAACACTCTAAATTAAAAACTATTACCTAGTGGTAAAATAAAGCACTCCCGCTAACAAAACGAGAAATATATATTGCTCAAGAATATCTTAAGAAGAAAAACCAACTCGTTCACTGACAAATACTCCTCAATATGTTAGAAGTGTATTGATGACGACGGTAGGCGTGTTTGACAGCCGTCGCTAGAAAATTCGTGGAAAGACGCCAATACTGTTTTTTTTTTCAGGATATAAGTTGTGTTTGTATGCGATGCTTTTTATTCCATTTACGAATAAATATTTCTATTCAGTATTTTTATAAATATATTAAATAAACGTGTAATCACGATATTTAAATACGACTAATTAATAAGTACTCTGTCAGCCTGGAGAGCAGCTACCGGCGTGTTAACTTCTAACTACTGCAACATTCCTCCAAGAGTTCTAGCAATTGAACTTGATTACAAAAATTTTAACTGTGGGAGAGCCATGCTTCGGCACGTATGGGCCGGCTCGACCGGAGCAATACCACGGCCTCACAAAAAACCGGCAGTTAAGCAATGCTTCCATTGTTTTTCGTTGAGTGAGTGAGGTTACCGGAGTCCCTAACCCCTCCCTCTCCTACTCTTTACCTCTTCTCCCTTTTCCCTGCACTCTCCCTCTTCCCTCCTACCTCTACTCACATCTTAAAGGCTGGTAACGCACTTGTGACTCTTGAGTTGCAGGTGCCCATGGGTGACAGTAGTCACTTACCACCAGGTGAGCCGTTTGCTCGTTTATCACATAAAAAAATAAAATTAAAGATTAATCAAACCGACTATAAGACATCGTTCAAAAAGCCGTTTTTTTTAAACACAACGTGATAAGAAATATTTATATTTTCTTTTGCGTCAAAACGTTAACACCTAACATCTCCTAACTGACAGATCCCGAAATTGACGCATCATCGAGCCGCTGTGTGGACATCCGTATTTACCGCAAACACAATGTCACATACATTCGTAACTTGTAACAGTTGCATGTAATTTACATACATAACAATATGTTAAATTATTTTGTTCAAAAGGAGTTAATCGTAAATCATATATGCTGATAAAAAAATGTATATTAATACAAAAACTGAGTGATTCTCCGCCCTTACTTTAAAACATTAAAAACTGATTAAGTATTAAAAATTTCGTTGAATTTTCAACGAAAATTTTACCGCCCGTAAGCAAAACGAATCGTTGCTGGATTATAGGAACGCGGCATAAGAGTAAAACATTATTTACGTACATTTCAGTTATACTGTTATGTACCACGAAAAAGGCCTACAAGTCGAAGATTACAATCCTATAGTACAAAAAAACATAAGTGAGAGTAAAAGTGACTAGTACAAACCAGATAGAAGTCTACAATCCCTCGCTTAAATACAATTTGAGGCACGTTACAATCTACGGGGTGTTACAGTAAGATGTGGTCAAATGTGTGGCCGACATTGTTGATTTAACTTAAAAAATAATATTAAAAAAAAATCTTTCTAAAATATGTTATGACTTTTCATGTCAATTTAAATTATTGTTTTGGATATTCCATCAACATCCTTGGTGTTAAAAAAATACAGTTTCATTCATGTCAGCCCTCTCTCAGCCGTTTTGGGGCTGCTCATCTTCATCATCATATCATATCATATCATACTTACATATAGTAGTAATTTGCGCGACTGTTTATAGTTTAGAACAATACGTTACCTGGTCCTCACATTTATTAATTAATTTATTATATCTTAATTTGCGCATATTAAAAACATGTTGAAAAAGAGTGTCCTTGGAGTTTCTTGCCTGTTCTTGTCCACAAGATCTACGTATTGGAACAGGTAACTAGCTTCACGACTGACTACTACTCCTGACAATTCAAAAATACCTATAATGGTTTAATTGAAATAAATGATTTTGATTGAAAATATTGGCTTTTTCAATCAATTTTCAAGTTCAATTTGTCAGTTTCAAAACAAGATTTCTGTAAACAAATTACGAATTTTCATAAACTTGTTAGCACTCTACGTTATTCACGGAGTCTACTTTGCGACCTTATATGACCACATCTTTCTGTAACACCCTGTATTCCACCATTCCATCTTTTTTATTCCACAGTATCATAATTATTTAGGCCACTTGATGCGATGCTACCTTTGGCTTTGTTTATTCTTAGTAACAACCAGTGATTACATTCTCATCGTATATTCTGAGAATACGGAGCACATAATAAATTAGGAGTGCCTGCCATATTGTCTTATCTAAAAATAACATCAGAGGAGACGGAGTTAAGTTATTGTGGGAGACAAAACTGGATTTATTCCAGTTTTGTCTTAGAATTAAGAGTAAATTTTGAATATTATAGGCCATACAGTTCTCTATAAAGTACTGAACACTGAACGATTTGATTAGGTTTTTTATAAGGTTAGGTTCCGAAATACCACTTCATCATTAGCCCCGGTGAGGTGATGACCCGTAGGGGTTTTCACACGATAAAAAAAAACGCGTGATTGCATAAATTCTAACTCTCTAACTCGAAATTAAAATTGCGCCACCTGTGAAAATTGCCCGAACTTATACATGGATAGTTAGTACAAAACCAACATCAAAATAAAGTTATGGAAATCAAAATAAAATGGAATAGCAATTCTCGCTTCCCTGATCATAGGCAAGTAGTGGCACACCGGGGTGATTTTTGGTGGGTAAGAGTCCGAAGTAGGTAATGTCCGGAGGACATCCATGTAGGATCTTCCACCTCGTCAACGAAAAAAGAAACATCAAAATAAAGTAGTATCGCACAGAATCCACAAATGGCGTAAATAAAATAAATCAACTCGCAGTCAGCATTTTTCGTTGCGCTAACACTTTTTTCCGTCTAGCCTAGTCCTCATCCGCCGAGCGTCTGAAGTGCAACTTGTGATAAAGGACTTCGTTCCAAAAAAGGTCTTGGGTTTTGGTTCTAATGATGAACAATTAGATAACACAATTAGAAGCCTTAATTAGAAACTATTGATTTGTTAGTCGCTTCCCATTTCGAAGAGGTTAGGCCACAGTCCATTTCGATGTTCTAGTGCGGACTGTTTAAGAGTCTTCGAAAACATAATGGACACCTACGGTATGCTGCTTTCTTCTTCTTTAAAAAAACTCTATCTCTTTTAAAGCATAATCCGCTCACAAAGAACTATGAGATTATGTATAGTTTAACTCTAAATAAAGAAAGTCTGTAGAGTTATATGTATAACACATAATATACATTCCTTGCTTACTTTTATAACTTCCATTAGTATGCAATTATTATGATGAAATAAAAATTACACCCAAACACAGGACAAATAATTGTGTGATGAGCATGATCATTTGTTTTGTGTTGGGTGTAATTTATCTTTAATATGTATGTATTTGGTAATATATAAGTATGTTTATCGGCAGTCTGGTTAGAATAGTACAGTCTCTGTCTAGTTTTGGATCAGATGGCCGTGTGTGAGATGTGTCAAGTTATTATTGAAGTAATACTTCTTTTGGCGCGTTAGGGAAAATGATGAGAGTAAATTTTTCCGATGCGCGCGCACACCGTCACAAAAAAACCGAACCGTTTCACAAAACGTTACCAACTTCACGATAGTGATAAAAATGGTTTTTACATATTACTTTGAGTACATTTGTAGAATTTGAGGTTAGTTGACGGTATGTATTATTTATTATGATATTTAAATAAACCTTATTTAACTACATAAAAGTATAACTTCTTACGTGCGTAAGTACAAATTTTTCATTTTATTAATATATATAGTTTGCAAGAGACTAACTGTTAAAGTTGAAAATTTAATTAATGAAATTAAGTTCCAATTACCAGAACAAGTGGCCACTATATTCGTATAGTTTAGTTTTAATACGCACTCAAATCAAAAAGCTAAAAGTACTTGAATCAAACTCAATTGACGTCTGCGTGTGACGTCAATCGTTATACCCGAGAGGTACTCGTATCATTGAGTATCACTGCCTATTATTAGTAACTTATAAACCTAACATTACATCGTGGCTCAAGGATTTAGGTAAAGTTATATTTAATCCAGTAATTAGTAACTGTTGATTTTTTTTTTATCCCCCTACAAAAAAAAATCAACAGTTACTAACAAACTACAAACGAGCAGACGGGTCACCTGATGGTAAGTGACTACCGTCGCCCATGGACACTTTACAAGGTTAGGTTTCGACATACCACTACACCATTAGCCCCAGTGAGGTGATGACCCGTGGGGGTTTCCTGATACTTTTAGTATTCATACTCTCACGCCGTTCCGTCCGTAGTAGACAGAGCCGATAGATGGCGGCATTTACCACGATTCTGACATGGATACAGCTTGCGTTTTATACACGCTCACCGGTTGCGGGTACTTTTAATTTGGTCGATTAAGATGCCGGCCGATCTGGACAGTATACGTCTCTCAGAGCCCACCCGCACCGACTCGCCCACTCACAGGAGCCTTATTAATTCCTATAGACATTAGCTCTTCACTTATCCTTTCAACATTCATTTCAACGAACATTTCAACTTCAATCTGATCTTTAACGCTTAACAGATTACTGCATGCTAAATAAGTTGGATCTAAATCACACCAAATGTACACTAATGACCTTTAGCAGGAAACACGTTACATTACCTTCCGACTATCATAAATGAACACAAATTAAAACGATGCACTAACGTTCGCGACCTCGGAATTACGTCCGATTCTAAGTTACTTTTCGAAGACCATATTAATAATATTATAACGCTAGGGTTTGTGATGCGTGCATGTGGCAGTTTTAAAGAAGCGAAAACCTTTAAGATCTTATACTGTACATACGTGCGTAGTATATTAGAATATGATAGTTAGATTTGGAATCAACGATATCCCACTAATCCTACTAATATTATAAATGTGACAGTTTGGATGGATGGATGAATGGATGGATGAATGGATGGATGAATGGATGGATGTTTGTTACTTTTTCACGCAAAAACCACTGAACTGATGGCAATGAAACTTGGTATGTAGATAGTTGGAGACCTGGATTAACGCATAGGCTACTTTTTATCCCGATATTCCCACAGGATCGGGACTTACGCTGGTGAAACCGCAGGGCGCTGCTAGCATTATAAATGTGAAAGTTTTGGATGGATAAATGTTTGCTATTCTTTAACGCAAAAACCATTGAACCGATTGCGATGAAACTTGATATGTAGATAGCTGGAGACCCACGAGACCCGCTGGAGATATTCCCACGGAACGGGACTTACGCGGGTGAAACCGCGGGGAGCTGATAGTAATACATACATCTCTCGTATCGAATATATCTATGGAAAATTCATAATTTTTTTATGTTACAAACTAAACATTAAATATGAGTCTGACAATTATTGAAATCTTTGCAACAGATTCCATATCCTTCCCTTAATTAATCACCGCGTAATAGCCGATGTAACTTACCTAATAAATATAATATCCGGTTCGATCGACTGCCCTGACCTTGTTAATAAACTTAATTTTAATATACCGTCTAAAAGTGTAAGACATTACACGCCTATTCATATTCCATTAGCATCCAAAAAAACCAAAATACACAATGTTAACGTATTCAATTCTAAACCCGATTCGCTGAGGCGGATGCTACGTCTTGATTTTTTTCAAACACAAAATCAACAATAACCAATCTTCAAACTTATTACCTAGTTAAACAGTGAAACTTACAGTGTTCACGCATAGTCTTATATACAATAGCTAAGCGTGGAGACCTATAAACTTATCTGTTATATATTATGCATCGTTAGTAGGTTATTATCTACTGTTGGTCTTCCTAAGATTAAATAAATAAACATGTCCCACCCATTGCAGCATTCCTTTAACAATTATTTCACTGATTTACTAGTCTGTAGTGCTATAATTCACTTGTGATTAGAATTTCCAGAATTCTATGAGAACAGGGGAGGTATCGGAACCAATTTACGATACATTTTTCACATTAGGTACTTAGGCTAAACTGGGAAATAGTGCAAAAAAGATCTCCTAGAGTGTTTGCCCTAATATTCTTGTTAATATTATAAATATTAGCGAAAGAAGAAAGTGAGTTTCCCATCATAACTACACAACCGTTCACCATCAAATTTTGCATGCAGATTGTTAGAGATACAGTAAAGAAAATAGAGTACCTATCATCAAGAAAAAAATACTGTTTCTGACGGATATATTAATGGGGGTGATGCTACAGGCAGTAGCTAGTAGGCAATAAAACCAATTACAAGGGATTGGTTGTTTGAAATTGTTTTTTACATATCTTCAAACACAAACCCTTTCATGTACTCGAGTACACTATCCCTACAAGTCTTTGATCCAACCTTTGTTACCAGTCCAACTGTTTCTCGAGACGAACAAATTACTTCAAGTTTTTACCCTAGTAGGCAAAAGCAAAGGCGATGTAAAACATCAAAGGGCTCCTTCCATCCTTTATCGTACACACTTTTGTTAAAGACCTCATTACGTAGACTTGTTAAGAGTTTTATTGAAGTGATTTTAGGTTAGTCTTAACTTCGTCTTTATAATTGAGCCCACACGAGCGGAAAATAAGTGCCCGTTAGTTTAAAGATCACCGGGCCAACCATTATGCTTTCTTCACAATTTTACTCAACAAAGATATTAAAGTATAGATATAACGCTTCTTCTTTAGATGCAAAGCACTTTATTAGTAAGCCATTTAGAAAATCTGTACATACCGGGAAAGATACAATATTAGGTATGCTTCCTTCAAAATTATTCGTAACAAGATTTGAACATCCGACCACAGATTTATAATTAAGTAAAGTACAGATAGAAGGTTCACTCTATAATAGTATACAAAGTATTATTTCTTTGATACGGGGACAAGTCCATCATTAGATATGCTTTCTTTAAAATTATGCTTAATAAGCTTTATACATTCTACCACAGATTAATTATATTAGGTAGATTATAAGAGACTCAGATCGCTACGGGTCGGGCTGACCGTTGCCGGGACGCGTTTGGCGCGACGTGTCTCGCCGGCTTTTAAGCGCGTGCCCCTCTGATTTGGAGGGGTTAAGGCCCCTCGTACTCCACGGTGCAGACGCCCCGCGTTTTTCGAACGATATAAAACAGGTAGATACTGTACGGACAGAAGGTCCACTCTTTAAAAATGAAATAGTATACGAAACTTTTTAGTTATATATACATGTTTACGTAGATTTTATTGGCATGCCATTTGGGCAATGTACATGTATAACATTCAAAGGAGGACCGGACCTTACAATCGCTAAATGCAGTTTAGATTATCTACAAATGGATTTCGATTGTTTTAAAAAGATAATAGAATTGCTTTCGAGAAAGGAGGAATCCTTCTTGAAACTCAATACGTCCTAAGTAGCTCTTTCTAGCAATTTGTTTTTCTTGTACACGTGTTACGAGTCCTTAGAAAAAAATGTAAGATATTTTTTGCGCAATTGCAATTCCCTAATAATATCATATTAGTCATAAAATTAAAAAAAACTTCCATAATTCTTGCTATTCATTTGAGATTTGTGTTGTGTGTAAATAGAGACATATGTCCTCTAAAACTTATAAGATACTATCGTATTTTATATGTTTATAGGCCATCGCTTATTCTGTTTCGATCAAACTACAGGGATCATGATCCGATCATGGCCGATGTCTGTATTTTAAGAGAATAACGAGTTTTCGTAATATCCCTCAGCAATGATAACTTTTTTCTATATACGGTATAATAAGTAGCTTACCAGTACTCCCACTCCGTTACCTATTCTTGTGCAAAAAAAAACAGTTAGTCGTAGGACTGCACATCAGAAGTGAAAACATAACTTCACAATGTATTTGCATATACATACACACACACACACACATCACAAGTAGGTAATAACATATCAAAATGTATACATAGGGTACACTGGAAGTTCTGCGCTCCTGGCCGCTCATAAATGTTTTCATAAATGTTTCAATTTCGAATGTTATATTTTCTTAAATATAAGAAAATTGGCTCCGTCTTACGAATTTTCGATCAGGTCACGTGTCCTGACGCGAGTTTGACATTTTTTACCCATCCCAAAAAGAGCACAACGCCGCTAAAGAAGTTTTCACTTCAAAATGTAAGATATTATTTTAATATCATATCATTTGAGTAATGCTATTCATTTGAGATTGAGAGTGATTTGTGTTGTGTGTAAATATGGACATATTTGCTCTAAAACCGATCATGGCCGATGTCTGTATTGTAAGAGAATAACGAGTTTTCGTAATATCCCTCAGCAATGATAACTTTTATTCTATATACGGTATAATAAGTAGTTTACCGTCACTCCCGCTCTGTTAACTATTCTTCAGCAAAAAAAAAGATTTGTTGATCGTGTGATTACGTTACGCTTTTGAAAGTCAGTTGCTAATCTAATAATATTAGTGACATATACATAATATATTATGTACGTCAATGACGTCCATGGCTTAATCTTAATATATCTGAAGATTGGTCTAACGATAATTTAAATAAACTTGCTCGTGAATAGGCATCCTCCTATCCTGCACCTAGCACAGCGCTCCGTGCCCCTGGAGGCAGGATCATTAATGGAATCGGCCGCTATTCCCAGCGGCACTTCACCAAGTTTTCGGGTTGAGGACAACCCGTTGTCAGGAGAGGCCGTCTTCCCTGAATAGTCAAAAAGATCGTGATACACTTAGCTGCGCGAAAGTCAATACAGGTGTACAAACGCATTCTGCATTCATTCTGCGCTCTATCGTCATCGAAGGAACACGTGAGATTTATTTCAATCTACCGATTTTTATGGCTGGAAGGTATATAGGTTGTAACAATTTTACAAGAAATTAAGTAAGTCTTAAATTGATTTAATATTGTCGTCGTCCTGTATATCCGTATCAACTTCAACAAAAAATATTTTCTAAAACTTTAATTATTATTCTCTTTTAATAGATACGTATCAATTTTGAAGGAATTCAGAAAAGTATTTTCGATAAAATTCTATTAATTTAATTTCATATCGAGAAAATAAACGCTGAAAATGTACGCTGTAAGTTTTTTGAAGTAAACTTTCTTTACTTTTGAAATACATTTTTATAGGTCACGAAAGAGCCTCTTAATTTGTATTTTATAAATACAATATTTAAGGCTTCGTCCGGCAATATGTGTAAGCCTGAATCTATTTCTTTTTTCAATCTGCGTCATGGACCAGAAACACTTTTGTGACCAAAAAGCGTTCTAAAAAGAAAAAGTACAATACCTCTATGGTAGCTCAACAGCTAACATGTAGGTATTTCATGATCTTCATTTGCATTTGTAGTGTATAAAACACAAAAATATGTGTAGGTCTGAGTCGGAAATATATCATGTGACGTCGAATGTTCTAGAACCTTAAAAACACATAGGTAGAACGTTTATCAAAATTATACTATCAACTATACCATAAATTCTTTAGTTTGTATCATTTTTAACCAATAGTATTATCGAGTAGCGAATCGAATGCAATGCTATAAAAGAAATACAAAAATAATAAGTTTCCTAGCTAAAAATAAATTATTTAACAGTTCTCCTAAAATTAAATGTTTCAATAAGCACGGTAATATTATCTATACAGTATTCGGAAGTCGGAAAGCGGACGCTTGTATGTATATAAGTATAAGTTACAAAAATGTAAAAAAAAATAGGCAGTTATGGGACTGCCGACAGAAGTGAAAACTTAAACGAAATGACGAACATAAAACGTCACATTGGCAGGTTGGTGACATTAATTAATAAGGAGCTGACAGAAATCAATGTTTAGATTAGCGCCCTCTAGTGGAGCTATATATGTATTATTAGCGTGACGATCACTTCAATAAAATAAATGTGTACTCGATGGCTGCTTATGAAATTTTAACCGGAGACCCTAACTCTTCCCTCCCCCCTCTTCCCTACACTTGCCCCTGCCCCTACAACCACCTTAAAGGCCGACAACGTTGTGACTCTCGAGTTGCAGGTGCCCATGGGCGGCGGTAGTCACTTACCATCAGGTGACCAATCTGCTCGTTTTCTTTCACTCAGAAGTTTTTAATAAACAGAAGAGAAAGTTTTCAGGCATTCGAATTAGTATGACTATATATCCTTACTGCTTTACTAATATTATAAATGCGAAAGTAACTCTGTCTGTCTGTCGCCCTTTCACACCAAAACTACTGAACCGATTTAAATGAAATTTGGTACACAGATAGTCTAGAGCCTGAGAAAAGACATGGGCTACTTTTTAAAGGGGTGTAAGGGGTTGAAAAAGGTGGGGATAAAAAGTTGTATGGAAGTATCGTCATTTTTAGAGTAAGAAACTTGAAACTTATTTTTTTAGGCTGTTGATTCGATATAAATACACTATTCCACGCGGACGAAGTCGCGGGCATAGCTAGTTTTAAATAAAATTTGTCATAGAGGAAGGTAGGGTTGTCAATGCAATATTGGACCTTCTGGTATTGCAAGTGTTTATATGTGAGCTTGGAAGTAGAAAAAAGAAATACGTGGTAGAAAATGCATTTGTAGTAATTTTGAAAACGATTGGTAGGCATTTTTTTTATTATCTTGAATTACAATACCTTGAAAGTTAACGTTACTGGTAAAAACTGGCGATGTTAAACAGATTTATTAAAATTAAGGACTTTGGTCTCGTAAAGTTAAATTGTTTACAAAAATTTCTAAAATGAAAACAGCTAAAAGCTGCGTAGTCCAAATATGATTTTCTTGATATTTTAATTAAACATTACCGGGATTATACCCGACGGAACATCCGCCAACCCTATCCACCCAACAATGGATTTAGAGTGAATAATTTAAATTTAAATTGTCGACTTCAAAAGGTGGATTTTCTTTTCGTGTCATTATTTACGTGGCCGCTGCCAAAATTGGATAAAAAAAAAACTTTTCCTAAAGTAAAGGGTTTAACGTAATCTAATTTTTGGCGGAACGTGAAGTTGAATAAAATTACATTTTTTCATAGGTAGACCTCGGCTAACTTTTTTTGCGGCCAGGACGAATTTTTAAGTTTGCAGTCACATCACTTTTTTATCGAGCTATAGGTACCAACCTTTTAACCTTTTTTGAAAAACTAATTAATTTCTTTTAAACTTTTAAATAGTAGGTCTTAAGATTCAAATGCTATGAAAACATAACACTAATCAATAAACAAAGGTTGTCTGGAAGAGATCGCCGTGAGCGATAAGACCGCCAATTGTTCACCTGAATGTTTACATTGTTTTGAATTATATCTCAATTAAAAGGTGTCCAATAAAGAGATATATAAATAAATAAATAAATAAATAAACGACTACTTTTGAAAAAAGAAATCCATGTTTTTAAAATAAAATTAATTTGAAATTAGAATTCTTAGCCAAAAAAAAATATTTTGATTTGAAATAGCCAGTACTGCAGAACGGCAATTTCATAGGTGAAGACCTAATTATATACTTGTTTTTATTTTTTTTTCTTAACCAGCATTAAAATATATTATTATTGTAGACAATGCTAGACATTTTAAATACATACTCTTTTAAATACCTACACGTTTCTTCTTTGTGTGGGCACACCTCGCCACAACGCCGCGCCGAGTGTTGTGGATTCGATTCGAAAATTCGTGTGATCCACAAATCATTGTCCCGAGTCTGGATGTTCTTTGTGTCCGTTGTTTCAATGTTTGCACAGGAATCATTCCGAATATTCCTAATGCGGAGTTGTGTTTAAAAAAAAAAAAGAATGTTAAAATTGTGACAAACCACGTCACATGAACAATCCTTGTATCCGAGAGAATAGGTTAAAAGCTTGTCAGGATTATATATGGGAACGTTTAAGCCTTAAAAATTGCCTGTTAAATTTAAACGCAAAACAGAACTGATATTTCACATGAGAGGGAAAAATTTAATTTTTGATGCAAAAATACCCGGGGGGAATAAAAACACATTAGATGTTTAATAGGTAAAATATACATTTGTAACTAAGGGATGTTTTATTTATAGATTATTCTTAACTGCTTACCTTTTTTATCGTTTGGCAACCCCCACGGGTCATGACCTCACCGGAGCTAACGGTAAAGTGGTATGTTAGAATCGAACCGACTAAAACCACACGGTGTTCCGTCACAAGTGGGTCTATTGCAGGGGGACCCGGGTCGGGTCGGTCGGTAAGGAATCCTCAGGGAACTCCTGCAGACCTTAGCTGCCTTCAGCAGGCGACCACACCATGGAGTACCCCCCTCAAACTTCTTACCTACATTTGGCATATTATTTATTACCAGTTCTGTGTAAGCTAACTTACACTTTACTTCGTAGTACACAGAGTTCCTTTTCATTTAATTATCTATAGATATTTTGAGTGAGTAGTACTGTTGTTTATTTTGGGCTTAAACTTAGGTCAGCTTTTATTAATGGACACCGTATATTGCTACTATTGTTTTAAGCACAGCACTACTTGAAATTCTACTCGTAACGTACGGAAATAGGACGCACACACTACATAAACCTAATCAAAAACGTGCTAGGAATAACGCAACAAATAAACTTTACTCTTGTGTCATGCGATTATAATGTTATTGCTCTATTTTTTATTTATGAACTGTAATAAACCTTAATGCAGAGAGAAGAGAGTCTATTACGGGCGAACAACTTAAATACAGATACTAAAATGTAGACGACGCAGTGCAGCACAGGGTAGTGCAGATTTCGTTTAGTAATGTAATTGTTTGTAGTTTGAGAAAAATATTTTTTGTGGTATAGGGGCAAACGAGCAGACGGGTCACCTGATGGTAAATGACTACCGCCGCCCATGAGCACCTGCAACTCAAAAGTCACAAGTGCGTTGCCGGCCTTTAAGGTGGTGGTGGGTAGGGGAAGGGGGAATAAGAGGCGAGGAATTGAGAGAGGAAGAGGGAAGGGATAGGGCCTCCGGCCTCACTCACTTGGTGAAAAGTAATGTAAGGATTGCTTGATTTCTTTTTTACTTTGATAGGAATGATTGACTGATTCACTACCGGTTTTCTGTGAGGCCGTGGTATCACTCCGGTCGAGCCGGCCCATACGTGCCGAAGCATGGCTCTCCTACTGAAGTTACTTATCTGAGTTGTTATTATTTTTATGATTTCAATCACAATCTAACCCGGATATCCCTGTTTTGTTATATTCTTACAATAAAATAAAATCATATTTTTACGAACTAATCCTGAAAGATATTGTAGCAGATAAATATTTTTAATGGTTACCTAAAGAACCATATCTTTCCATTCCTACTCTTTTTGTAGGTTTAGCTGTAGACATATATAGCTGCGTCGTTTGAACCCCAGTGTTGCTATTCTGTGATATATGAGCAATGTTTCCTTTACGGGTATTAGCACTGTAAGACGTAGAGATCAGGTACGGAATTGGGCAGGTTAAAGTTGCGAATAATCTCACTATCTATGTATCTCAATCATAGTATAAAACAAAGTCGCTACCGCCGTCTGTACGCTTACATCTTTTAAACTACGTAACGGATTTTAATTCGGTTTTCTCCAATAGATAGAGCGATTCAAGAAGAAGGTTTATACGTAAAGTTTTATATCGTTTTGTGTTCATTTGTACAGTAATACGACGATTATTGTTCACCACATTAGTATCTACATTGCACCCGTGCGAAGACGGGGCGGGTCGCTAGTTAATAATGAATTTAAAAACTAAAACGTAATGAAAGTTGATTCATATCCATCAGTTAAAGTCTGCTGGAAAACTAAGCTTGTTTAACAAACCATTAAATCATTTCCGTTCTATTAAACATGATTTATTAGCACATTATTTTATTTTTATTTAGTTTAGGTAAATATTTGATTACTACCTGGCAACTTCACACGATTTGTTAATTACTGCTACTGAAGCAGTATACATACATAATATACGAGTATGTGTTTCTATTGGTGACTCAGGAGGGTACTATGGGGTGATAACGATATGGCATTAGTATTGAGAGTAACAGATTAAAACTCAAACGAGTCCTGTAGTTGTTCGTTTGTCTGCCAATTTACTTGTATAAAATAACAACTTGAGGATGAAACTCAATGAAAATATCCAAAATATGTTTTTTTTTATATTTATTGCTACTAGATAGGTCAAGCACAATCTCTTTAACACAATCTGTTTATTTCTTTGAAGGTCTTTTCCTTTAACGTTTAAAACTCGAATCAAGGACGTAATCACTTAGACAGGTTATCTAAAAACCTGTATTCATAAATCTTATAAATAATATTTAAGAGCCCAAATCCGTCTCTGCAGCAACGTGTGCTTACCTCCTATTCATTCGGGCATTCTAGCGCTTTTGTATAGAAATATCCTGACCTTGTCTGCACTGTATCTCATAGTCACGGGCTTAGCGTTAAGTAGCCCTTAAGTGGCTTTTACACAACAAATATAAAAGAATCACTCACTTCTACTCTTATCTTTTAAGTGCTCGAATATCATGATTATATTTTTCTTTTGTTCTTGTGTAGAATAGAAATAAATTACAAAGGTATATTAATAATAATAATAAAACTTTTATTTCATAAAAAGGAGCTGTAATACAATACATTAAGTAACTTATAATAATAACAGCAAACACTTAAATAATAACTACACTTAGCGGTTCAAGTACTGTCCTCTTAAATGGGCTACAGAATAGGCTGTAGTAAAGAGAAAGAGTGCCGCCTTCTCGGAGATTGGAAATACAGTGTTTGAAAATACAACATTATCAATCATGTGAGTACTAACTATTCTTTAATTTTTATTTATTATTTTTTTATTTCATATTGTTTATTTATTTTATATTGTTGATTATCTAGGCACACCACATTTACTGGCGAATTGTTTATGAAGATACCTTATGTAAAGGCGAAACACGTGTCGAAGTCATGAACTTCATAAATTTCATTGGTGATTCGTCGATGTCACTTCTGGCAGGTGGTTGCACGTCGTTGCCTATTTCAGGAGCGTTTGCGACTGGCGTTTACCATAGGCAACACCTTAATTTTACATGGAGGTTACAATTTTCTTGCTAGTTTACATTAGGTATATATGGTGGCATCTCGTCAAGGCAACTTCCAGTGTCTTTAACGACAGCCATCGACACGTGATGACGACAACAGTTTTCCTTCTCATCGATAAAGTACCGCTCATCTGTAAGAGTTCTACATAGAAAAAAACAGTCAGTCGTAGGACTGCACGTCAGAAGTGAAAACATAACTTCACAATGTATTTGCATATACATACACACACACATCTGTATATATATAATTAGGTTAAAAATAAAAAGTAGGTAATAACATATATAAATGTATACATAGGGTACACTGGAAGTTCTGCGCTCCTGGCCGCTCATAAATGTTTGAATTTCGAATGTTTTTTTTTTTTTTTAAATAAGAAACTCTTCTCCGTCTTACGAATTTTCGATCAGGTCACGTGTTCTGATGCGAGTTTAATATTTTTTACCCATCCTAAAAAGTGCACAACACCGCTAAAAAAGTTGTCACTTCAATACAATAATACTACATAATAATATTTATCATCCTACGTATTTATCATTAGTACGTTAGAGGGCTTGAACTTCAAGGCAATAGCCAATTCGAATAACAAGTATGCGACCCTGACCTTCTCGAGCTACTTATACTCTCGAATCTTGCCTTTTCCTTCTCGTTATATATAATTTTACGTGGGAGAGCCATGCTTCGGCACGTATGGGCCGGCTCGACTCCGCTAGATACCACGGCCTCACAGAAAACCGGCCGTGAAACAATGCTTGCATTGCTTTTCGCCGCGTGAGTGAGGTTACCGGAGGCCTAACCCTGCCCTCTCCCCTATTCCCGTCCTTCCCCTCTCCCCCCTCTCCTCCCCTCTTACCCCCTCTCCCGTCTTTCTGCTCTTCCCCTATTCCCACCTTAAAGGGCGGCAACGCACTTGTGACTCTTGAGTTACATCTGCCCATGAGCGGCGGTAGTCATTTACCATCAGGTGACCCGTCTGCTCGTGTGCCCCCTATACAATAAAAAAAAAAAATCGTCTTTATTTTCCTTTGAATATACCTACGCCCAATTTTCCCAACTTTAATTTCCAAAGTGCTCGGTTGGCGGCTATTGGCTTAAGCGAGAGCTACATTAGGCCAACCCACACGTCTGAGACGTCTGACGACGTAGACACGCGTTGCGTCAATTTTAGGTGCACACGTGTACGGGTTTTTGACTCTGTTATCAGTTACTTAAAAATGAATGAATCGGACAGTGAATTTGAAGATTTACTTTTTTTAAGGGCTTTAAGTCGCTTTAGAGTATTAAGGAGAAAAAATACAAAAATACAATAAAAATACGAAATACTGTCAGGGGCTAGCCCACGCGGGGTTAGCCCCTCCACCATCCGACGAAAATCTGTAATCACTGGATCGGCGTCGCATAGGGAGCGTTGCGTCGCATGGCGTGGATCTAATGTAGCTCTACAAAACTAGTTGCCATATAAAATATGTTAGGTCCAGCGCGTCCGGATCGGCGTACGTGGCCCACGTCTACCTAATGTAGCCCTACCTTTACTCTCTAAAATGTGGGTCTTTAATACACCTCTGACTACCCCGTCAGGGATCAAGGTGTGAGGGTATGTATGTGTGTAATTTTATCATCTCGCTTTTAAGTATTCGTCGTTACTAGTTGCCTACATGGCACAAATTTCAATCGATTAAACTAACCTCTGGATGAGTTAGACACTTCAAACATTAAACTACCCGCTTGGTGACAATTAAGTTCGATTTTACATTAAACTGCTAATTTAAAAAAAAAAAGTACGGTGGAATAAATTTTATTGTAAGTAGAGTCTGTCATCATCTTAGCTATGGGAGATCCATTGCTGGACATAAGCTTATGTGCTTTAAGTACTGGAAGGGAAGAACTAAGAAGGACATAATTCTTTAAAAAGAACTGACTTAAAATAAAATCTATTCCATAAAAGACTTATATGGTTTTCTCATGGATTCCATTGTCAGAACTGGACCAAATTGAAATGGGACCACACGGGAAGCACCAGTTTTCAAATAAAAAAAGAATCATTAAAATCAGTTCACCCAGTCGAAAGTTCTGAGGTAACAAACATTAAAAAAAACACAGTCGAATTGAGAACCTCTTCCTTATTTGAAGTCGGTTAAAAATTACTTATTTGGAATTTCTGGTGGGTATTCAGAAGTCACCGAGTTCACCGAGTTTTCGCTCCTTCCATAAATACTGCGACGAGTCCGTACACACGTAGCGGAATGCTTTATATACTTAACTAACTGCGCCCCGCGTACCCGCGTAAGTCCCTCGTTAAGTTTTCTTTTTCGTGCAAACTTCTCATAAACCATCTACTAAATAGTCCGAACAAAGCCCAAACATTTGGTTTGGATAGGTGAGCCCGTTCTTGAGTTATAAAATTACAACGAAAAGTGGCATTGATTTTTATATATATGGATTATTAAGTTTATAAGCGTTATTAACTTGTAATTTGATTTATTTTAACCACAGTCGGCCGGCTACTGACTCCGTTCGTAGGCAAACAGAAAAAAGTGTTTAGAGCGACATCTTCAGTAGAAACTTGAGTACTTTCTTCTCTCTTGCGTTTACGAAGTTAGGTAATAGGAGTGAATAGGATGGAAGAATGCGTAGAGGAATATTCGGGCATCCCCGAAATACACACGAAAATAAAACCGCATGTCCCTAATAAATATAAAAACCACTCACGAAAGCATTAGATTCTAAAATTATCAGAAAGTGTTTGAAAAAGGTTTCAGAACATTTTTCTCGAAAATTCATGGACCCGATCTTAATGTTTTTCTTATCAACCAATACACATTACCTTATTTAATGGTGTTAAAAGATTTCGGAGCATTTCCCCGGGAGTCTGTAAAACAGCTGAGTTAAATATTTTTCTTACTACCAAAGCCATTTCCTTTATCTGCCATTCCAAGGTAACTTAGGAGTTGCAATGTAACCAATCGAAATCATACCTATCCATTGCTATTTTATCTTACTAGTGCCTTACGGTAGTGGTGATATAAAATGGCAATGGATAGGTTTTATAAACTTGAGAGTCGAAAATTGCCAGGTCAGAAAGATCTCGAGTGCCGATAATGGACTGAAAACCGCAGCTTAGGACTTCCCCACTGGATCAACCTTCGCTGAGTCGATGTGGTAAGAAGAATGAAGGCCCCGCAATACCTCTTTTAGAAGTTTTAAGGATTTAACCTTCTTTTATAAAAAAAATTAAATTAATCTTAGTGGAAGCAATAGAATATTCTTGTAGGGCTTCACAGACGTTTAAACAACGGACACAAAGAACATCCAGACTTGGGACAAGTATTTGTGGATGACACAAAATTTGTCATGTGTGGCATTTGAACTATACTCAACGCGGTTTAGTGGCGAAGCAACCACCTAAGCCATTGAGCCATCCGTGCAAACAAATTTAATAGATTAAAAGCTGTTCCTCAAAACAGTCGTAGATTGGGCTGTAAAATATTATCGTAATCAGCTTTGTCATAGCTTTAAATGTTTATCCATTTATTTATCCCCTTTTAAGCGTTATACGGCGTGTTGGTGCCTTTTAAGGACTTCCGTTAAAAAAAATCGTTATATGAAAATTTTAATTCTTGTAACTTAAGTAAGTAAATTCAGACAAATGTAGAAGAAATAAATGCTACAAATTAGTTAGAACAAGTCAGATAGCTGGGCTTAGTAATATAACTATATAAATAACTTCTGACCCGACGGACATTATCTTGTTTTAACTAAGAATATTAAATTCGAATTGGTATATTTAAAAAAAAAATTCCCGAAACATAGTTCCGACCGATGCATCTGTTTTAAACGAAATTTGCAGCGCGCATTCTGTCAATCGCGCCAACTGTCAAACGACTGACAGTTTTGTATGTCAAAAGCGCTATGGTAAACGGATAACGGAACGTAAAAAATATTTTTCCTTTAACTCTACCGGATTCAATTGTAAATCTAAACCATTCTCGAATCCACCTGAAGACACACAAAAAATTTAATTAAAATCTTTCCATCCGTTTAGGAGGAGTTGAGTAACATACACACGCACAGAAGAAATATATTTATAAAGATTAAAGTGTGTTTTTTTTTAATTAAAAATAATGCGTAAAAATTATATGAATGGCCTTGAGGTTAGTTTTATTTCAGAGATAATTTAGTGTTTACATAGGATTTCGGGCAGTCCAATTTTTGTTAGAGATGAAGCCGGCCAGAATGTTACAATTAATGGAAAGTGGTAATTATTAGAAAGATAGACACACCTTCATTTATTACTCTTAATAAGCTAACTTTTCATGTCCAAATTAAAATTATTTCCTAATGAAAAGTACTTATAACATATCCGTTTAGTTAAAAATTACTATCAATACTTACATATTCCACATCACACTGAAAGATAGAAAAGAGTATCAATTTGAAAAAAAAACCACATTTCAAAATGGCATCGCTAAATATGACTACAAAAACAAACACAAAGTAAATTGCTTATTTCTTGTACAAGAAACGAAGTTAAGGTAAAAAAAATATATATAAGAGAAGGCGTTTGTGGGAAGCCGATACAATTTTAATGGAAATTATGGAGTGTCTGTGCCTTTGAGGTATTTTTGCAGGCTGTCATGTCATTAAAAATAGAACGAAAGAAAGAACAGAAAATAATATATGACATAGGCAGGCACGTCTGCCAACTTTGCATGTGTACTCAAAGGTGATTAAGCAATTGTTTTATATGTCACACAAAATACTTTTTATCAGGCATAACTATATCTTTACTGGTGAAACATCAACAGGTGTAGTAGCTACTGAAACACCTATTTACCTCCTATGTGTACTTACTTAAAGCACACTTTAGTCTGAACCATTACGCAAACACACACAGGAAGGTCTGTGTGCCTTCCCTCGCTTTGTAGACATCAACGAAATATTCATTAGTATTTAAACCTGACTAATCGAGAATCAAAATGGCTATTAATCTGCGTATCTGCGTTAATAGCAAATTAAGACGTAATAAATGAAAATCTAACATTTGATGAAATCTAAGAAATGACGTCAAAACTTATTCAAAGTCAGAAATAAATAAAATATTATATTTCATTCCACCGTGTCTAACTTCTACCAGATGGGTATGTTCTCTTTAATATTCTTTAAAGATGACATCAAGGCGGCTCAACGTCATCAACCGCAAACTTCTACTGTCATACCTGTTGTCATGTCTGTAGGGTGTGTTGTTCGCGTATTGGTCTTTACAACCACCAAATGAGATGTCTCCCTGATATTACTCCATAAATCATCTGCTATAGACGTAAAGGCCGATGATAATGATTTGGTGAAGAATTCACCAAATAGATCACTAATTCCCTGTTTTTATCTTAATTCATATCCATTATCAATTGTATATCTGCCATTCCGATAAAATAAGTTTACAAGACTGCAAAACACATTAGGCTTTTGTACTGCTATTTACAGATGTACCTACGTCAGCCTGTATAGATACCAAAAGCACTTCTCTCACAATTTCCCGCGGGAACCAACTATCAAGAATAATGCTTAGTCAGCGTTTGTTTTGTGGCGAAAATTCAAAGGTATTTTTGCTGTAGTATTTATACTAATGCAAGTCAGTGTTTGTCGGTGTGGCATCATTAAGACATACTTTTTTTTATACAGTTCGCAAACCTAGCTTAAATTTTTTGAATGGTGCCTGCGGCCGGCACTTCACTTGCATATTAAGTTACTGGCACTTTGCTGTTTCTATGATTTTATGCAATTAAGTTCGTTAGTAAGTTAGTAGTGATGTCTACCGAGAGTAAATATATTTGACTAGCTGTGCCTGCGACTTCGTCCGCGATTATTTATATCGAATCAACAGCCTAAAAAATAAGTTTCAAGCTTCTAGCTCTAAATATGACTACGATATACGATAACTTTTCATCCCCACCTTTCAACCCCTTACACCCCTTTTTCGCATTAAAAAGTAGCCTATGTCCTTTCTCAGGCTCTAGGCTATCTGTGTACCAAATTTCATTTAAATCCGTTTAGTAGTTTTGGTGTGAAAGGGCGACAGACAGACAGAGTTACTTTCGCATTTGTAATATTAATCACTACATATTATAAAACAAAGTCCCCCGCCGCGTCTGTCTGTCTGTTCGCGATAAACTGAAAAACTATTAAACGGATTTTCATGCGGTTTTCACTAATAGACAGAGTGATTCATGAGGAAGGTTTTGGTGTATAAATTGTACCCGTGCGTAGCCGGGGCGGGTTGCTAGTATATAATAATTGATACTGGAATAAAACAAAAGTTGGAGACTCGCACCAAGTCTGTTCTAGAAATTAAGTACTAACATCGTTTTTTAAGATCAATTGTTACTAACACAGTGGACCTTTTGTAGTCTGTATGAGTAAATATTAAAAAAAGATTTCAATAGAAGTCTAAACTACCGAATACCACTGACAATCATCGCAAAAAAGGTAAATACAGACGATAATTTTACGTGATAACGTCACCGATCGTGCCTCTCTATCGCTTGCACGCTCGGCTCTGGTGGAACGTGACAATGAGTCATGCTTTTTCGTGCGTGCAGCCGGCGTTCATCGATTTATAAGACGTTATCATGTCAAAAAACTTTATCACCGCTGAGAAACCATGGCTGTTTACGAATACTTTAAAACGAACGCATAAAACTACTATTCCCAGTTGTATGTTAGAGGAAGTATTTCAAAACCGATTCCTTGTGTCACGTTTACTCAAAATCATTGAGCGTGATATTCACAGCACCGAGGCTACAACTCTGACACATAACTGACATGTAACTCTTCAAAAGGTTGTTTCCGCTGGAAAATGTTACAATATGGAAAACACTGGTCCCTGGATATTCGAGAATAAATAGCAAAGAGGCTAAAAACGCATGTGGTGTCTTTGAGACACCAGGT
This sequence comes from Euplagia quadripunctaria, assembly GCA_963859945.1. Lineage (NCBI taxonomy): Eukaryota > Metazoa > Arthropoda > Insecta > Lepidoptera > Erebidae > Euplagia > Euplagia quadripunctaria. The sequence continues at coordinate 2,572,160 of OY982566.1, read as the reverse complement.
TGGAACGAAATTCCTTTCTCCATATATAGTATAATACATTCTAAAAACTCGAAATTAAAATGGCGCTATCTGTGAAAATTGCCTAACTAATATACGGATAATTAGTATACAAGACATTATAGTAGTATCGCGCACAATCCACAGATGACGTAAAAATAAAATAAATCAACTCGCGGTCCCTCCCTCCCCCTCTCCCACTATCCCACTCTCCCTTCCTAGATTCCCTCCCTACCTCCATCTCCCTCTCACTCCCTCCCTCTCTCTCTTTCACTCCCTCCCTCTCTCTCTTTCACGCCCTCCCTAGATTTCCTCCCTCCCTCTCCATGTCTCTCTGACACTGTACATGTAAATATAAGATACTCACCCCCGTCTTAAGAATTTTCGATCTCGTCATTAAAATATATATTTTTTAAATATATTACACTCGGACACATTTTCCATATATTTTCGATCAGTTTTTTCTCGGACACATTTTCCATACATTTTCGATCAGGGTGCACGTGACCATGTTACACTCGGACACATTTTCCATACATTTTCGATCAGGCTCCACGTGACCCTGAATTCTGACGAAAGTTTAACATTTTTTACCCATCTCAAAAAGTGCCCAACGCCGCTAAAGAAGTTTTCACTTCAAAAATTAATTTCTTTCTTTCTTCTTTCTTTCTTTCTTTCTAAGAAAATTTCGCTAACGTAGTAACGTGAATTTTGCATATATGAATAGTGTTTTAAAACAATTACCAACGATGAATTACATAACAACTAGCATCCCGCCCCGGCTTCCCACGGGTAAGCAGACACATCTTCAACAATCATTAACATATTTCAATCAATTTATACAAAATCTTAATAAGTTATACACCTAAACCTTCCTCATGAATCACTCTGTGTAGTAGTGAAAACCGCATGAAAATCCGTTCAATAGTTTTTCAGTTTGTGTATGTAGTGATGATGCAGAAAAAATAAGTTTTAAACCTAATTTGTCGCGTAGCTATACATTACACTGCAACTATCTCTATACATGAAGGCTTATTATATACCAAGTTTTTCATTTCTTTCAGGTACGTATAAAGGCACACGTACTTCCGATGAACTACGCAAAACTCAAAACGTAGAATTACTTCTCTGCTAGAACTTGGAACTGTTCAAGTAATCGAACCAAGGTATTTACAAAGATTTTATTTCTATAAGATTATTTATTTAATAATTTAAATTGTTTTTCATTCATTTATTCGCTGTAAAAACAGTCCATTGGTTTAGTTATTCATTAAAATTTAAGAAGTGTGCTGTGTATTTATTCATAAGTATGTGTTTGTTTGTTATCTCACTACCGTTTGCCCGTGCACGTCATTTTTGGCCTTTGCAGAATATCAGCGCCGCTTCGGGTATTTACTCGAAGCGGCGCTATTTATTTATTTATATTAAGGTTAATCAACAACTGCTTACACTAATGCATATACAAACAGATAGTACAACAAAAAAAGAAGAATACAAGTGTATCAGTCATTTACAGATTAACACCGCAAGCTCATAAAAATTGTTTACAATAAAAATATTAAAACTAATGAAGGCTAAAAAATGAAACAACTGATTTAATCCAAACAATTTCTAACTTACAGTTAATAAAGTAATAAAAATTAATAATAATAATTGACAGAGTTATTCTCAGGCTCAGGCTTAGACGACTTGTAACTTTTGACAATACCAGATAATATCTTGCCCTTGCTATCTATATGAATGTCAATTAGGTCACTGCATTCATTGACAATTTTGCAGATTCTGGCTATTGGCGAATTTGCCCCTAGTACTGTACTTCTCACTGTCGGGCAAAGAGGGGTAATAAAATGTCTGGGGTACCTGGCTGGTGCTCGGAATCGTAGGAGGCTCATCAATTCTGCACAGTCAATTTTGTTCTGTATGAGGTTGCAAGTAAACAAACCGTCCGCCATATTCCAGCGCAAAGTCAGAGAGCACATCTTGAAATACTGCAGTCGTGCTGAGTAATTTGGTAGTTGTTTCACCTTATTTTCTGCGAAAGCCAGGTGCCATAAAAACCGTTTTTGAATTCGTTCTAAGCGTAGTATATGCACAGCATAGTGTAGTCTCCACACGACACTGCAGTATTCCATGATGCTCCTGACCAGACTATTGTAAAGCATGATTTTTGTGCGGCTGTTTTTAAAATCTTTAGTGTTCCGCAATACAAAACCTACCAAAACTATGCTGAGCTAAGGTCCATTTTTGCATCACACATAAGGTATGGGACCCTTATTAGTGTTTATTTTTGTTTTCATTAGTATGTATTATAGTATTACCTTTGTGTGCTAGCAGAATAAATGTATCTTTCTTTCTTTCTTTTCTTTCTTTCTTTGGTGTATCGTTAAAAAATATTTTTTTAATTAATAATTAACTGTAAATGAAGAAGTACATTAATTTACTCTTGTATTTAAATTCAAGAAATTTATATTAGCAGTTGTTTATATACTCACTAACCGTCCCTGCAGTTTCACCTGCGTTTATGATCACTGCGCCACTCCTATTGATCGTAGCGTGATGTTATATATCCCAGAGCCTTCCTCGATAAATGGGTTATCCAACAGTAAATAATTTTCAATTCGAATTAGTAGTTCCTGAGATTAGCGTGTTCAACCAAACAAACAAACTCTTCAGCTTTATAATATGTATATAGATCATCATTTTCTTAACTTTCTCCTAATTTTATTTGAGGTCGATGGAATATATTTACTTCTGCCATTCTACTCTATCATTAATAAGCAATTGAACATGAATAATGATAATTTACGAGTCAATAACAATAACAGCATTTAATTTAAAAACGTAAAATAAAATTATGAACGAAAATAACATCTTACATATCGTGTCTCCCTGAATGGAATTTGGTCTCACTTACTTAATGGGGGGCAACATACCTATTGCAACCGGGCACTTTGAGAATTAAACATGGGAGACTTGAGTAAATTGAAAGGGAAAGCTAGGCTAGAAGGGAAGGATTAAAGCGAGAGTAAGCAATAGTACGAGGAGGGTCGGAGCCTCCGGTAACCTCACTCACTCGGTGAAAAGCAATGCAATCATTGCTTTACTGCCTTTTTCTGTGAGGTCGTGGTATTGCTCTGGTCGAGCCGGCCCATACGTGCCAAAGCATGGCTCTCCCACGACGAAATTACGACATATAAATTACGACGATAAATTACGACGAATAAAAACGGTATTCCTTAGCAAGAAAATCTACTTTTGCTGCTTTTTGGAAACGGAATTCGGAATGACACCGTGTTAAACATTTTCACACACATTGCCTAGCAATTTTCATGAAACAAGGCAACTGAAGCAAGTAAAAGGACGAGCTTTCTCCTTTGCGTATTCTTCTGGAAAAATCTTAAAAGTAATTCGATTTTCTTTTAGACGATAAATGTACAATATGGCAAGGACAATAATTGAGGATATTAAATGATGCAAATTACACAATTCACAAGGAAATATAGCTATGTAGAAAGTCTCTGAAGCAATGGTTCGTTCATTGTATGGATTGCACACTGCGCCTTGTCCTTAATAGGTTTAATTCCCATACACGGCCTCACCCAGCCTCACCGATATCACCAGTAAGTAATCACCAACACATTAATAAAAAGAACAATGAATTGGAATATGATTTCTTTAAATTACATTTAAATTAAGCTTACTTGTTAATAAAGATTTTATTTTAGAATCGTACCTTTAAATAATTCTTCATTTTTTGGGGTTCCGGTACTAGAAGCACTCTTTATTTTGTGTATATGTTGGAAAATAGTGTCCTTGGAGTTTCTTGCCTGTTCTTCTCCATAGGGTCTACGTTTTGGAACAGGCAACTAGCTCCAAGACCGACTTATACTGACTGACTCCTCCTGACAATTCAAAAATACCTACAATGGGTTTACTTGAAATAAATAAATTTTGATTTTGATTTTATACTAGCTGCGCCCCGCGGTTTCACCCGCGTAAGTCCCGATTCCGTAGGAATATCGGGATAAAAAGTAGCCTATGTGTTAATCCAGATCTCCAGACCAAGTTTCATCGCAATCGGTTCAGTAGTTTTTGCGTGAAAGACTAACAAACCTCCATCCATCCATACTCACAAACTTTCACCTTTATAATATTAGTAAGATAACTTTGAATACTAAACTATGGTAATATAACAGTACATTATGTTTTTATTTATTAAAGGTATATGGTTTTACTCATGTGTGTATTTCGGGGTTGCCCAATTAGTCCCCACCGCTGTCTATTTGCAAATCTTTAATTTCAACGTCACCAACTCCTGGGATCCTCTCATTACAGTCTATGGTGCTGCCCTTATCCGTAATAGTAGTGTCGCGGATTCTGCTGCCTCGTTTAACTTGGAGGTAATTTACTCCAAAGAGTTACAGCCGTCGCTAGCAACTTTTATGAGCACTGGTTTCTGGTTTTTATGGTTTAACGTCGGGCTGGGCCTTGCTCCTTTCAGCATAGACAGGTATTCATCTTTTACATTAAACACTTAATAATACCGTTCGTCGTCATATCATCATCTTCACCTTCACGTTAGTAGTGTCAAAATACGTAAATAATAGTAATTGAAACTACTTCGCATTTTATACTATTTTAGATTATAAATATGTCGGATGCCTCCTAAATATCTCCTACTAATTATTTACAGTATGCAAGTGATTTACAAAGCGAAACATAAAAGATTCTTTTTTTTTGCGCTCTTCCAAACAGAGATCAACAATTATATCCTAGCGAAATCTGATAGAACACAAATTACATATCACCTTTTGTCATTCAAGTCCTCCCTAACTTGTTAACAAATAAAATCAACCCCAAAAAGCTTTCATGCTAGTCTGACAATGTTAACCTACAATAATTCAGAGGTTCGGCTAACAGCCTAATTGATTTACAACCCGACCTTTCCCAACAAGGTTTCTGATGAAATCTACTTTATAAATATACTTTACTTTTGAGATTTAAAAAAAGTAGATTCTCAACTAATGTATTCACTGATTTTGTCCATAATGTTGATGGTTGACGTTCTTTGACCCGCGATTTTGCAGTTGGCTTTTTTGTCACGACCAGAAGAATTCGATCTCCTGCGGCAATGTCTTTAAAATTCATTCATTTATCTCTATTAGATTAGATTTAGTATAATAGTTACTGAGTTAAATATTTATATTTATACAGCGTGTTATAGAATACTCAAATTTAAAAAATTGTATAGTATGTAGCTGGCCTGGTGGTTGAATTTCAACCATTAAATCATTAAGTTTCGAATGTTTGGTTTTAAATCAATGACTGAATAACTTAAACTGTCCGTGTATATACTTTCCGTACCATTTTTTGTAGCCCTTTTCACATAATTTTTCAATTTATAACTCATATTGATTAAACATTTGCAAATCTGAAAAAATGGAGCGTATTCACAAATCCGTGAAACCTAAAAGTCAATAACCATAGAGCTCTATTCAACTGTAAAATCAGCGTCGTCGGCCTTCGTCAGTCTAACGTGTGGCGGGATCCGCAAATATATAAATTGAAACTTAATCCCCGTAACATAGAATTCAATTTACTTCAAACTCTATTGTCTGATAATTGTATTGTAGGTTGCTGCCAGTGTAGAATATTATTTCATGGAAACTTCCATTCTTCGTTGATCGTACGTAGCGTAGGTAGGAAAATATTCACAACAATTTTCTTCTAGTCTGCGTAGTCTATGGAATATAAGAAATCTTTGTAGGCAAGACTATCAAGAAGTCTATCGAAGTCACCCACTGTTGTTTATAACGTAACTATCGCAAAGGACGTTTCATTTTCTCATGTTTTCTTTACAGTAAGCCGTGCTTCTTTGAATAATAATACTATCATTCTGGCATATATTGCGCAGCTCTTTCTAAACCTGCACTAATCATAGCTGGTTATAGAACACGCTCTTTTTTCGTAGAAATTAGACAAATAAACATAATAACCCACTACCACCGTCGAAGTCATAGCCACAGAAGTCGTCAGAGGTCGACAGAAACATCTTTCACAAATCTTACGGACACGTCTTCTAATAAAATATTATGGCAATAAAAGACAGAGAATGATTTTGCGATTCTAAAAATGTTTCAAAACATGTTTTATCTTAAGGCATATATTATTTCCAATAAATAAATATCTAAATATACTCGTTTTAATTAACTAATAATATGTACGTGTTTTTATTACCATGACATCCTAACAATTGACCAAATAATAAATCCTTATGACTTTTGATATGTTCAAATTCAAATTCAAATTCAAAATCATTTATTCAATTAAGACACCACGTGACATTTATGAAAGTTAAATTGAAGCTACTGTTAAAAATCATAGATCGACGCAAACAGACGCCACAGCATGTACTGGATTGTCGAGGTAAATTAGGTGAAAACACCAAAATCTACTGCCTGCTTGTGTCGATCTATAACTTCCAGTTTCCAAAATGCGTAGAGCCTTATGAGAAGAATACTGGCAAAGAAACTCATGGCCACTCTTTTTAAAAGTCAGATCTTCAGGTACAATGGTATTAGTGTTACATAAAAGGTAAGCATGATGCAAGCTGTTGCCACCTGAATTTCATTTTATTGAAATGCTCCAAAAGCTAACGTACAAACAAAAATATCACTCAGTGATACCGTTGAAGGTTCGAACCTATTAAACATAGAAATCATTCAAGGTGCACATCAGTTACAAAGTCTACTGTTAAAACTTATTCGTGACTGGATTAAGAGGCTAGAGTTGCAGTTGAACGAACCAAAATAATAGTATAGGCTAAAGCATCGCTGACTAGGCCGACCAGTCACCCCAAGCAGCACCTGTTCACGAGTATAACGCATGGACCAGCCATCGTCTCCTATGTATTAATAATAATAACTTGACACATCTCACACACGGGCGTCTGATCCCAAACTAGGCAGAGCCTGTACTATGGGAACCAGACTGCTAATAAACATACTTATTTATTTCTAAATACATACTATGGATAAATTACACCCAGACACAGAACAAATCGCTGGTTTGCGACAATAGCAACGGAACTAAAAATTATTGATTTTAGAGAATGGCAATGTTTTGTGATTTCCGCTAGAGTATTTTGTTCTAAATATATAATGAACTTGTCGCATTCTAACGAACGTTAGCACGAAATCAGCGTTGCATCTCTGTTCACCATAAAATATCAAAGATTTATGATCGTTTGGCATACTTGGTTCAATTCGACTGAACTTTGAATTACGTCGATATTCTCGTAAACCAGCGAAATGTTCGTGCTCATCACACAATTATTTGTCCTGGGTGGGAATCGAACCCATGACCTCTGACTCAGAAACCAGGATCACTAACCACTAGATATACAGACTAGTCAGTCAGTGTATTGTTTAATATGTTTTGGGAAGTGAATATAATATGTAGTTAATTGAGCACAAATATATTTTCAAATTTCTCAAGATACGAATCAGCCTGTACGTATCACTTACATACGTTTACTATCTTCTTTTGTACATTATTACATTTACATTTAATTTAAATGTAACACACATTGCTGGACAAAGGTAAAAGCATTTTTCTTCCCCTTGTGTTAAGGTCAAAGGTCCTAAGCTTTTATTACGGTCACCAGGCTGTTATTAGGATGTGATAGCATTCCGATTTAGAACCTTAAGCTTTGAAAACCTTATAGTTCTATTATATGTGTTTCAGCCATTTGCTTCTAATTGTCAGCTTGCTATAACACCGAAGTTACTTCTATTTTGAACGCAAAATAAATAATCACATAAGATGATGTATGTGGGGGGGACTAATGAATGCTCGTTGTGAGACTAATGAAAGCTAAATAAACTCTCTCTCATCAAATATACAAATTTCGTGTCATTGTAAGAGCCGGCCCATACGTGCCGAAGCATGGCTGTCCCAGCCACGCTTCGGCACGTATGGGCTGGCTCGACCGGAGTGATACCACGACCTCACAGAAAACCGGCGGTGTAGCAATGCTTGCATTGCTTTTCACCAAGGGAGTGAGGTTACCGGAGGCCCTAACCCTTCCCCTCCCCCCCTCTAACCCTGTTCCACCCTTCCCCTACGCCGACCCGCCGACCTTAAAGGCCGGCAACGCACTTGTGATTCTTGAGTTGCAGGTGCCCATGGGTGGCGGTAGTCATTTACCATCAGGTGACCCGTCTGCTCGTTTGCCCCCTATACCATAAAAAAAAACTTTGTTTGTCCGCGATGAACTCCTAAACTAATAAATCATTTTCAATAAAATATGCGCACTGTGTGCAGTTTGGTCAGCACAGCATCACGTGGCCATCCAAAATTTCTATCACTTGGGATAATTGTCACTTTAGCACTGTGCGCTTCTCATGAAACTTTTTACCTCGCACCACCATTTTGTGGAACAAATTACCGTCTGTGGTATTCCCGACCGATACGAGCTTCAGTAAAAGAGCGTACTCTCCTCTTTGAGGTGGGCTCTTGGATTACAGGTATCCATGGGCGGAGTGTTCACTTACCATCAGGTGACCCGTCTGTTTGTTTGTCCACAATATCATAAAAAAAGAAAAAGAAAATTGATTAGCGCGTTTAAGCAAAAACAAATTCTTCAGCTTTAGCTGACAAGACAGCGACCACCAGCAATTGCAAGAATGAGCCCCCACATCCCATTCGTGAATGGGTGTAAAGTCCTTATACCAAGCTAGTTGATAATAATTATCAAAACTATTGTATAAAATAATAATTTTAAAAACAATACAGTTATTAAAAACTTTAGATACTTCACACACGGCCGTCTGATCGCAAAATAGGCAGAGCCTGTATGTACTGTGGTAACCAGACTGCTGATAAACATACTTATATTATTTAGTAAAATACATACATATTATATATAAATTACATCCAGACACAGAACAAGTCATCGTGCTCATCACAGAACGATTTGTCCTGAGTGGGAATCGAACCCACGACCTCTGACTCAGCGGTTACGAGCTCTAACCACTAGACATACAGGCTCGTCAGATATCTTAATTGGCAATATTAACTAATAAATAGTTCCGTTTATGTTGATCAGATGGAGTTGTATATCGCCACATAGATTTTTATTAAATAAAAGGATTAAAGTGTTTAAAGATAATATCCATTGACAACAAAACAACCTTAACATATTTTTCTAAAGTAAATTCAGGAGCTTAAAATGATTACTTGTGGCGAACTATGAATCTTAAAATATAGCCGTCTGCCCTATTTTTCATGACTACGATAAAGATACGCATTCACGTAAAAAGGTCTTTATTTTAATACAAAATGTAATGGTAAAGTGTGTAATAATATGCAAATAACTTGACCTAACTTAAGTAATGTTCGGAGCGTTTTCGCAAATATTTTTGCCAGAAATGAAGTTAAAATTTTCAGAGGTTGTGGATACAACAGTTTTACATGTATACATATCCTCACATCTGTATTACCCAAAGAGGTAGGCGAGGTTTTTCAGGCTTTTGAGCCTGATATCAATAGAAACGCAAGATGTTTAAACTAGATATCACTTGTAGCGCAAGCGTTTCTTTATTTTTTTTCATTGAACTAACCTACATCACTACATATTATAAAACAAAGTCCCCCGCCACGTCTGTCTGTTCGCGATAAACTGAAAAAACTACTGAACGGATTCATGCGGTTTTCACTATCAGACAGAGTGATTCATGAGGAAGGTTTAGGTGTATAATTTGTTAAGATTTTGTGTAAATTGATTGAAATATGATGATGATTGTTGAAGAGGTGTCTGCTAGAGGCGCCGGGTTTCTAGTAATGTACAAATGTCACTCACCTACCAGCTATTGCATCAAAAGCATCACTATATAAGTAAAATTAATTGCAACATTTTCTTAAGCTTTTATTTGGCACCATTATATTCTCCAAAAATATAACAGAGGTGATAAAACACCCACGCTTTGCCAACTAGTATTTGGTCGTACTCACGTATCACGGGACCGCCACACAGACACAAGAAAAATTGGGAGTATATTAAAAGAGAAAGGTAGGCCAGAAGGGAAGGCAATGGACGGCAGAGGATATAAGGCAATAGCATGCACATATACCTGACTTGGCAGCACTTAAATACTTGCATAGAATATTGATCCTTGTCGTCCTACACATAGGGAATGCAATTGCAAACAAAAAGCTCGAAGTTATTTCAAGTGCGAGAAATACGACCCCTTAACTCGATTACGTTGTTAAGTAGTACGAAGGGGCAAATAGCTTAAACGTTTTGCAAGTTTTCCTAAGCGTACCAGGTCTACGCACTTCCAAGTAAAAACCAGGTTTTAAACCCTGGTCGCGTAAATACGGCTTATTGCTAGTTCGAGCCCTCTAACTAAACAACAGATTTCTGCATTGGTCAGCAAAACTAACGATTAGGTCCGGTATCCGTTTACCGTGTGTATTTTTTTGCCAACTAAGTCGTTTAAAGCTTCTAACATCATGGCGGATAGCGGCAAGTATTCGGGGCTTACGTTACCGAGTTTTATTCCCTTATTTACGGTCTTGCTAGCTTGGTCTATTTATTTTATATCTGAAAGTAGAATATCTGGGTACTGCCCTTTCAATGGCCCTTAAAGCAACCTATTGCCGGGAGAGGCGATATACACTTGTTCTGGTCACTATTTATTGTCGAGAAATGTATGCAACACGTGACATCACCGCCTTCACAGATCATGGTTACGGTTTAGGCCGAAACGAAATCTCTTTCAACGTTGTTTTTCTAGAAATAATTCTTTTTCAACATTGTTTTTTTTTTTAAATAAAAAATAATGTTCCTGCAAAACGTAAACAATTTTTTTTAATTATGCTTATAAATAGAATTCTATTTTTCTGGCAGCATTTACATGCGTTGTCTCTTATGTAAGGGTATTGTTAGTTCTAAGAATGTGTGCGTGAGCACTATAAATCATTGAAGATTTCACAGATCTTTCGCAAGAAACATAGCGGCCTTTTCAGGGGCTCACTTGGGTCCTACATGCAGAATTTGTCCAAAAACTATTTTTCTATTTTCATATTAAAATTTCTCGTAATATTTTCTATATATTAAGATATTTTAACATCTTATAACAATGGTGGTACTAAAAGTCCATAAATACGAAGACTATTGATCACTGACAGAACAACGTTTCTTTATGAAGCTTATATGTACTAAAGGTGTATCTTTTTGCGGACGCGGAATCACGGATCACGGAATCACGGAACCTCTAGTCATCACCAGCAGAAATACCACTACGTCAAAAGTGCTATTGAATCGTAGTATTTTAGGGAAGAGGTACTTCCCTTGTGGGCAAGCTCCAATTTAAATAGAAATCTTATGCACCGAGAGTGCCTGTATTGTAAACTTCATGATCTGTTTCATTTTAAAAGGCTACCGATGTTTTTAGACCTATGCATTTCACAACAGGTGTCGTTATGTATTATAAACCCTACAACACTGGCTACGGCCTTGCTAACAGCTGTCATAGCTGACGAACGCTTGTTAATGACAGCTAAATTTTAATAAAGATGAAAGAATTGGCAACTTAAAAGAAAATCACGAAAACAAATTATATTTTAAACGCGTTTTCCAATATACATGAAGCTGCTCTAATCAATCATCTCGATTATATCAAAGGAACGCTATTTCCACGAAACGATATGCTTATTAATTTAACGATAACAAGTACCGCTTTGGCGCAATTGCGAATATTTTGACTTCAATTATTTGATGACATTAAAGATGATAAATATAGGTACGATTTTTTATAAATAACAATATAAGAAGCTTACGATATAACTCTAGCGAATGGACCGCATTCGTAAAGCTCTTTTTGAAGAGCTTCACGTATAGTTCTAACCCCTTTTTCCTGTGTTAAAAAAAATCGTTAAAGACCTTTACCTTGCTGACAGTGCAAGAGCGCTGTATAAATCATAAGTAACAAGAGTATGATCGGGACTCCATAGCCAAGAGAACTAACAATCACTGGTAAATAAAGGCTCTCAAATAGCTACGAAGAAATGGAGAGTGAGGCTTTGGGTATCCCTAGATGAAATGATGTTTTTTTGTTATGATATAGGGCCAAACGAGCAGACGGGTCACCTGAGAGTAAGTGCAGCTCAAGAGTCTCAAGTGCGTTGCAGGCCTTTAAGGTGGGAGTAGGTGAAGGGGAAGGTGGGGAGTGGGGGAGGGGGAAGAGGGAAGGGTAACTTTACTCACTTGATTTTGCCGTGAATTGCATAATGTCAGCTATAATATAAAACTAAAAAAGGAATGGATTTATCGTTTTAGTAGAAGCATGGAGTTGACCTCTGCTGATAATAGTGAATATTTAAGAATCTTGAATTGAAACTTAAAAACAGTTGACAATAAATACACCATGTTAGAAATTTCCAGTCCAATTAAAAAAGTGCATCATCGTGGGTTTCATAGGAATTCAAGCGATTAGTACCGATTGCCTGACTGCTGGCCTAGTCAAAACTATACGTAGTAGACATCATAACATATATTATTAGATACAGACAATACAAAAAAGAGATATTACCGGTAGAATTTTATAAAATATTTTATATAAAAAAAACTGTTTACAAATCGGTTCACCCGCTTGGAAACTACGAGGCCAGAGACAGACATGATAAACGTTAAAGTTATATCGCCCCTCGTATTTCAACGTCGATGGTTAAACAAGAGATTAAACTTCAAGTCACATAAATATTTTCTGCTATAACCAGCCGGGTGTAAATCTACGGAACTTTTCGAAATATTTTTCCAAAGAATTTGCTGGGAATTTCAGTACATAAGTATGCTGTACCAAGACTTTGTAGGCAATATAACATGTTAGCCAACACGACCGATTTAGAAATATGCCTACGTATGTCTAAATATGCTATTACTTAAATATGTATAGTTAGTAGTAATTAGCGCGTCTTTATATATTTTAGAATAATAGGTACATTGTATGATTTCATTTACGCTTTTAAGCAATGTAATCAGAAATTTGTAAAAAACATTTTGAAAAAGTGTCCTTCGAGTTTCTTGCCTGTTCTTCTCCATAGGATCTACGTATTGGAACAGGCAACTAGCTTCACGACTGACTTAGTCTGACTGACTCCTACTGCCAATAATTCAAAAACACCTATTATTGGTTTAATTTAAATAAATGGTTTTGATTTGATTGATTGATTGAAATAAGAAATGCTTAAAAGTATTAATGTAATGTAAGCCTCAATGTAATTTTTTTTGGTTTTGAAAATTTTACCAAGTTTGTTTTAATTGTTTAAATTTTTATTTTTATTAATTTTTAATATTTTTTACGTCTTTAAATTTCTTTTATTGCTTGTAACTTTGTTTGCTTAGTTGATTTTATTTTTTTCATGGTACTTGCAGTGTTTTCCTGTAAGTACGGGTAAGGTACTACTTGTTCACAAACTCAATAATTGTCAATTATTGTCATTAATTGTATTGTCAGTAATTGCTTAAAAGTTCATTAAAGATAATGAGATATTTTACATTAGATGATTGAAGTTAAAGTCATTCAATTCGGTTATCTCCACTGAGTTATTATTACGTACGATGGTTATCTCTCGGTAACTTAAGTACTTTTTTGGCATTAAAATTACCCTATGTCTTTTTCTGTACCCTGTCAATGTGCATGCAAAATTTCATGATTATCGGTTAATGCCTGGTTCCTATAATCAAGAAACGATTCGTTTCTTGATTATAGGAATCGACCATTAGTAGTTAAGTCGTAAAATAATAAGGAACAAACGAATTACTTTCGTATTTATAATATAAACTAGAATTGTGAAAATTAAGCATATTATTAAGGTTCAATTCCGACCTAGGACAAATAATAGTGTTTTATGCTTAACCCCAATTCTTTTTCCAAATAAAAGTAGTCTAAGTTACTCCTTATAACACCAGATACCTGCCAGTGAAAGACCCGTGGAAATCGGTCCACCCGTTCCGGCGATTAGCCGGAACAAACAGACAGACATCGTGAAACAAATGTACGAGCTTAAAAAAAGCTATATATATAGATATATTTCTAAATACATACACGTATTTAGAAATATATTAAGCTGATAAACATGCTTATATAATATATAAGCATGTTTATCAGCAGTCTGGTTACCATTTTTTTTTTTTTTTTTTGTGCGTGTGGAAGCCCCCTTTTGGTTTGCCGTACTGCGCCTTAAGTAGGAGGGATCCAGGAACAGCTTTATTACGACATCCGGAACCCTCCTAGCGCCTGCCCGCAAAAGCGCGGGCACCACCTTCGGGTACAATCCTCTCAATTAGGCGACGTCCAGGCACACGCGGACGCCGCCTCCTCGCGGGGGGCCACTACAGCGGGTGGAGGGGAAAACCCGTCCCGTCCACCCGCGGCCACACTCAGGGCGGCATGAGGCGCTGGTATGCGCGCCTCCGCCGCCCGGTTCGCCGGCGGCGAATTAGGTCCGAGTGGAGATCGTCCTCCCGGACCCTTTCCGCCGCCTCCTTCTGCGAGATTACGTCCTCACAGAAGGTCGCGACCGCGGTAAAATTCCTGTCGCTACCGGCCATGGAGCGTATGACGGCCGATAGCGAGAGATCTCCTCCGATGACTGCAGTGAGGGCCCGACGCTGCGTCGCCCAGGCGGAGCAAACCGCCAGCGTGTGCTGAGCCGAGTCCTCACTGCAGTCGCAGTGGTGACAGGCGGGACTCAATTCCCTCCTAGCGACCGAGTGCAGGTACTTCCCGAAGCAGCCGTGCCCGGAAAGGACCTGCGTCAGTCGGAAGGAAAGGGTCCCGTGCTGCCGCCCTGCCCACTCGACGATGACCGGCTGGAGCACCTCCACGGCGGCAAAGCCAGCACGTGGAGCCTCCAGCCGGGACGACCAACGAGCAATGGTGGCTCGGCTGCAGTCTGGTTACCATAGTGCAACCTCTAGTTAGTTAGTTAGTTTGGGATCAGACGGCCGTGTGCGATGTGTCAAGTTATTATTATTTTATTATTACTATGGGTGCTAAAATGCGGATAAACAAAAATGTATCTAAGTAAAGAAGTCCCAGAAAAAAGGTATCTAAGTAATCATACTTATAATAAACGTTACGAATACCTATGAATGTTTTTACAAAACCAGTATCAACTAGTTTTGTAAAAACATACATATTATACATAGGAACACGCAGATCAATTCAAATAGACATATCCATGCATACAAATTTGCATTGCTGAACGGAAATCTTCCCTGTGAGCCCTGACCTTGCACGAACTTTTAAATTATCCCTGACTAATCTTCGAATGGCGGAACACATTTTCTCATCAAGCCACTTCAGACGAACACAAATTAAATCAAAATCTGTCTATCCGTTTAGATGCTCCTATGCCACAGACAGACACATAGATACACAGACACATATAGACAGATACACACGTTTAACTTAAACACATCTACTTTTTGCATCAGGGGCAAAAAAATTAAAAATTTAAAAACCCCCGACACAAAATAATAAAAATAGTATGCACGGCCATCTTGGTTTTGAAATTTATCATAGTGTATAGTATTCTACTAGTCAAGCCCTTTCATTTGATATATTGAAGGAGCTGTGAAAAAATATGTAATCCGCCATTTTGTGGCGGCGGCCATCTTAGATCGATTTTCATCAAACATAGCTAAGAACACTCCCGACTAATTTACATTTCCAACAAAAAAAACAAAATCAATATCGGTTCATCCGTTCAGGAGCTACGATGCCACAGACAGACACACACACACACACACACAGACAAAATCTGCCATTTTCGCGTAACTTCGGATTTTTGTCTAAAGCCGCTACCTACTACTAGATTTCCCAATTACGTGATTATGGCTCCCAAAGGTCTTTCTTTGAAACAGGCAGGGTCTCCACGTTTGACTTCGACTTTCAAATATAGCTCGTAAAACCACTTGATAGCTATTTGTTGGGTGAATGTGACTTAATCTTATTGGAGTATGTTTCGGTGAATTTCTTTGACTGTTGTACGTTTCCCATTATATAATACTATTATATAAAGCGATGAATATGGCAAGATACATAAAAGTAAGTTCGTGATATAAAAAGAAAGCGAAGATAATTTTTTTAACAATTGACTGACATGTTACTTGGCAGTGGTCCATTATTAAATGCTTTGATTATATACCTGTCTAGATGAGATATTCGGCCGCATAGAACGGCGCTTCAAAAATCCACTATATTTCGTAGATACGCGTTTCATAGACTAGTGTAAGCGAGATAGTTTATCCGTTAAAAAAAAATTCTCGCCCACTTTTTTTACGGGATAATTAGGAGAAAAATAGTAGGAATAGCTGAGTATATTTTTGGAAAGCAAATTTCCACGGAATCTATGTGAAAAAACTGGGAAAAGGTCCGTACAACAAGGTTTTTTGAGGTTCACAATGCGAATTCTATTTTGGTTTTCGGTTCTTAGGATGTTGAAAAAATAATAATAATAGAAAAGTATCTGCAGAGAAGATCATATGTCACCATATTTGTAAATCAGATAACATAACCCATTAAATGAAATCAAAGAAAAAATTATTCCCAAAACAGACTCAAAATTTAATTTAATTTTTTAATCACTTATTTTCACTTTACATTGGTACCTTTGTAATTTGAATTAGGCCGGTCATTTTTCGTTTCTAACAGATGAAGAACATTAACACCTCATTATTTAAAAACATTTTTTATTTTTATTAAATTTTTGTTGATTAACGTCTTGTTATAAATTAGTTTTCTTTTAAATCATTATTTTATTTACCATTCATCTCCTTACTGTAATAAAAGAAGGTGAATAAAGAATTTAGAGGCATCCCTAAACACGCACACAGTGCCAATTTGTTAACAATAACTACACGTGCGTACTCACACATAGTGCGTAATTGTATCCCGTTTTATGTGCACCATTTGTTTGAGTTACTCTATCTAGACAGGTATATAATCAAAGGTTAAATAGTAGTTGACCTGGAATATCCACCACCTTAGATCAAATATACCATAGATAACGATCTCCTACAAAAATCGCGTGAAATAGTGGCACTCGTTAGTTCCTTTTTACTTTACGTGCATATATTTAATATGCCATCGTAATAACCAGACCATACAAAGAATGTTTCTGTGAATATATATTGTAATATGTTGATCCAAAAATTGTAATGTAAAGCCATGATCGAAGGCTATGACAAAAATATTATTGTTATCGAAAGTACGACATTTCATGCATTCTTTGCATTTCTGCTGTGGGAGAGCCGGCTCGACTGGAGTGATATCACGGCCTCACAGAAAACCGGCAGTGAAGCAAATGTGTTGTGTTTCGCCGAGTGAGTGAGGTTACCGGAGGCCCTAACCCTTCCCTCTCCCCCTCTTCCAACCCTTATCCCCCACACTCCCCCTCTTCCCCTGTTCCCACCTTAAGACCGGCAAGGCACTTGTGACTCTTGAGTTGCCATTGCTCGTTGTCCCCTATCAGATAAAAAATAAAAATTGAAAGCATAGTTTCAGCATTTTTCGGCTACACCTGAATGCATGTCTGATAGCTCAACTGGGCTTACAACTGTATTTAAGCACAGTTTAGTTGGTGCTATTTTTTGAGCGTCGATCAGCTATAAGAAGAAGGCAAACTGAACCCTCTCAAAGAAAGAGTTAGCTTACCAGGTGTGTGTAGGTACCTCTAAAGCTGTAATGCGCAATTCTTTGGTGACACGAAGTGATACTTCGGCACGTGCTTTGCCTCTAGACACACAGATAAGCGACTATTGAATGTGCCGTTCAATCCTAATTCTCATCACAAATGGACAAAGAATTCTGTGAACATTATATCAGTGGTAAGTTAGATGTAAATTTTTTAGGTTATATAAAAATCAAGAGATTTTTTAAGAGGGTGATTTTTTTCTTAATCAAGAATATTATTGTTTTTCTATAATTGGCATTATAAAGTGCGATATCGTATATAATAGTATTTTTTTTCTATAGCAATCTTAAAAGGAATGGTTAGTGACTTATGAATCATAATGTGACAAAATCCACACCACACAAGTATTCCGGAAACCTACGTATGCAAGTAATTGCGGCAAACTTCAGATTCCTTTTTGCAATTTACAAAAATACCCTCATAATTTTTATCTCCTAAGTACCTTTCTAATAAAAATTATAATATAATTTCGGTGTCAGTTGTGATTTCACACGTTTTCACCCTTGTGAAATCAAGAATGACTTTTTTCCACAGCTGTGAGCGTATCCACTGATTTGGAAACGTGTGGACCAGTTACCTACGGATCCCGGTTCATTGGATAAAACTGTCCAAACGTCTAGCCAAGGAAATACTAAAGCAAGCCATGTGAGAACACGCTCATGTTATCCGGGATATTTGAAGAGTTTCTAAAATTGATTAATCGGGATAAGAGACGTTATGTTGGGTACTATTAGATTTTAGGTGACCGCTTTGTTGGATATTGAGATCCCTTTGTGTCTAGGAAAATTTACGCCAGATAGAAGATAATGCTTGTCCGTAACTTTTCCGTTCGATCAAATAAGTCTAACATTATAAGTTCATGTTTGTGAAAAGAATAGAAAAATGCTGTAGCGATAACAGACTTTGCATTCGTTTTTCTGTCTTTATTATAATGTAAAGAGTTGTCGTTTTGACACTTAACTGTTTTCTTCACTCTTTCCTTGATAAAATTATTCAATCAATCAATCAATTAGCCTATTCTAGTCCACTGCTGGACATAGGCCTCTCCCAATGTGCGCCAAAATTATTAGTTCTATCTTATTCTAAAGCCTGTCTGAATTGTTTTGTCGCGCGTTATATTTGGAGACATCGTCGCAATACTTCCTTTCTGACCATTCGTGCCCAAATTATATTGATATTCGGATTGGTATTTACCCAGATCATCGCGAGGTCTTCTTCTTCTATTTACTCCTAGGCTACCGTGTACATACATGTCAATAAGTCTAAGTTAAGCTTCATCATCCTACACAGTCACCAAATTTTAAATTTGCTTTCAGATTTCAATTCAATAGATATTACTAGACGATACGTTACCGAATACCTTTCAGTGCCAAAAGCCAAGACTTTAATGATCATGCATTTATATACTAAGCGATCGCTAAGGTAAGCGATTCTAGATGCTCATAAATATTGGTAACACCAACAATCTAACTTTTGCGTTACCAACCCTTTATCCTCTCGTTGAAACTCTGGTGACTCTATTTACCAGCAGAATAATAGCGTTTGTTAACCACCGTCCCCTATAATGTGAAAGTTCGTCCATAGTTGAATGACTCCGATTTAAGCAAAAATCTACTGCCCGTTTTCTCTTTCTAGACTTCCTAAATTTAAAGATAAGAAGGGCACTGACCCTAAATTCTTCTCCAAACTTTAGCACATTACAATTAAATTTAGGTGAATCAAATGGTTCCGATTCCAGTGTGGTAATAGCAGTTTTAAGTGTTCTGGAGACATGTAATCGTAATCCTACGGACGAAACACAATAAAATGTATATTGCTTCGGGAATTACATGGCGGGCCCAAGAGAGAGGTGGTAGCGGGAACCAAATTTTAATAAAGACATAGGTCCCACCTAACAGTGAGCGGAGACCTTAAAGAAAAATATTATATAAGTAGTCCTTATTGTGTATTTATGTATGTGTATTTTTCAATTTTAACCATAACGGTCCAACTAGGAAACTGCGTCCACCTAACGCTCGCTGTACCTTGACTAAAGAATATTATTAACCTAACTAAAATTCCTTGGAGAGTAGGACTGTATTGGCAAAACGTTCCCATAGATTATCGATGAAGTTAGCAGATAATAAAGACGTGTCGTATATAAAACAATTGTGCTAAATACCGTGATCCCGTTTACTTCGATTACTTAAAGTAACCACAAATCTTATTATATCTGTGATCTAAGATTAAGACACACCGGAATTATCTAAAACTCTATCCACATATACCTTGAACGAATCCTCTGGGACAAGACGTTATGCGTCCCGGCTCAGAACCTTTTTGTTCCCAACAGAACTGTACCCATTACTAAAATGTATAGCGGTCTGGTTGTTCTCGAGTGTGGTCCATTGATAGCGGCAAAGTCAACGTAACTGTTATTTTTAACCCTAAAATAGCGGACTGTGTACTGAAGACTTGTACATGCAGTAGTTGACCAATTAAAACAATGTAACTAGAACTTTAAAGGCGATTCTAGGTATTTTATGGTGTACTTTATCTGCCTATTCTATCTTTGTTTTCGCATATTTCTTAAAGAGTTAAAGACAGAAAGCAAGATTTTCCACTGCAAATAGCTGTATCGTTTTTTGTTAATCTATTTCATGGCAAAAGCGAACCTTCGCCTTCTCGCTAAAACTGACTTGAAGATTAATTTAAAATGTATTTAACATTCGAATTGTACAATACAAATATATAGATTTAAGTATAACGGAGGACAGGTGAGAGAATCTTCTGCGGTCCGTCTTTTGAAAAAGCCTTTATACATATATTGTACATTTTTCGAACAAACCCACTATACCGCAGAGTGCACAGTAGACAGTTTTATGTTGTGTTGTATTTATATTTACTTTCTTGGTGATGGGTGTGTGGATTGATTTTATTTTGTTACAATTTTTTTTGTTATGCTAGAGACATCTTTTATATAATATTTGTTGGTACATCTGATTTCAAAATTGCACACGCTTCTTACATTTGAGAAAACTATTTTTTTATGGTTTTTACAGAGCTAGAAAATGAATGTATAATATGCCGCCTGATAGCAGTCTAGATTGCTTAATTTTTTGTGATTATTTTATTCATACCTCTGTTAATTTTTACTTATAAAATTGTTACTCAAGACTCTATTTTGTCTTTAAACAATAGAAAAAAATTACCTGAATAAACAAGAACGAAAAATGCGCTTGATTTTTTACTAAATACATATTTGCTGTAAAATTGTAAACCTTTGAAACTGGAAAATACAATAAACAAAGCATAGTTCGTTAAAATGTCCGGATAAATTCAATTTATTGTGCAGAGGGCACCTTTTAAAGTAAATAAAGAGCATTGGGCTGAAGCATTGTTTACTGATGTTTGAGTCAACTGTTTGGGTAGGTGACCTCCTGTACATCATTAAAATATAAATTTGTCTTTCTATAATAGAAAATTTATAAATATTTTTATTTCTATTTATTTTTGCGTTTGTTACCCGCTTTAAATAGCTTTAAATACTGAAAGTAGAGTAAAAACTATGACAAAAGCTAGTTAAATGAAGAAGGTATAATGGTGAATACCCAATGGCAGAGTAATGGGTGGGACTCGTAGTGTTAATTAGGATAAATCGATAGCGATATTCAGATTGATTACAGCGTATGTATCTTCATGGAATAAAAGTTAAATCGGAGCCATTATTACTGTCACAACCTATTGAAAATATACTTAACGTTACTTAAATTCTAACCCCGCAGCAGTCAGTTTTTCAGCAGAAATACTGAATTAGAAATGTTTGACAAAAAACCAACGATTTGAGGGATAATTTTAATTTATATTGAATAAATCTATCATTTCATAATTTATATTGAATAATCTGCTTTCAACAGCTGTTATATACAAAACTAAACATATTTTTAGCCCTCTTTTCCCATTTTGACATCCACGGTGTTAGAACTTAAGCGATGTTATGTCAAAATACCAACCTACATTATCTTCCTTTAATTTTTACACTGATTCGCTTCTGACTTAGAACATGAACAGCTTTTTTGGTTGCCTAGAAACCTTTGAAATTCGTAACCAATACGTATTCCAATTCATTGTAGGAAAGTGAGCACAATTCTAACAATTTCTTTTCAGGAAGAAATCGACATGTACATACGCCCCGTGTTACTTGTTTAAACTAAATACACAAACGCGTACACACATTCAATAAAATTCCATTTAGATAACCAGCAAACTAATTATAGTTTAAGTGTATTAGCACTTAATTGCGTGATAATGAGAGTTGATATTTATTTAAGTGTCTTTACGGTGGGGCGAGATGTAATCAGATTATTATGTATTCTGTGCCTGAAGAACAAATTAACATTTTATACTTATAATATACTTTACAGATCGTAGCGCAATCATATATAGTCCATAGACTTTCTGAATGTCCAATCAATAATAAAAATAATTTATCAAATCGGACTTGTAGAACCAAAGATTAATGCTTAGATTGATTAATAAATAATTTCTGACTGAACGAAAATATAAATATGTTACAGACTCACCGCAACCAATCCGTCTATAGCTCTCACGAGACATGACGGAGAGTTCCTATTTTTAGCTGGAAACTTTTTCGATAAAGTAAACTGCTAAAAGAGGTATCGTCTGAATAAAAAGATAAAAAAAACTGTGGTTACTGTGATGGGTATCAAGCACTGTTGCTCTTTTGTTAGCTACTATTAGTAATATCACTAACGTTTTACTTACGAAAAAGCTTTATGTGAAAGAAAAATTGATGATGCAAGTGTGAATCCTTAAGATTTTTGAACTTATGCTCATTGAAACGATGAATGGTTCAAGGAAGAAGCCGATCAGCCCTCAAGATGGACAGACCTCATTCAATCATCCACGAAGTTTACCCTTACGGAATGTACCCGCAGTGACACAAATAGAGAAAGATTGAAAAGTCTCACAAAAGCTGCCACCTACTTATCAAAAGATCCATGACTACGACAAATCCGCCGGATGTACGGCTAAGAATAAACACCAGCTATCTGCCAGTGAAAGTCCCGTGAAAATCGATTTACCCGTTCCGGAGATTAGCCGAAACAAACAGACAGATAGACAGACAGACAAAAATTGTAAAAAATGTTGTTTTGGTATATGTACCGTGTATACATCCAAATGCACATAGTAAAAAGCGGTTATTTTAATATTACAAACAGACATTCCAATTTTATTTATTTGTATAGATAAATACGGGTATCCCTTATCAAATACATAGATAATTAAATTATTACACGATCTAAATCGTAGCTTGCAGGGAAAGGACTTCTGCGCTGGGCATATGCTCGCACATTTGTATACAAATCACTTCATCAGCATTATGTTGCTACACTGTCTACAATCAAATGCAGACTACGAAAGACATTGCATCAAATACAAAAACATACATGCAAAAACGCTGTCTTCTTCGTTTTCTTATAATGTTTCTTCATTCCTGAATTAACCATCAGCTTCTTATATTCGTCCTTGTCCATGGCCAGTTGGAACATATGTTCTATGAAGGTAATACCGGGCCATTTCCAGCTGTTGCGCTGCCATGATTTTTTCCTTCATTCTGCGACTCTCTTTCACAATATCCTGCTTCAAATACTTTACCAAGAGATACTTTAGACTAGTTTTCGAACATACCTTAACTCAAAAATTTAAAATGCTCAAAAACCATGTGTGGATGCCCCTTTAAAATTTCCAAATTCGATTTTAGCTAGAAGCTAAATAAATTGTTCATGACATTTAGCGTTACTTACAAGTAATAGGTAGTTGATTGTGTAATCCACTCGAGCAATGGTTGCTCGGTAATTGTGTGATTATTTTAGATTGGTTTCTCTTGGGAACGCGGTAGCGATACAGTTCAGTAATGAAGGTCTTAAGTAGGGAATATTTGGAGGTTTCTTTGTAGAACTTTAGTATCTTTTTATGTTTAACGTTGAATGATAGGCATCTCAACATACTATTAAACAAAGTCGCTTCCCGCCGTCTGTACGCTTAGATTTTTTAAACGAAAAAATGAATTTTAATGCGGTTTTCATAAATAGATAGAGTGATTCCAGAGGAAGGAAGGTTTGTGGTTTAATACTGTTTTGTGTTAATTTGTTAAAATATGACGATAATTATTTACCACTAACTTTAAGATCAAATCAACAAGTTCTTGGTTTAATTCAACAGCTATTTGACAATACTGACGATTTCTGTACGGTTCTGTTGGCCTGTACGGTCTGTTCTGTTCGGTACTGTTACCTAGCTATAGTACCTATTTTCAACCTAGCTGCTTACATTGTTTCACTATATACCTCATTATTTTTATTACCTACCAAAGTATTTATAGATATTACTAAGTACTTATATGCTATTGTGTAAGGATTATCTGTAAACAAAATGTATTTTTCTGAAAATAAATAAAATAAAAAATAAATACTTTATTACTTTATTTATTTTTTATTACTTTTTCATAATTTAGGTACATCTATATATGTATGATTCTGTATTGATTAGCCAATGCTTTTCAATATATAAATTTATATTGAAGGAAGTTAAAACAACGGAAAGTAAGTAATAACCTATTTGTTCTGGAGGGTTGAGCCTCTCCCCATAATTGCTGAAATGGCTCGATCAGATGAACACCGTAATATCAGACACCAATCACCATCGGTAAATGTTCCGTTAACTGACAACCGACTGATGCAATCGGTTAATACTTTCATTTACGTAATGAAGACATTTAATGTAACGCGTTTAACAGAGACTGATTTAAAAAAACTGGATATTTTTTGAAGTGAAAACTTCTTTAGCGGCGTTGTGCACTTTTTGGGATGGGTAAAAAATGTTAAACTCGCGTCTCGCGTCAGGACACGTGACCTGATCGAAAATTCGTAAGACGGAGCCGAGTTTTTTAAATTTAAAAAAATATAACATTCGAAATTCAAACATTTATGAGCGGCCAGGAGCGCAGAACTTCCAGTGTACCCTATGTATACATTTAAATATGTTATTACCTACTTTTTATTTTTAACCTAATTATATATATAAATATACAGATGTGTGTGTATATATACACACTTTCTGGCTCATTCATCAGACCATCGTAACCAAACCCAAGCTGTTGGACTCGTCAAAACGAATCATATGAGCCCAAACTCGAGTGGTTTACTAGTAGCCACTGAAGAGTTCCACTATCCACCTCCTGGATCCATTAGAAGATCCACAATTAGAAGTAGGTTAAAATTGATTTCCAAAATTTATTTAGCTAGTTAGTTCCTCATATATTGTGTATATATGTGTACGTTTATTTATATTTATGTTTACATATATGTATATTTCCCTATGTGTGTAAGTATAAGTATTGTTATAAATAGTACATCCAGCTACCAATTACTCCTGACAGTAAATCCATCCAAAGGTTGTCTGTTAGAGATCGCTTTTAGCGATAAGACCGCCCATTGTACCTAGCATTAAATTAAATTTAAGATCTATTGTAAGTTTATATGGTGTACAATAAAGAATATTCTATCTATCTTAGTTAGTTATAAGTGTAGCTAATAAAAGCTTGTAAAAACAGGAAACTTAATTATAAACAGATACTTTATTGCTATTACAAATTTACCGAAATACAATGAATTTATTTCTTTATTTCTTATATTTTCTTTAATTCTTTCTACTTTTTTCTTTCTTTCTTCTTTATTTTTTCTATCTCCCATTCTTTCTTCATTTCTTCTTTTCTTTCTTTCTTTAGTGTCACCTAAGTGCAGACTCTGATGTTACTTCTTCTTCTTTACTTTCCCTCCTTAAGTAATGGCCAAGGTATTATTATATTATATTATTGTCTTTTGCGAAATTATTGAATCCCATCAAAAACATAATGTGTAAAAATGCAAGCTGTGAGGTCTAATTAGACTGGTAACCAAGTAAACTGGTAAACAAGTAGACTGGCCTGCTGGCCTAGTGGTTAGTGACCCTGACTGCTATGCCATAGGTCGTGGGTTCGATTCCCACCCGAGTCTGGGTGTTCTTTGTGTCCGTTGTTTGTATGTTTGTAAAGTCCCCCGCGACACAGGAGTAATTCCTAATGCGGGAGTTGCCTTTTTCTAAAAAAAAAAAAAATTGTAGCCTAATTAGTTAATTGAAAGCATTTTATAGTAACCTTATTAATATTAGACATCTTTATTTCTTAAATAAATAGAATAACTTAGACATTGCTTAACAACATAATCACATGAAAATAATCTACTTTTTTAAATAGTGCTAATTGAACATAACGTTAGCGAACCAAATTTGGCGATTCACCAGAGATGGCAGATTGCCGGTAATTCCTCACCGTCACAAATGTTGCTCAATAATTAAGTAGGTACACTTAACGAAACTTGGAACAGTTCTGACCACTTGTTGTCCGCTCGAAGTCTCGAAGGGAACACAAAGTTTAAACACGCAGTCCTCTCATCGACTCGAGCGAACTTCATACCAGACTTTGTTAAAATATGCCATTTTCACGTTTTCGTTTCGTTCAACTGACGTCCTGTATTAGTTACTGTTCCAATATTATATTCAAAGCTCTCAGAGCACTTATATATAATATGTAATATGCAGACTTCGTTGTATGTAGATGCTATTGCCGTGCCGTTCTCCCAGATTTGGCCAACGCTCTCTACCCACAAGGTACCCAATATTAGCATCGCCGCGGTATGTCGCAATAATTTCCAAAATTTAAATTGTTAATTAAAGTAATTCACGAACCTCCATTTCCTTTTATATTTAAATACACATTTGCATACCCTGTTTCGAAAGGGGAAATTTTTGATGAAAACATTTTTATTAGTCTTTCGCCAAAATGAATAAATTTATTTCTTTTGGAAGCAACAGATAGGACTCCATTACAACACAGTTTCATTTTTTGTGCGTAAAGAGTACGACAAACGACTAACATTCTGCCTTCCCTTCATGAGCGTTGGCCGGGGAGCTGTGAAGAGCTGTGAGCAGACCTAAAACGACGGTGTCTCATGTTCCACGCGCGCTTTTCTAATCTATAGGTAAACGGGACTCCCCCACATCACGAGAGAGCTGCTTGTTTTTTGAGAAGCAGATAAAACCTGCTGCAGGTTTCTAAACTACTTAATGTACCTCAACCCCGAGTATAGTATAGAACACCGTATAGTCAGTTCGAGTCTGAAATAACCACCTCTTCATTTCTACTGATGTAGTGTTAAGAATTTTTAACCAACAAAGTGAAAACAGGATATTAAAACAAGCAGTTTTCCGTGGTGCTAAGTCAGAGCACAAAGCGCTCCGTATAAACAACTTCAAAACTTTTTGCACGATGTTGTAAGCACAGTATTATAAAGTAACATTGTTTAATTGCGATGTTTTCTCCGTATTCTTGCATTTTACTAAACCATTAGTTTTAATGAGTTTGTACAAAGCTTCTACCTCGTTCACTACGAAGGCTTGTACCTCACTCTGTGTGCACCAAATAAAAAGCACACTTCCCGAGTAGATCACTTTAATTCAAAGATTTTTGACCCCTTTACGTTGTACGCGGGAACATCTTAACATCGACTTAAAGAAAATGACGTCACACGCACAACGCCATCTATCGTTCAACAAACAATTCACGTTTAGTAACGTGTACAGAGTTATTTCTTTGAACTACATAATATACACTGCGTTTATAGACATAAACTAAGCAAACGGGTAAACTTACTTAGATTTCTTTTCAATAACGTAAATACATATATGATACGCAGAGAAACACCCACACTAGTGCAAACTGTATTCATATATTTTCACTGAACTAAACTAAAATCGAAGCCGCAACTTTAAATGTTTGAGTTTTTCGACAATGAACCAATGAAAAAATGAAGCGACAAGAATAAAAGAAACAGCTTGTCCATGAATTTAACTGAAAAGCTATTTATTTATTTAAACCTAAGTTTCAATTGTAAAACCAGTTATAAAACTTTCAAATACATATGTGTTAAAAGTTATTTCATTTAACCGACCATTCTACATTGCTATCAACAGCCCAACATGTTGGTATTTATGGAAACTTGTACAGGTGGCTCACATCTTATTTGTTAAATCAAACGCAGTTGGTTACCCTCAGTGAATATGAATCTGTTCCATTTATTATAACATCCGGGGTGCCACAAGGCTCAAATTTGAGCCCCTTGTTTTTTTTGATATTTGTAAATGACTTGCTGGGTCTAATCAACAGCGAATGTCTAGCGTACGCTGATGATGTCAAGATTTTCAGACGTATTCCTGACTAGCGAGACTACGAGGCCTTATAATCAGATATCTATTAATTCTATCTATATATATATATATATATATATATATATATATATATCTATATATATATATATATATATATATATATATATATATATTGTAAGCTGGTGTGATGAAAATGATGTCTTTGAATATAAAGAAATGCCAGGCCATTTCCTTTACTAAAAATAAGAGTCCAATAAACTTTCAATATAATATTAAAGGAAATAACCTCAAAGGAGTAAAGGTAATTCGTGACTTGGGCGTAATGTTCGACTCTGCCATGTCATTTAGTCACACAATGACAAAATCTGCAGTAAGGCTCACCGCATGCTGTCTTTCGTACTTCGTAACTGAAAACCTTTTAAACAACTCACTTATCACACTATATTACTGCTTAGTGCGAAGTATTGTTAAATGCTGCTTATCTGTGTGGGTGCCAATATACAATACTCACATAGATCGAATTGAGTCGATACAGAGCTTCCTTAGGGCGTTATGTACAAGATACGGTCTAAGGCGTAAACTACCTCAATATGAAGATCGACTTCAAAAGTTCGATATGACCAGTCTCGAGAAAAGGACATGGTTGGGCGACCAGTGTACTCTACACAAAATTGTAAATGGCACTTTGGATATTTATCTTATAAGTCAGATACTAATATAGAACAAGCATCCTGCATCATTGTATTAATAGTATATCAATTTCTTTAGTTGGGTAAACGTATTTATAGAAATCTTATAAGAAACGAAACAAATTTCTGGTCAAGTTATTACTTTTATGAGAACGTTTAAATGACTATCACAGAATATTTCGTAAGCTTTTTTGGTAATAAATAAAAGTTTAGTTTTTCTCAAGCCATTTATAATATAATTCAGATAAATCTACTAGGCAGACTCGCTAAGCTCAATTGTATGATTCGAGGCGTCCAATTATTTGTTTCAAGTTTTTGTTGATTCCGCCAATTGCACTTTGGATTTGGCCTCTTATGTTGGATTGCACTGAATGCATGATATTCGAGTTAAAGGTCCTTACAAAGAAGTTAACTATTGGGTTTATCAACCAGTCCATCAGCCAGTTGCCAGTCAAACGTACTCGGAGATGTCTGCAAAGAAGTATATTATTAAGACTTGTAAAAATATTGATTAGATCTCTAGAGAGAGATTTTTGTGGTATATTGGTTTTCTGTGATGCCGTGGTATAACACCGGTCGAGCCGGCCCATACGTGCCGAAGCATGGATCTCCCATTTACACTAACCACGTTAATCCTGGTAATTTTAGAAAATAAAATGATAGCCCATACGCCTGCTGCTTCCGAGTAGTCTTAACAACCCAGCATCCATTCCAGCTTTAGATATATTCCACCTTCTTTACTTCAACATATTAACTCTCTATCGATTTCCATAAAGAAAATAATCGAATCATTATTTCAATTCGATGTTTCAAGCGGTTATAAATACAGTAAAGTCCAAATTATTGTCGACAACTAACAGTTTTCAAATAGCATTGGGATTCATGAAAGTCATGCAATGGATTTTACTTGTTAAAAACATCTTAAAAAGTTTCTTTTACAAAACCTTGGTGTATGCAAAAAGAGAAATGCGAACTGATAAATGAACGTCAACCGAGTGCAACTTGATAAGCCACGCATGGATCACGGCAAGTCCACTGCACAAAGCTTAGTGGTTAACGGTTGACCATGCTTTGATTACTGTATTAAACGTACATAAAATATCCATTCCACTACATTCCGTTTTAAATTAACCTTACTTACCCAATATTAGTAAGACTGAAGTTTTGAAGTTGGATCTCATCGTTGTTGAAGTCTAAGAGCAGGTCGAAGACTATGACGAAGCGGTTGAGTGAACCGCTTATTCCACCTCTAGGCCCAATGTTCATTACTTGCGCTATATATTTGTAGATGAACTAGACAAAAATCAAACATATTTTAACGATTATGTTAAATTTTATTGGTTACAGTTTACAGAACAACGTCTGATTCTGTGCCAAAGTATTTGACCACCCCTGTGGCGCGTGCGGCACCATGTTCATAAATCGACGGTGAAGTGCCAAGAACTTCTAACTATCAAAGTCAAGAATTTACAGAAACTGAAAAAACTTATTAGAGATATTGAAAGAAACTAATTTAATATTTTTTATTAATAAAAATAATAGCTTATGCTTTTATTATTTTGCTGTATTAATGTATTTTATATTCGGTTATAGTGGAGTCTAATACCAAAAATAACACGTTAGTTTAATTGGGAGTTATTTCAATATATATATTTAATGCTGTTGCTAAAATTAAAAATAGACCTGGGAGATTTCATTAAAACATGACATGTGGATAATGGTTTTAAATTCAAAACGGAAAAAAGTGAATTTCTCGAAAATGGTCAGTTAGGAATTGGCACTTCACTGTCGAAAGTATTATTTTTAAGTGTTGTAATTGAGTTAGACAAGGTGATTCCCTCTGAGAAAATGGAGATTTATTTATATTGCAAATATTTATCACTCATTAATTTGGACAGTTCGTGAACGGTTTCTGAAATCAGTGCACATTCCACAGTGTCCTACTTCTGATTATATAAGTACACTTATTTTCTTCCTAAGAGAAAATACACGTAAAGCAGTGTATTGGGACAGCGTGCAAGTACATGTTACCAATTAAATGACGGATTCTGTACAGAATTCTCATACTAATGACTTTAGTGACTATCAAGCTCAATGGAAAGTACAAGCTTAATGTAAAACGACAAGTGTAAATTAAATTCTCTAAAAATAAACGCTCTTCATCAGACGAATATAAAATCAACCACCCTTATATAACCACTAGCTGCGCCCCGCGGTTTCATCGGCCTAAGTCCCAATACCGAGGGAATATCAGGATAAAAAGTAGCCTATGCGTTAATCCAGATGTCAGCAACAAACATCCATACATACTCGCAAACTTTCACGTTTATAATATTAGAAGGATGATTAGGCCGATATATGTTTCTAAATCTCAACAAAAGTCAAATAAAGTTTTCAAAAACAGTTCGATGTGACTGTTTATATGTAAGGTTGTTTTAAATACAGGTTAATGAAACATTTCATGTTACAGTTATATTCTGTCGAAAGCACCAGTCTCAATTCCTTATAGTATAACAATTGTCATGTAATGCACAAACATCGCAAGTGACGCATTAATTAAGTAATTAATATTATTAAAGAACTTACCTTAAGATTAGTAAACTGAAGCTGCAGACGTACACGCAGCATTCTAGAGAAATAGGATATTTTCTGATCACCAAAACGAGCTACATTTACCAAGCCTCTCATGTGACCATCGTAAAGCCTCAGTGAGCCGTGGTATGTTATCCAAAAAGGTCTCTGCAACACGTTGACCGTTTTTAAAGAAGAGTAGAACTAGACAATCCTAGAAACACTCAACTAAATTAAAGATAAAACACCGATTTAATTGTAATAGTGTATTTTATGCCAAAAGAGAGGTAAACTGTGTTTATTATTATATACGACTACTACATAATATGATGAAGAAATA
Source organism: Euplagia quadripunctaria (assembly GCA_963859945.1). Classification (NCBI taxonomy): domain Eukaryota; kingdom Metazoa; phylum Arthropoda; class Insecta; order Lepidoptera; family Erebidae; genus Euplagia; species Euplagia quadripunctaria. Next base: position 2,540,531 of record OY982566.1, on the reverse strand, counting down.
AAATCGAATAAAATAAATAAAAACACCGACCACTCGGAATCCTCCTTGCATATTTGGCAACTGCATAGGATCCAGCCCATTCTGCTGGATATAGGGCACGATCACTGTAATAGTATTATCGACATAGTCGTTCACTTTTGCAGTCAAGCCTTCATCAAAGATACGACTGAAAATAATTACAATAAAAAAAATACTTATAGTGACTATCTGTTTTTAGGATCAGGAAACAAGGTTCCCGGTTCATCTAAGTTATACAGGTAGTAAGACTCTAGCTTTTCAGCCTTTAAAAGAAGAATACGGCTAGAAAAAAATATGGCTCTGAAAATATTATATTATTATGAAGACTTGAAAACAATAAAACATTTAATAACACCGGTTATTGAATGTCCACCCTAAAGCCCTAGCATCAACAATGTGGCTAAAAATTTACTCTAAAAATCATAGCTATTTTTGCAATTGTTTCAACATAAATGTGGCCCATAGAACAATGAAAGTCCACTCCTTAGCCGGCTTCTTTAAATTATAATTTAGCAGGAAGGTGGCCATAGGGGTCCCTGAACTCTTCTTCTCTAATGGAATTTTATTTTCTGCCTTAGTAGTTTTATCTGCCATTAGTAAACACATTAAAGGAAGCAAATACTAGTAGCCGCGAATGTGATATAGCTATTTTCCAAAAACAATTGACTTGGAGAAGTGACATACACGGCTTAAAGAACTTCAAAATGCTTGCCGGCGCATACATAACGAAATCTTAATTTAAACTTGCCTAGAAAAATTATGAGATCACTTGCCGGTTGATATACCATCTGTAGACCACTATAAAAAAGTTGAGCTGAGACGAGCGAATACTGAAATTAATACACATGATCCAGAAAACCATCTTGTTTTGTAACCAAATATTCCACTTTTGAATTCATCTCTTTGCTAACAGGACTGAAGACTGATCTGTTGGCCTAGTGGTTAGTGACCCTGACTGCTATCCCATAGGTCATGGGTTCGATTCCCACCAGAGTCTGGGTGTTCTTTGTGTAAGTTGTTTGTATGTTTGTAAAAATTCCCGCGACACAGGAGTAATTCCGAATGCGAAAGTTGTCTTTTTAAAAAGAAAAGAGAAAAAAGGAACTCACCCAGCTTTCCATTGTTTTAATGTTTGCCAGCCTTTTAATAAGTTGACGGTGTTTGCTTCACAAGCAGCCACCAAGAGCACTAAAAACAAAGCTGTATTCTTTTTGTTCATTGTCGTTTCATCGACATTAACTTGCCAACTGCAATTTCGGCGGTCGTATGAGTGTTTTTATTCCTGTCAAAATCAGTTTTTAATTATATATAATATAGATTCGATAGAAATCATAATTGATAGTTTTCAGCAAATAATAATCAGTTAACTCAAGGTAGCAATTACTGTAAATCTAATCTGTGAATTGTAAAATTGCTGATATATGTATAATGAATATGGTCTAATTACTTAGGAAGTTATACTCGTAGATGTCATTGAAATGGATGCCAGTAAACCGTTTCACACAAACAAAAAAAGGTTACTGGATCCACTTACTATTCTACTCAGTATCAATGCTGACATTAAAAACTATGTAACTCTCGTAATTAATTATGTCACACGTCATTTAATTATGTTTTATTATTGAAATGAAACTTCTTCAGTCTGCGTTTCCACTAGAGATGTGGGAGGAAGCTAAGCAGTACGAGGATGCGTAGTGGACTCCTCACCGCTTTGAGGGTGGTACAAATCGCACACTCGATCGCAGCTTTCGCATCCCATCCCTCGCATACATTCTTCGCTCGTGTCCTTCGCATACATGTGTGGCTTGTTTTATATAGACAAAGACCTCGCTCTTCGAAACCTTTTTCCAGAAAAGGTGCGCTGAGAGAGGCTAGAAAAAAGAAGTCATACTATTGATTGATTTCTTGCGCGCGTACCGCTCAACTTTCTCCCCATCTCCACAGTACCTAATGCTACTACATTAAATGAAGTAACCGTGTATTTTCTACTTATTGTATGGTTAACTTTATGCATAAATTATTATTTTCATTATACTCTTTATTAACATACATTAAACATATAAATTACATTTTGAAATACATTTGTGTATAAAAAAAATATATTTAAAAATATAAAAAATAGTGTTCCACCGGTATCGGGTACAGGGACCAAGCTACCGGTGGTTAGGGTTCCAGAGACAGAAACTTCCTCACAATACGTGCCGTGTCGAGAAGGACTTCTGCATCAGGCCCTTAATCCAGCTGCCCAATATGAGCCTTTGAAGGTATTGGTCTTTGTTATTATTATTATTATCTCTGGTAGAAACTCAGACCGGCATTCAAACGCCGTGCAGGCTGGATGGTTTAATCACAAAAGAATATTATCTAGCAATTATGATTTTTTTATATAAGTTTACTTGGTGATATTTTTATCCAACCGAAGCAAATTTTTAAATTTCTTTCGGACATCTGCTAATTCTTTAACTTTTGTTGAAGTATAGGCAAATATAAGATATGATTTGATATGTCACTTTGGCGGGCTATTATTGCTCATAAATGACCTTTGATTTGCGGACGTATCTGCAACACCTATTTTGATATTGTTTCAAGATATCGATTTAATTATAATCATTAGTTGCATAGACTGTAAAAAAGGAGCTGATAAACATGAAACATGGGAAATAGCGATTCTATGTGTGATTAGGTACTGAATTTGCTATTGACTGGGGATTATAAGATACTACGTTATCGGCTTTGGTCAAATGATTTCCCAATTGCAGAAACGCAGAAATAACCTGAATTGCCATTTACGGGTTGTTAATAACAATTCAATTCAATAATATTTTTAACTCCCGACGCTAGTCAGCCGTCATCAGCTCTTTTCTAATCCTTGAAGGGGTGTGAATAACTTCTACTGGTCTGATCGATTTGAAATTTAATATCGTGTAACTTCAATGATATTATAATATGATAATCTTGACTTGATGCTGCAATATCATCTGATCGCAGCATCCTGCTGATATATATTGCCTAAGCAACGGCATTCACAGATTTTTAGCTTTGGAACTGTCTGTGCATTCTGCATGCTTATTTTTATACACGTAGCGCAAACTTTTAATGTTGAAAGTTTCATATCACGTTTGCCTTTCAGATTTATTTGTTAACTAGCTTCTGCCCGCGGCCTCGCTCAGGATCTCTCAGGAACAGTACGTTTTTCGAGATAAATACGATGTTCTTTGGTAACCCTAAAACGAGTTTACAAAATTTCATGGTCATCATTCAAGCTATCAAATTCTTTTCGTTTGCGTGAAAATTTTTGTGAAATTTATCCTACGGGAACCGTACATTTTGCCGGGATAAAAGTAAGCAATGTGCTATTCCAGACTATAATGTATCTCTGTGCCAAATTTCATCCAGATCCGTTCAGCCGTTTTATATATAATACTAGTAATATTAATTAGTCTAACGTAGCAATGGTAAAAGTTTCATATTATGACGATTCCCTTTCAGATGCGTTTGTTGATACCTATCGCTTAAATACATGTGATGCGGAGGGATGAGCAAAATGTGGTGAAAAGAGTTTTATGTATGGATGTTGATGGGTACAAGAGAAGAGGACGACCAAAAAAAAGATGGATGGACTGTGTGAAAGAAGATATGGCTAGAAAGGGAAGCAGTGAAATGACGAACGATAGAGTAGAATGGAAGAATAAAACATTGCACCGACCCCAAATACAATTGGGACAAGAGTAGGCAGATAACAATCGCTTATACATACATAAAAGTGCAATGACAAGTTTTTTTTTTATATTTAAGGCCCAACTAATAAGTGTGCTAATAAGTGTTTACATATTTATACAAGGTACCTAAATTGGTACCTAAATTACACAGATTGAAAATAGGCGTTCGTCTAAACTTTTGACTTTTACCGGCTTTACCGGCGTTAGTCTCGATGCCGTGGGAATATCAAGATAAAAAGTAGTCTATGTGTTACTCCAGGTCTCCAGCTATCTACATACCAAGTTTCATTGCAATCGGTTCAGTAGTTTTTGCGTGAAAGAGCAACAAACATCCATACATCCTCACAAACTTTCACGTTTATAATATTAGTAGGATGAGTGAGCTAGATATTTCTTTAAATACATTATTTTATTCCACGCTTTTAAATATGACCGTACAGAAAGAAAAAGATTAAGAAGTAGTAATAGTTAAATGCAGCATTCCAAGCGTTGATGATGAAAATGTGAGCACATTAGCTCTCCTGTTCCTCCAACGGGATAGAGGATCAAGAATGTTGAATATCTGAAACAAGAAAGGCACGAAAAAGAAATAATGTTTACTGGATAATGTTTACTGTCATTCATACACCCATTACACATTCTATGGTGTTTTTTAGAGTACGACGCACATACCTACTAAGCATAATTTACACATGTCAAATTGATTATGATTACTCAACCACCGAATAATAATAAAGAAGTAGGTATCATTGACCTTATTTCAATAATTTATCCAATTTATTTTTTTATAATGCGTTTTCAATGCAACGTTATGATATTATACATAGATAGCTATACTTTATTGTACACCAAATATTACATAAGTGTCAGTGGGTTACAATAACTGTTAGAAAATGTTACAATGGGCAGTCTTTTCGCAGGCTGCGATGTCTTACAGACAACCTTTAGATGGATTATACTAATAGATAATAAGCAGATTGTGGTGTACAACTACCAAGGACATTATGAATATTTTACTGCTATACATTCAGTAATTCATTCAGTAAATTATGTTATGTCTAAAAGTATTAAGAAAAGTTAGAATAGAATAAACTTTTATTGTACACCAGTAAATATTGCTTACAAAAACTGATTTGTACAAAGAGCGGCCTTACCGCTAAAAGCAATTTCTTCCAGGCAACCTTGGGATGGAAAAATAATGACAAAATATATAACAATCTAATGGGTGGTTTTGGTGTGGAAAACAAAACACGTTAGGCTTAAAACTAGTAAATGTTTAGTTAGTAATACTATAGGTACAAATAAGGTAGAATTTCGTTATTAGTCAGTCGTCTCACTGCGAAGCCTAATTAATGAACGCTCTAGAAGAAAATGTCCAAACGTAATTTCAGACTGGAATAGTAAGACCGCGTCTCAGTCCACTAGGACTTGTAATGTTGAATACTAATTAATATATTAACTTGTTAGTGAATAAAATAAAAATAATTAGGAAAGAAAATTCTTTTCTATGTTTTATTTGTTCAAGTATATATTATTTATGGACCTATTAAATTTTCATGTTACAATGCCATTAATATACTTAGTCCAGTCGGGATAGACATAAAATAGCCTTAAATAGAAAAAAATTAGGGGACGTGATTTTTTTTTTAAACTTCGGGGGGTTGGTTGGAAGTCTACATTTCGATTTTCAGGGCAAGCCCGCCATTGGATTCGCCGCCATCTTGATTTGAAGTTCAATTTTGTCGTCTTTCTGAAATAACTGGTTAATTTGCAACTTTAGAGCAAAAATGGTAGTATCCAAAGTTGTTGAAAATTTAATTTCCCACAAGTTTGGTTATTATCATTTTTACGCTAGGATCAATATTTGCAGAGTTTTTATTATTGTATTTAAATGTCTATCCCGACTGGACTAACTTCAAAAAATTAAAGCTATCATAAAAATATTATACTAAAGCATAGTTTTAGAGTATTGCAGCTACACTTTAAAAGTCACACCACTCGCACGGGCGCGAAGCGTCTGATATTTCAACTATGCTTACAACTGCATGTAAGCACAGTTTAGTTGGTGCCATTCTTTGATCGCCGGTCAAAAATCTATAGTAAATATGATCGAATATTATGGGTAAAATATGCCTATAATATATGCTTAAACAAAAGTATCTCCGTGTACTCAATGAAACACGCGAACTACAGTACCTAAATCTATTAACTATAAGAATTACACAAAATATGATTTAAATAGTGTAAAAAAAAATTATGTCACATGTACTTTATATGTACGCTAACGTGAAATGAAACTATCACGATTCAGCCAACAGGCACAACGCCATCTATTGAGTCTAGGTGTATTTTTACTTTTTGGGATATTGTTAAATTTAGACAATGCTTTCTGCAAGATTGTGCGTATGATATACATATGTACATGCATTAAGATACCCAAACTTATATTAGAATCCAATAATTTCCAAATTTAAATCGTAAATTAACATTATTATGTATTTATACGGGAATTAACGCGATCACGAAAAGGTATTACATACCTCTGAATTACAATTCAGAGGTATGTAATACCTTTTCGTGATCGCGTTAATTCCCGTATAAATACATAATAGGCAATTCAGAGGTATGTAATACCTTTTCATGATCGCGTTAATTCCCGTATAAATACATAATTATATCATGGAACGCGAAAGTTTAAAAGTTCGTAAATTAACAAACGAATAAAAGAAAAAAAACTGTAACGAATCCCACGCACTAAAGACTCAAACGCATTTTGGCTTATTTCATTGGTTAACAAGGATACCAATAAGATATGACCCATGTCCCATGCGTAGAAGTTTTAATAATTACAGTTTAATAACAATAAAAAAAATTAAAAAGAGTTTTAGTATCCCTGTCCTGGCTTCTTCATCAGACCATCATTACCAATCGTAATCTGTTATAAGAATCATATGAGCCCAAACTCGAGGGATTTAATAGTAGCCACTGAAGAGTTCCACCATCCCCTCCTAGTCAGTGGCGGATCCACGCGGGGGGGGGGGGTAGGCGATAGGGGCAACCGCCCCCCCTAAGCTTTCTAAAACCATGTCAAACTATATAAAAACGAAAAATTGCGTCCAATAAATTCCAAACTCCCTTGTAGTTTTAAGTTTTAGTAACCTATAGAGAGTCAAATTTATGAAATTAAAATTATTTCATCTAATTAAACAATAATTATAGGACATAGTCGAGGTTATAGTTCTTTCCAACCTTTTTTAACCATCAGCAATATTTTTGGTTTCACTCCCCCCCCCCCCATCCCAAAGGCAGGTTGCTGGATCCGCCCCTGCTCCTAGCTCCATAACCAAATCAGCTGCAACATGCCAAATTATAGTATTGTCATCCAAACTGCAAATACATACAAAGTTAAATTTCTATACGACAATTAGAAGTAGGCTAAAATTTACTTGAAAGATTTCTTTACATTACAAGTGAAGCAAAAAAAACATACTTGTGAACATGACGTCAGCAACACCCCCACAATACTGGCAATCTATACGCTTACCGAGAAATCTCATTACATAAAGGTAAAAATGTTCCATTTACCCTCATTAGCCCCGCGCATCCGTAATTTTGTTTCTGAACTTCGTTTGTGACGTCAGTAGAGGCAAAGTGCCCCCAGTTAGTATATATAATGCATGTTTACGTGTCGCTGGAAGTCTTTGAGATATTCCAAGAAAGTTTTACTTAATATATTGAGTTGATCTAAAGTGAGATTTACATTTTATTTACATTCCCCTAATAAAGCCTTTTTTGTTATTTTTTTCTTTCTTTGTTACAATTTAGTAAACAATTTGTTGCGAAATTCGACCTTTCACCATCCCTAGTTAAAAGGTCTTGTTGTCTTGACAAGAGGGTTGTCATGTACAAGTTCTTAACCTTCTTAAAAAGCTTTTTAATCTACTTAAAAAGAAGAAAATTCTTAATTCAATTGTGTTTTTTTATATGTTCATTGTTAACAAATTTTAATGATTATTTTCTCATTTGAAAAATTAGATTTTAAAAATTTGTATAAAATAATTCCACACCGAAATCCCACTAATATTATAAATGTGAAAGTTTGGATCGATGGACGGATGGATGTTTGTTACTCTTTCACGCAGAAACCAATGAACCGATTGCGATGAAACTTGGACCTGGATTAACGCCTAGGCTACTTTTTCCTTTGTATTTTTCATGGGCGGTAGTCATTTACTATCAGGTGACCCGTCTACTCTGTTTACTAGGGTCAACTCGAACTCGGTAATCTAACATAGTAATCATGTCTAAAACCGTTGTTAACTTACTAAAATATTTCTGTTTTATACACTGTCATTTATATTCAAAACTTTCAAGTTACTTGGCTCGGCCCGTAGGGCAAGTTCTATTAATATTCTCGACGGTTCTATGTCGTCTTTTGTTTTGACACTTTATAATCGCAACTGGCGATGACAAATTTATATGAAGCGTATTTCGTGCTTGAGTACAGCTCTTTCTGGAAATCTTCTTTAAATTAATACGTGGAGAGAATTCCTTTGTAACCCTTTTTACTACAAATTTTGCACACGAAGGATATTTGGAATACTGAAAGTTTCTACGAGTGTGTAGCTAACATTATATACAGCCACACGTGTCTAGTATATGTGTTAACCTGTCATGGCATGGAGATTCTATGACAATGGCAGTTCAATTTATAATGGGCAGGACAATAAAGGTCCACATTCAACCACCAAGTAATCTCAGTTTGTATTGTTACGTATGTGATACCATGACGAGAGACACAAAGAGAGACTTTAATTGTGGGAGAGCCATGCATCGGCACGTATGGGCCGGCTCGACCGGACGCCGAGTGAGTGAGGTTACCGGAGGCTCTAACCCGTCCCTCCCCACTCCCTTTCTCCTCTTCCAACCTTCCCCTACTCCCACCTTAAAGGCCGGCAACGTACTTGTGACTCTTGAGTTACAGGTGCCCATGGGCGGCGGTAGTCATTTACCATCAGGTGACCGGTCTGCTCGTTTGCCCCAAAAGAAAAAAGAGATGATGCTTCTTCGAAGAAGAAAACATCTTCCTTTTATTCTGGAAAAGAATATGTTGTGACTGCATACAGATGCGTAATCCGGACCGCTGTGGTATTTTGATATGAAGACATCTATACCTACTATAACATAATAAAACTAAAGATTTTTTTGTTTGATTGTTTGTTTGGCTAATCTCTCAAACAGTCAGTCAGCTTTGAATAATTATTTATGTATTGGATAGAGCTAAGAAATGCTAATACCGCTATGGAACTATTTAATCTATATATATATAAATGAATCCTTATTTCTCTTGGTTATGGCATCACGCGTGAACGGTTAGACCGATTTCGCTAATTAGTTTTTGAAGTGAAAACTTCTTTAGAGGCGTTGTGCACTTTTTGGGATAGGTAAAAACTGTTAAACTCACATCAGGACACTCGACCTGATCGAAAATTCGTAAGACGGAGCCGAGTTTCTTATATTTTAAAAATATAACATTCGAAATTCAAACATTTATGAGCGGCCAGGAGCACAGAACTTCCAGTGTACACTATGTACTTATACATTTAGATAATTTATTACCTACTTTTTATTTTTAACTTAATTATATATATACAGATGTGTGTGTGTGTATATGCAAGTACATTGTGAAGTTATGTTTTCACTTCTGACGTGCAGTCCTACGACTGACTGTTTTTTATTTGTATTTGTTATTGTCAGGAGAAGGTTTCTATGAAAGAAAAAATTAAGAAAGATGCGCGGAAAATTAGAAAAGTTAAGAAAACTTAACGAGGGACCTACGCGGTTGAAACCACAGAGCGCAGCTAGTCCTTAATAAAAGGTTTCAAATTTAGAATGTATTTAATTTAGAAATATAAAGAAAAAATACTTTTGGCACTTTCAATCTTTGTAGTCTATGAACGACAGTCTTATGTAACGTACTCAAGTGTTGAACTATCACCTCCTTTCATGAAAACCTCACATTTTTGTGAATCGTCTCTTCTGTATTCTTAAAGCCTACAAGCATTATATAAACGGTTTAGTATGAATAAAATAAAATAACTATAAGCTAACCCTTGACTTTGTCATTGAACTCGTGAACACCTACATGTAATCTATCCTTGTAACCAAAAATAAAATTACTCTCACCACCCCCCAGTTCACGCCCCACTGGTAGTTAGTATTCCACATCACGTAGGAGACATGTTCGTTATATTGGAAATTCGACATGTTAAGATGGATTGAATGTGTTGCCATGACCTTATATTAGCACAAGATTTTTGTAACTTTTAGAAATACTTACATAATATTAGGTAAATTTTACAACGCATGCATTTAATATGTCATAAAAAACCAAACCGTACAATGAATGTTTCTACGTATATCTATGGTAATAGTTTGACAGAAAATCTGCAATGTATTACAAATTATAGTCGGTTGTATTTTTATTAAAGATAATTATTGACGGTATATGTCGCGATCAAGATCCCTTTAATTATAAATGTGTATTCAATCAGTGACCTCTACAAATCTGTAAATAAAACATCAAAATAATTATAACAACAAATAATGCTGTCACTAAAGTATCGCGCATCTGTTTTCTTTGTTTATCTAAATCCAAACAAAGAAAATGATTTTGTTATCGTTTAAGCATGAGTTTTTTGGCTTAGCTTGGGAAATAATTGTCAGAGAAAAGGTACAAAGAAATAAACCAGTTGTTGTACAAGACTCTTGTGTTATTTTAAGATATTAAGTAAGAACGCAAATACTTATTGTGTATTCCCTTCAAAAATAGCTAAAGAAGTACTTTTACTTATATTTTAATTTCTGATTCACTTTCAATTGTTCCTTTAGTTGATTATTTTTCTATTATTCATTTCTTTTTATGTTCAGTTTATTATTAGTAAATCTTTCCTTAAGTATTATCATCTCTTGTCATAAGTAACATCTACATTCTAAAATCTTAGGAAATATTTCACAAAATAATATATTCTCTAACTACGTATTAACCTTATACTCATTTTAAGTGTATTTCACAAATGCCATGTAATTTCCTACTCCTCTTAATAATTTAGACGAAACGAAACGTTTCGACACGCAATGATTAAATCAGAGAGGTAAATATTTTATTGGATGAATTTGGTTACCTTTGCCTCGAGGTGTCGGAAAACTTTTAGAACGCGGGAAATGGGAAACGAGGTTTACATTTTTTTGTTTGTTAATTACATTCCTTTAGTTTGTTAGTGTTTCTCTTACGTAGACACTAATTTTATCGATCGAGAAGTATTGGTTCAGATTTTCTGTTTTATTTTCTTTATAATTTCCATTTTATTAGACATTATACAATAACTCAGTATAATTTTTATAACACTGTTTGGACGTTTAATAAATACGACTAAGTCTCATGTGATATAATTTGGTATGTCAACATTTTTATTTAAAGAATATAATTATAACCATTAAAACGATATACCAAATAAAAAATCTAAAAAATTGTACTTGTACTTGTATTTTTTTAGATTTTTAAATCTAAAAAATTACAATACATACAATTTGTCACCAATATCTATGTTAATTAAACTTTAGTTTCAAACACACTTTATTTAAGAAAAAAGTACAAATACATATTTTTTTATTCAAATCCAAAAGTTGGAACACCGTTATCAGTATTTTAAAGAACGCGTCACATCTGTTCTAGAACCTAAACAATCTATTATATCGACGGCGAAGTGACAATAACTCCTAACTGACGAAATTAAGAAATTGGAAAAAACTTGTACGAGATATTAGAAAGAAAGTGTTTTAATTTATTTATTTATTATGAATAAAAATAACTTGTGCTTTAATTATTTTGCTGTATTAATGGATTTTATAATAGTATACCTAGTAGTCATTCAGTTATAGTAAAGTGTAATAAGAAAAATGACACGTTAGTTGAGTTGGGAGTTATTTCCACATTTACATTTAATGCTGTTGCAACTAATAAAAACTTTTTAACAAAAACTTAAACTGACGAAAAAAGGAAATAAACCTTTGAAGTCTTGAGTATTCAGCTTATTTACATAAACTATCAAATTTTATATAAACTAATTTTGAGTCGGCGCCAAACAACCAACTGATTAATTTATCTAAATTTTATTTGTACGAAGAAATAGAGAAGGCTCGAAATTAGTTTCAATAAAATTTTATAGTTTATGTAAATAAGCTCTATACTCAAGACTTAAAATGATTATTTCTTTCTTTTTAGTTCTTTTTCGTCAGTTTAATTTTTTGTTAAAAAGTTTTTATTTTATGATTTTTTTTTTGACTCGTCTCATCTTTTATTACTCTGACAACTACTATCTTTTGATACATTTAATACTTTAAAACGCTATCAAATGTATTTTCTCCAAGGCATTTAGTGGTTTCTATCACTAAAACTACAGATTTATATCTAATTTCTAATAGTGTAAGAAAGGTATGGTTTCCAACATCAGCTCAGCTTTATGATGTTATGATTCGTAAACGCAAATACCTGATTAAGTTTTGAAAAGTAAACAGAAACACTATTCGTGCCCACAAGTTTCTCTCAATTTTGTCAGGATCCCATCATCAGATCCTGACTTCTTTAACATGGGACCACCCTTGAGATATACCCTATCTAACAAAAAAAAAAGAATCATCATAATCTGTTCATAAATAATGAAGTGAGGGCTGAACATACATAAAAAAAATGTATACGATCGAATTGAGAACCTATTTTTCCGCCAGTTAAAAATAGACCTGGGAGATTTCACTAAATCGTCTCTCGTGTTCAGTCATAATCGACTACTGAACAAAACGTTGTACCGCATAATTCAAAACGACATGTCTTGCTTGAATATTAAAACTTTATCATATCTGGCAATAATTTAAGTAGCGTAATATAATTTTTTCTTTTTTAAAGAAGTCAAACCATGCTTGTTTGTTTGTTAGAAGTTGTATAGAATAAATATCTTACTAGTTAAAAAAACCATTATTAGTATGTCTGTATATATATAAAAAAGCAATTGCCCCATACTAGTTTAAATTAAGAATATCTGTAGACCGAACATAAATTAAAAAAATACTTTTAAATGTGGAATTTATTAAAACCATTCAAAATCCGAATTGGAACTGCTCGCTTGACTGGCCGGACATGATCGGCTCGTGGTTTTACATAACGAGCCAAATAAAAATTAAAATAACAATAGCGATACGCGACCTCATCGGTTTATAAAACCACGTACTTGGTATCCTACATGAATAAGCTTAACTGATAAGCCATGAAACGGTGGCTTTTGTGTGTCCATCACACGCTTCAAAGTATTCTGCTAAAGGGATCATCATGTATTTAACGAAACCCGCCCGAATAATATTATGTATTAAAAATGGTAGGTATTAGTTGGCTTCTATGTAAGATTAATTTTTTTACGAACTACTGAAATATTATTACAAATTATTTCATGTATATCATCTGTGCTGATAATCTTTAGTGAACGATAACTCACTCAATAATTTACATTACATTTTAAGGTAAGGTAAATTGTAAACTTGACAAAGTACTTAGCTAGTTTGTGGTCAAATGCGTAATTTATGTAGTAATTTCTTTAATTATTTCTAATATGGACCATAATATAATACGTCATTTTCTTTTACGTTGGTATAGTTCGATAGCCGTCTAAAGCGGCTAGCGTATTTTAACGTCAGAAACCGACGATTTCTGGTGCAAACAAAACAAGCTGTGAAAAATCACTAGTAAAATTCTTTATGTACAGCAAATTACGCTAGTAAACAAATACAAGAATCTACAATAAGGATAACCAACTATTAATATTTTACATACATATGCTCACGCCTTATTCCCGTCCGGGGTAGGCAGAAATTATAGAACGCCATTTGCCACGATTCTCACAGACAGCTCGTAGCTCTTCCATAATTATCAGACCTTTCATATACGCCCACCAGTTACTGGTGCATTTAACTAGTAGTACTAAAAGCTAGTTTTTCCAAGTAATATTAATAATATTTTACAATTTAAAATATTACTTATCATCCAGTTGTTTACACTTCAAGCTGTTCGCTTTTAGAATGCCAGTGAGACGCGCTAATACGTTACCTATTTTTTGCTCCCACGGCAATAAAGGATTGGTGTTTTAAGTTTAACATATGTATCTGTGTTTAATTTTTTTTAAACTTTCGCCGCTTTGATACATATTATGTGTGTAACTCGGGACTTAATCGCGATAATATTTAAAGGTACAATACCTCTTGGTTACCCAACGTTTCGATCGAATTGCACCGATCGTGGTCACGAGTGGGCTGATGAGAGCTCAGCGACACCTCCGTGAAGTGCGTGTTTCAGCAACTACCCGCACTTAGTCTTCACTATTTTTATTTTTATTCGTACTGTCGGTACTTTGACACACTACACTTACTAGATCCCACCCCCTTGCTGTTACCCTTCATGATACAGAAGACATCGTCAACGTACCTCTTCAACACCTTTACGTGGAAAGCTTGCAGGTCGGTTGCTTATTCAAAATGTTCCATCCAGATGTTGACCATCACCGGTGCTACGGGGCTACCGATAGCCACTCCGCCGATCTGGAGGTAATGCTGCCCACGGTATCTTCTTCTTCTTCCAACCAACGGCTGCAGTATCTGTGTTATGTGTTTCGCGAGATCGTGAGTGGGAGAATTAATTTGACTTACGATTGGGCGTAATGGCACATTTGTTTTGTGAACCTTTGGCAGCCCGTACAATTTGGTACGCTGCACCTCTTCGGCTTGTAAAGACGCTCAAACACGTCTTCCGTAAAAAGATGTTTGTGATCCCCTATCAGTGAACGTATACGTCTGGTCTCTCTGGCGGTAGGATTGAACGATACTGGTTTATAAATTGTTGTATCACTTAATAAATTTTTTAATGATAACGATAATGAATTTATTTCATAAAGCAATTGTCGTACATAATAACTTAACACAGAAATCAAATATATAATAGTGCGTACAGTCAGTGATTGGAGCGCTGTCCCCCTAGCTAAGTTATGGAATAACCTGTATCAAGGAGTCCCGAACCCCTTTTGGTGGTAGGTATTATAATATACTATCTTAAAATATTATATGCTTTTGCTTGTTCTTCATTTATACATACTTAATGCAACTTTACATATTTTTAATAAAACAGTGTTCTTGTGTTCGTGTATGTGTTTGTGTGTGTGTGTGTGCATGTACGCACGTATATGCGCGCGTGTGCATGTATGCGTGTGTTTTATGTGTCATACGTATGAAGATACTATTCCGTTTCCTCGTAGGTTTTATCCTGCAGGAATGTATTTAGCGCCTTTTAGCAGTTATAATATGTTAGATTGTTAATGGTACATTTTTGACTAACTTTATTGTGTACAGCTGGCCCCAGAAAATGACAGGTACAGGGACTGTACAAACTTTGTCTTTTTCTTCGTTTGCTTATTTCCTTATGCGGTTCTTTATAATACTAGATAAGAACAACTTGTTTAATAAAATATTGCCGAACGTTTAGAACCTTACATTGGCTGTATACTTTGTCAGTGGGGAACATAATTGGGCGGAATGTTGCTACCTTTAAAATGAGTCTACGTGCAATTTCTATTAATTTCCCAACATGACATACAGTACGTAAGAATGGAAACACACAAAGCAAAGTATAGGTTGCGGATTATTGTAGGGTTGGATAATGTTAGAATATTAGATGCCGTACCTTTTCTTCGTAGTCACTAGTATTAATCACCACGGTGACGTTCCCCTTGTCCGCCTTAAGCACTAGGGTATCAGGGCTATCATGCAACTTCTTTAGTGCTTGACGCTCTTCCGTAGTGATGTTTGACCTCGGCAGTTTGGATTTCCGTAAAATAATGGTAACATCCTGACCTAGCTTCTTAGCATCTGTAGAGGGTCCTCTGTTACGCGTTATCACTTCCTCCACCTCGCTTAAGATGTTTTCGTACGGTATACGTTTAGGTGTTATAGCGTAGTTCAATCCCTTCGCAAGTACACTGTGTGTAATGTCATCCAAAGCGACATTCGATAAGTTTATTACAGTATCATTTGTTTCGGGTAACCAAGAGGCATTAAGTCCCGAGTTCATCTAATATGTATCTGTGTTTCTCTGCGGCATTATTGATTTTGAAGTGACCTGATAAAGACTGTTCTCAGCTATTCAAATTCAATATCTTTACTCATAAAATTCATCATTCTTTATTCGAAGTCGGCAATTTAAAAAATAATTATAATAATAAAAAATTATACGTCAACACACGGTCACCGCAACAATAGGTTGCTTTGTCTGATGTAAAACTATTAAAGAAAAAATAATGGAAAACATAATATCCTATCTGCCTGTGTCGATCTATAACCGCCCGTTTCCAAATGGTTGACATATTTCAAAGAAACCTGTTCAGCCGTTTCATCCGATCATCAGCTCTATTTTAACCCTTGAAGGGGTGTGAGTAACTTCTACTGGTCAGACAGATTTGAAATTTAGTATTATGTGACTTTAATGATATGAAAATAATATGGTAGCCATGACCTAATGCTACAACATCATCTGGAATCAGCAGAATTCCCAGCTCTTCACAAAATCCTAATAATATTATGAACGTGAAAGTTTGTGAAGATGTAAAAAAAACGCAAAAAAACTACAGAACCGATTATGATGAAATTTGGTATGTAAATAGCTGGACACCTGGATTATCACATAGGCTAGGCTTTTATCCCGATATTCCCACGGCATCGGGACTTACGCGGGTATTCATTCATCATGCGTAACTCGTTTAATGTACACGTACGTTAAATTAGCCTTTATAAAGTTTTATTTACCCTCACCATACGTAAGTGTGATAAGTGTAATAAAAATATTGCAGCTAGAAGCCCTGAACTTGAATGTGCTAGATGTGTGTTGTTGTGTGTGTGTTGTGCATAGCACAATGTCATGCTCTGTTCTCTCGAAAACGCAGATAAGAGCACTTCGTGCTGCCGAGACTCTGGAGTGGACGTCTCGGGAATGTCTAGATGAAGAAAATCATCGTTTATAGTCCCAGACGAAGAAGAAGAAACATCTCTAAAATCAAATCAACCCATTAGTACAAGTTGACGCCAATAAACTCCTAAAAATATAGCCGTGGAAGTACAAAAGGTGCTCAATAAAGAGCTGAAAGAATTGAAACAGTCTGTGCAGTTTCATAGTGAACATGTATTCAAACAAACCATTATTGACCTGAAACGGGAACTTGTGGAAGTAACCAACAAAAATAATAACTTCGAAACACGAATAGGCACCTGAAACAACATATCCAACAACTGGAGCAAACACAATTGTCTAGCCATATTGATATATCCAACGTTCCTCATCAAGACCAAGAAAATGTAAAACAGATTACCGAAACACTAGCGAAAAAATTATCTTTGTCTAAAAAAGATGCTTGGAGTCTCTTTGAAAGATAAATTTCGCAATGAGATCATCCGACAAAGAACCAAAGTTACCGATATACCTCGCAGGATAAGCATGCTGAAGTGGCAATGGGCTGGCCATGTATGCCGAAGGACCGATGGCCGCTGGAGCAGACGTGTCCTAGAGTAGAGACCGCGAATCGGTAAACGGAAGGTAGGACGCTCCCCAGCCAGATGGACCGACGACCTGAAGAAGGTAGCAGGGATGAACTGGATGCGGAAGGCGGAGGACCGGGTGCTGTGGCGCACGTTGGGAGAGGCCTAAGTCCAGCAGTGGACTATGATAGGCTGATTGATTGATTGGAAGAAGATTTCATAAGTACAAAACGTCTTAGTGGTAGAAAGGATCATCCCAGGCCCATTCGAGTCATGACACGAATGATAAAATCATTTACGTGAAGAGGAACACTTTTAGACACTGTTATCCATTTCTCTTGAGTACCATCGTCCTTTACCGTGATAAATGATTTTATTCTTAACATGACCACTGATGTCGATAGATAAAAGATTTACATTAACGAAGCTCTTACACCATACAACAGGAAACTGCTATGGAACGCAAAACAAAACTTAAAAAATACAAAAATAAAAATACAAGTTCATTTGGTACAAAAAAGGCACAATAATGGCTCGAAAATCTGAAAATGAGAACCCGATAATAGTACAACCTTTGAGTGATATAAAAATCGCAACAAAAGAAAAGTAGGTATTTTACATCTTTTCTCTCTTCTCCCTGTTGTTGAAAGACACCTATCATTGTGTTTTCTTTATCAGCAATTAAACATGACTTCATTTATAGCGGATGATGCGTATGAAGTAAAAAAACTGTTCAAATATTCAAAATTTTCTAAACTGTATAGCTAATGGATTTTCGAATTTACTATGTTTTCATATTAATATACATTATGTATTTAAAAACTTCGCGGCTTTAGAACAACGTATCAGGTCATGTAGACAAAGCACAGATGTAATCACATTAACCAAGGCTAATATCTCGAAAACTCTAAGCTGTATGTATAATATCGACAGCTACAACATGATAACAGAATTGCGGAATTCTCGAAAGGGTATAATTGTATATGTTCGTAATAACACAAACTATAAGAATTTAAATGAAAAACAAAGCACTTTGAATGCCTAGCTTTCAAATACAAAACACCATTTCACTATTCCGCCACCGAAAAATAGTAAACACTCATTTATTGATGAGCTGCAACACACTCTTTCTAGTCTCGGTACAGATTGTGACCTATACTTATTCGGACACATGAAAATAGACCTAAAATTCGACTGTGCTATTAAACGTAAACATAAAACTACATTGTAAAAACTGTGGTCTTGTGAGTGGGACATCAGATTATACGCGAATTGAAACAAAGGATGGAAAGATAAGCAAAACCTACATCGACCACATTTTCGTGAGGTCCCGCTCACAGGAACCGTACACGGCCGCGCTCGGAACTGTATAGGCCCATCATCAAGCGATTGTTTTAGCTTGCCTTGGGCCGCTAGTACAGAATGATTCACGCACCTCTTATAAAACAATAACAGATTATAAAAAACTATCAACTCTGTTACATCACATTGATTGGCAATCGACAAACAATATGTCATGTCCTATTGAAATAT
Source organism: Euplagia quadripunctaria (assembly GCA_963859945.1). Classification (NCBI taxonomy): domain Eukaryota; kingdom Metazoa; phylum Arthropoda; class Insecta; order Lepidoptera; family Erebidae; genus Euplagia; species Euplagia quadripunctaria. The sequence goes on along the minus strand of OY982566.1, from coordinate 2,521,641 downwards.
ACACTTTTATTAATGACAATATAAATGGATGTTATAGTCAATCAGTTATTAGAAATATTCCCACTAGGTATCAATAATATATATGTTTATCATTATTAACAGTTTATATATTTTTTTCTTTTATTTATTTTATACAAACACAATTCTTATTATAATTCTTATGACATCCAATTATGTATCAATTTATTAATCATTATGACACTGAAATTTATCTTGTCTGTGTTTATTTTCTGTATTTGAGTTCAGTAAGATGGTTGTACCCAGCAAACAAGTGTAGCTTGAATAAAAACCTACCTCAGTACCTAAGTACCGCACCACTGCACTCCGTGTCTGTATCAGGTAAGCCCTGCCCGCTGTAACAACTTGCCAACGCCAATAAAACCTGAAAACAAAACAATGTTTTACATTCCATGTAAAATGCTACTCCTGCAAAAGCAGCTACAAGAGGCTTAAAGCTATTTTGAGTATATCCCTACTAGGTATCAATAACATATATGAATGTCAATATTAATAGTATTTTTTTACTTTTATTTATTTTTCACTGTCACATTTTTTATCCCCGAAACTAGAATAGAATAGAATAGAATAAACTTTATTGTGCACCAGTAAATATTGCTTACAGTAAGTTTACAAAAATTGAGACAAAGAGCGGCCTTACCGCTAAAAGCAATTTCTTCCAGGCAACCTTGGGCTAGAAAAATAATGACCAGTAATATAATAATTTAATGGGTAGTTTTACCTACGTGTTGGATTTCGAAAATTCTTTTTCAAATCAAAATCAAATCAATTTATTTATTGTTTGTTACAAATATTAATACATTAGATCTTATAGTTAGAATAAGTACAACCGTAACATGCCTGATTATACAATTAATTTAAATTAAGATAAAACTGTACTTACCGTTATTATTGTACATAATTATTAGAATTAGAATAACATAATAGAATTTAAAGTTTTATGTCAACATTGCATCAGATTATCAATAATCACTACATATTATAAAACAAAGTCCCCCGCCACGTCTGTCTGTCTGATCGCGATAAACTGAAAAACTACAGAATGGATTTTCATGCGGTATTCACTAAAAGACAGGGTGATTCATGGGGAAGGTTTAGGTGTATAATTTGTAGCCGTGAGAAGCCGAGGCGGGTTGCTAGTATCCTATAATATCTTCCGTCAACTGTCCAGTTGCCCAATTGTATAAAAAAATATCTCATGTCCTATCTGTAATTACCTGTTTGTGTGCCATGTCACCTTTAAAATCATTAATAAGCTCGTTAATTGAGTAGTACACTTTACTAATTAGGAATTCTTGGAGACTATTTAAAAAAAAAACCAATGGTTTCTGAGGTTTTAATACTATCCGTAAGTTTATTATTTATCTTTGCATTAATTCCAAAGATAGTGTTACGAAATTGTGCTGTCCTGCATTTATTAATATGAAGAGTGTTCCTATATCTTTGTATTTGATATCCCAATTTTTAAGATGGGTTAAAGGATATTCAGCATCACGCTACGACTCTTATAGGCAGAGCAGTGATCCTAAACGCATTTAAAACAGGGGGTACGGCTAATCAATAGTAATATATATCACTACCTATATCGTATAAACCAAAATCCCCCCGCCATATCTGTCTGTCTGAACGCAATAAACCCAATAACTACCGAATAGATTTTCATACAGTTTTCACCAAAGGACGGAGTGATTCATGAGGAAGGTTTAAGTGTATAACTAATTAAGATTTTGTGTATAATGGCTAAAATATAACGCTGATTGTTGAAGATGTCGGAAAACTTGCTTTGCTACCCGTGCGAAACCGGAGCGGGTTGCTAGTATACTATAGTAATAATAAGTACTCTTTATTGTACACCAAGCACATAATATAAATACATATAAAAAAAAACAACTTAAACATAAAATGCACAATGGGCGGCCTTATCACATAAGCAATATCTTCCAGGCTATAATACAATAAATCTGAAGAACTTTTTGTTTGATTGTTTGTTTGTTTAAACACGCTAATCTCTGGAACTACAGTCAGGTTTTAATAATTATTTTTGTAGTATTCATTTAAGAAGGTATATAGGCTATGTAACATCACGCTACGACCCTTACGAGCGAAGTAGTGACCATAAACGCAGGTAAAACTTCGAGGTACAGCTAATGAGCTTATAACTCAGGTTAACCTTTTTCAAGCACCAGTCGCTTAATATGAAGACTGTCAATAACTAAATGTAGCCCGACTAATATATTGTTACTACTCTTATTAATTTAATAAACTTTATTATTATTAAAAAAATTACAAATACTTTATAATTTAAATGAAATATTACATATTTTGTATGAAAGCTTTCAGTGCCTAATTAAGAATTTCAACAAATACGAAACACCTAGAATAAACTAACTACGACAAAACAAATTCTACCTACTTTTGGAACGCTAAGGACTTATGTATTATTTAAGATTCTTGAATTGTAAGTAATTTCAGGCCAGATCCACTCCGCAGTGTAGGTATAAAGCTATAATTACACGGTGGGTCGACTAATCGTTCCAAAATTCAGTGGACTGCAGAGCGCCATGCGGGCCGCCCACTAGTTCTATGCTCACGCACGCGCTGCGTCGCGTCATCCGTTCGTATTTAGACTATCAAGTTATTAGTACCTTGCCTACATTTATTAGTTCACAAAAATAGAGTAACAGACACATAACTGACTGGTAATTAAATATTAAGATTAATTCATTCTTTAAAAAAGACAACCCTAACGTCGCAGCGTTGTCAGAACAGATTAGAGTTACGAAATAGAAAGAGAGGCAACTTCTAGGTGAATATAACTGTAGGTTATTAGCCCTGTGCCATCTAAATTACGACTTTATTGTGTCGGAACGAGAGTTATGTATTCTGTGATAATACCATAAAACTCTAGAATCTTTAGAAATTAACTGCTCGAAAACTGTAGCAGTTTATGTGACCTAGCAGATCCCAACATAGGCTCCAACATGTTTAGTTTTATGATCAACAAATAACTACCTTTTCTGTTTAGGTATTGTTTTAATATGGCGGAAATAATATTACTCACTATTACTATTATATACTATTACATTACTATTAATGTTTAGGTATTATTATATACACACACGGCCGTCTGTTCCCAAACTAGGCAGAACCTGTAACTACGGTAACCAGACCGCTGATAAATATACTTATATATTTCTAAATACTATATATACATATTATAGATAAATTACACCCAGACACAAAACAAATGATCATGCTCATCACGCAATTATTTGTCCTGGGTGGGTATCGCACCCACGACCTCTGGCTCAGCAGTCAGGATCACTTATCACTAAACCAGCAGGCAGTCGCAGAAATAATATTAAATTAAAGATGGTCGACAACTAATAGGTCACTAAAGTCTTTACAAAGAAACCATCAGCCAAAGAGCGCAGGTGTATCCTGTTGCGATAATACCTATTTTGACTCATATTGTATTCTCCACATAAGGAGAAAAGTAATTGTTTATTGGCCTCCTTCTAAGATAATTAGTACAGAAACACTGAATTACAAATCACTTGGCCGACACAGTCCCTGGATAAATGTCGAACCTTTAGCGTTTTTCACATTGAGTGTGTGCGTAACAAATTAACCAAAGGATAGCCACCTGTGCCTCTGTTTTCTTTTTTCAGTTTATCCTTTAGGAATAGCCTGTATAGCATATGAATTTAGATTGAGCATAGCTCCTCCTATTGATTAAAATAATCTTATTGTACGCACGGCGTAGTAGATGACAGCACTGTCGCGTCACTGGGGTGATTCGAATAAAACCACCGTATCGCACTATACTGCATATATTTACACGAATATAGAAACCAATACATGTACCTTGAAGGGTTAATTAACAATAAATGTCTAGTCCATTTATGCCGTCATGTGAACCAAAACCATATCGCGATTCAGGATTTGTGCGACACGCCATCTATCGATCGATCGACGACTAAATTTATGTTACTTCTAAGCACTTATTTACATATAAAAATAAATGTCTGTTTGTTCGTATTTTATACGCTGCCGCATGGATAGATGGTACATCCGATCATCATGAAATTTTGCATACACCTTGCTAGGGACACAGTAAGGGACATAGGGTACCTTTCATCTAAAAAAAAAATATTCCCGAGTGATAAAAAAAAAAAAAAACCTCGTGAGATGTCTTTGGGACACCCGGTTGGTACGAAGATACTTTCGTTTTATATAAATTTATTGAATTAATTATTAAAAAAGATCTAAATATAAATTGCGCCTGAAAATATGGATAATTAGTATACAACCAAATTACATCCATCAGTATCGCACGGAATCTACAAATGGCGTAAATAAAAAATCAACTTGCGGTCAGAATTTTTCGTTGCGCTAACACTTTTTCCATCTAATCCCATCCGCCGAGCGTCTGAAGTGTAACGTGCGATAAGAAACTTCGTTCCAAAAAATATTGAATAATTTGCATTTCGAACGTTCTTTGATTGAAAATACCACTTAGACGTATAATGAAGTATATGAGCATTTACATACATAGTTCACATACCCGTAGACCGGTAATGGAGGCGTTCGTGATCTTTTGGGGTTACAAACCTAAACTTTTTATAAAACTAATTGGCCTGGTTGTCGGGTAAGGCAGCCTGTGATCCGATTCCGCGTCAGTGAAGGCAGCGTATTTCCATTTCGTGGGCATTCATTCAAATCTCCCCAAAGCTCTTCTTATCCATATGAATGGAGACCGTCCAGTAAGTTGCCATTAGATGTTTGTAAGATTCTCGTGAACTCGAATGTTTATAGTCTCCAATAACTGCTTAGGGATAGAGTCATTCTTTATCACTATGGTTGTATAAAAGTAAGTTAAACCTTTTTGATAGTATTTGGTTAAAGTGAATTAAAGAAAATGATTTTTTTTTTTTAAATTCTTTTTTTTTAAAGACAACTCCCGCGTTAGGAATGCCTCCTGTGTCGCAGGGGACTTTACAAACATACTAACAACGGAAATAAAGAATACCCAGACTCGGGTGGGAATCGAACCCACGACCTCTGGCGTAGCAGTCAGTGTCACTAACCACTAGGTCAACAGGCCAGTCAAAACATATTTCTTTGAAAAACATAATATATCTTTTTCACAATAAATACTAATTAAAGCTTTATTAGGTTTTAATAAATTAGTTTCTATGAATCCATGAAAAAACTTTTCTCTTAATCGCTAATTGGGTACAATTTCGTTCTTTTTTAAATAAATAATTAGCAATTAAAACAAATAAACTTCCATCACGTCGTACGGGGGACAACAACGAACCTAAGTCAAATTAATTTTTGTCAATCACCATATTGATTGTATCGTTCGTTATCTGGATCAACAGGGCGTGTCTATTATACTGGAAACTGGAATATGGATTTTGGATCACGCAAATCAGATACTGGCAAAGAAATTTATTGTTTTAAAACTTAACACAAGTATATGCTGACATGTTCGAAAATTCAAAATTTGAAAATTTTGACACAATTTATCGTTTAAGTTCGCGCGTTTCTTCCAGTAAAAATTAAGAAAAAATAAACCGGACAAGAGTCAGACTCGCGCACCGAGGGTTCCGTAAAATATTTTTATCATATGATGTAACTAAAAATTTACGGTTTTCGCAATTTTTCCTTTATCTGTGCTATAAGACGTTGCTTCGTACCAAATTTCAAGATTCTGAGGTCATGGGAAGTACCCTGTAGATTTTGATTCTTCTTGTTGCGAGTATCTTTTTATTGCGTTGGCTTAGAAGTTTGATTTTTTCACAGCTTCAAGGGACAGAAACTTGAGTATTTGATAAAAATTCCAGCTTAATACCTCTACGCGTTCTTGAGAAAAAGGGTCTTGACAGACAGAAAGACGGACGGACAACAAAGTGATTCTATTAGGGTTCTGTTTTTTCCTTTCGGGGTACGAAACCCAAAAAACAATAAAAATGAAACAAAGAAAGGCTTCAACGAAGCGTGGCGGGATTTAGTTTGAAGTATGTACACAATGTTTAAGGTAGAACTTTGTCAGATGCATGTTATAGGGTACAATATTTTTATTTGACAAAATAAGTATTAGGTTATTATCATACCTATACATTATTTTCTGGAACACTTTTAACACTCACAACCTTATCGCTATTTTGCTTGACCATTAATTTTGAATTTTAATACTACCGATAGTTTAATAGAAAATTAAACAGGTTTCTGTGAATTAAATTCGTTAACAAAAGACAATTAAAAAGCGACGCAAAAAGGAGGGCTGTTATAAGTTTAACGTATGTACGAGTATGTGTGTCTGTCTGTGGCATCATAGCTCCTAAACGTTTGCCAGTAAACATATGACATATACTATATATAACTTAGCAGTTGCAATAAAAAACCTAATTGAGGCACCCCTAGACCAGGTTTTTTATTTTCCTGGTCAGGCTATACTCGTACAAGTGAGGTAGGTTAAATATATGTATTGTATTTATATGTCTATAGCAGGAAAGATTTTCTAAGATCTTTTTTTAATAAAATGTGATTAACTGTTCCAACGTTGTTTTCCAGTTGTTGAGTGTGTGTCGAGTACACCTGTATTTAAATTACAATTAAAATTGTAATAATTAATTAAAGACAATTTGATTTCCATGTCCTCGTCATATTATAAGCACATCAAGAACAATTTCTCCTTGACTGTAATTTAACTTGTCTTAATTATGATGGACGGGGAATGTATATTTTATGTTTTCATCAAACATTATACAAAAAATCAGCCCGAAAATTGTGATAAATACAAACCTTTTGTCAGCAAAATGAGAAGAACTTCAGAAAACACGTCCTACGCTGAAGAGGTTAAGTTAACTCAGACTGTTATGTGCTTATGTCTATCAAAATATCGGCGACAAAAAGCATCCTTTGTGAACATCTAACGCAGAAAAGCTTAAATCAAGTAAAAAAGAGTCTCTTAACTTTCATTGAAAATATGCTTTCAACAAATCAATGAAAAATTGCACCTAAAGTCTTTTCTAACAAAGTTGAATATTATATACCTTGAAGGCTTCAGAGACCTTACAAATAATTGTTACTTTTGTCAGCGCCCTGAGAATAGAACCCAGTTAATTGTGATTGAGTTGACAATAGCACAAAGTTGATTCGGAAGGCAAGATGGATTTTTCAATAAAAGAGAAGAAAAGAATGGCTGCAAGAAAATACAAAACAGACGATTCTATAGAAAATCTTATTATTACCATACTTTTTTAGTCATTTTTCAAAGGTTTTGAAAATGACCTTTATTCAGTAAAATACATGGACGAAATATATTGCTTTTGGAAACATATCTTGCGGTTTCAATTTCTTATTGTAAGCCAACCTTTTTTAAGGTAGGGTGAGGATAGTCACATCACAACTAATCAGTTACCAAGATGAACAATATTTTTTCTTATTGTTCATCATGATGATATCATTCTTTCACGACATTTTGTGTGTCCATATGACCCCTTATTTTTCTTTATGTTATGACATGATGTTGTATTCACCTGATCCTTATGTCAAGCAAATGTAGCAACTTGATTAATTTGACTCATCAGCTAGGTAGTTACCATGATGAACATTCCTTTTTCTTATTGTTCGTCATGATAATGTTATTCTTTAGTGTTATTATGTATGTCAATGAGCCCCTATTTTTTTTTACGTTATGACAAGATGTTGTATTCACCTTATCTTTATATCATCCTTAATCATCCTCCGTCCTCCTCGCCTTTTCCCAACTAAGTTGGGGTCGGCTTTCAGTCTATCTACGATAGGCCAAACTTTGATATTTTACGTGAAGCGACTACCATCAGACCTCCACAACACTACCACCACCACAAGTACTAGGCGATATCGAAGTTCTGTAGTCAGCCCAGGTTGTCGGACTTTTTAGTGCTCCAAATACCCGTAACGAATGCCACAGATGTTTGTATGGCACCCGGGACCGACGGTTTAACGTGTTCTCCGAGGCACGGAGGGGTGTCAATGTGTTGTAATGTGCTAACCTACTCGGTTACCACTTAGCCACGAGCCCCTCATCATCTATCTATCATCCTTAATTATTCTCACTAATATATTCGTTACTAAAACAATCGAATGTCTATTCAGTTAGGTGAACATTAAATGAATTTTGCTGGAAAACCCTCGAGTTATGTTGTGCAGAAATGATCCAATCCACAATTTAAAAAAAAGTGGGAAACTTTCGAAAATTATTCGTATTGTTATTGGCCAAAGACACAAGAACATGATTGTGAGTTGGTATAACCTTTAAAAAAAGATTTTTAGCTACCTGAATAAAATGTTTATTATAGAAATACAGATCATTTTCGATATTTTGGTATAACATTTTTATTTTAATCAGCTTAAGGCCTTTATTCATAAATGTAAACTGTATTCTTTGTCCCTTAATTCTCTACCTTTAGAGGTATAATATGTTGTTCAAATTTAAATGAGACCAACCTTGAGTACAGCCAAATCAATTAAAATAGAATTATAGAAATCGGTTCACAAATGGCGAGATATTGCGTATCCTACATACAAAAAAAAAAGTCGCATTGAGAACCTCCTTCTTTTGGAAGTCGGTTAAAAAAGACAAGTAGTAACGAACACATTACTACTATTTTTCTTAACCACTCCAGCTAAGCTTAACGCCTGTGTTAGGAGTAGGTTCACGTTGATTGTGTACTGAATGGGGTACGAACACACAACCCCTAATTAACAAGTCTGACGCATGAATAATTTGTGCACAACACTGTCCACGTGTAAGTCTTATTGATTCCGCTTGTTGAGCGGTTACCATAGTACAAAATGTCCCGGTTGCACTAATGAAAATTTAAATTATGAGTTCGATCGATGAACGTAGTGGTTACTTTGGTAATTTACAGCCACGATGTTTCCTTTTCCGAGACTACTCTAACGACAATGTGTACTAGAGGTGGCCTGTTGGTCGTATTTCAACCATAATTCATTTTTGGTTTATTTCATTGTAATATATACAATATACATAGAGCACACTGAAAGTTCTGCGCTCCTGGCCACTCATAAATTTTTGAATTTTGAATGTTATATGTTTTTAAACATAAGAAACTCAGACGTGACGGGAAATAGCTTGTCAATTATTTTTTATCACAAGTTGAAGTTCGTCGTCCCTAGCAAAAAAGGAATTAACTCGAAAAGATTTTAGGGCGATGATTTCTTATGATTTTAAAAGTTCACTGACTCCGTAAGACTGCACTGCTCGTCTTCAAAATGCTTTTGGGAGGTGAGCACCTTATTTGAGCACCGTAAGGCGTTCGTTTTCTCTCCATGATGAAATTCGTGAAGGTCGGCGCTCAACTGTGATCACTTAGGAAAATATGTGTGTCAGGCAAGTAATTGGAGAAAACCGGCGTATCACCTATGAGGAGATTCGGGGACATTTGGGGATTGGTATGAGCCAAATTTAAAAAATCTTACATCAACATTTAAAAGTTAGAAAACATTGTTGCCGCTGGATTCCTCATGAACTCACCCCAGACCTAAAAACGGAGTCATGTTGATTGGTGTAAAAAAATGTTGTTAAAGTACGATCACGGACGTTCAAATGCTGTGTATGACATTGTGACAGGATATGAAATATGGATATATTGTTATATGCCGGAAAGAAATCAACAGTCTTCTGTATGGGTTCTGTGTGGGTTCGAAGGTGACAGTAAACCAACAAAATTGAAGCAGACGAGAAACGTGGCCAAAAAATAATTGGGTTTTTTTTTCTCCTGGACGGGTCCTGTCTGCAAGATCCCACTTGAATAACAAAAGACAGTTAATGCTGTGAGGTACACCACCATTGTTTGCCCAGTGTTTTTAAAAAAGTTAGGGAAAAATGTCCAAGAAGTCGCATCCTATTGAACCATGACTGATTGAATGAATGAATGATTCGGCGCACACCGCGAACAAGACAAAGTCATTTTTGGCTTCTGAAAAGGTAAAGCTAGTGACCCATCCTGCACATACTCCAGACCTGGCACCATGCGGTTTCTTTATTTTGTTCGGATCATGCAGGAAAATAAAAAACCTGAAACGTTAATCTATATTTATAAAAATGAATCCCTATTTCCCTTAGTCATGGCATCACGCGTCAACGACATGACCGATTTCGCTATGTCTTTTTTTTGTGTTTGTTATTGTCAGGAGAATGTTCTACTGAAAGAAAACATTAAGGAAGTTGCTCGGAAAATTTTAAAATTTAAGAACACTTAACGAGGGACTTACGCGGGTGAAACCGCGTGGCACAGCTAGTAATATTTATTAAATTGAGATATGATACCTTTTTGTTTATCCAACATTTTGATCGAAGTGCACTGTTCGTCGGGATATAAGCTACTAAGCTAACAATTTCTCATCGTCAAGGTACCTAGGGAAGCAATCGAAATAGAAACCTCTGCGTTAATTGACTGCTTAAGAGGTGTTGTAAGGGGTCCAAAAACGGAACCTTATGAAATGTGTTATCTAATATATCTAACTATTAAGACACAGTCTACAACGAATCTCACATTATTCCTTTACTATATTTGATCCTACCTTCTTCAGTCTTCCAGATCAGTGGTTATTGAAAAGATAATGTATCATTTTGGTCATATTCTTTACACGTCGTAGTTGGCTCACGGTACCTTTTTCTTAATAAACCACCATTACTAAATAAAATTGACAGTGTAATAATGTAACGACATATTTTTATACATTTTTCTGTTCAAGTTCATTCCACAACTTAAATTTTTTTGTAACCAAAAACATTAGCAATTATACCATTTTATAAGCATTTTTTTTAATTCAAAATATGCGAAAGTTGTGTTATGAATGCTATTTACCTTTTATACTTGAAATGCTTATAACAGTAGTTGTCTACACATATTTATTAATTAACACTAAAGGTCACCTGGTGGTTGAATTTCGATTTAAATCATCAAGTTTTGAATGTTCTGTTTTACATCAATGACCAGTTTAACTTTATTTGTCTATATATAAAATTTAAGTCTACTAGTGTTTGTGTTAAAGTGCCTTAAAAGAGTTCAATTGGGACGCAACTGTCTGTAGTCAATTGTCTCACTTGTTGCTTGGAAACGGATCGAGCCAATGTCCAACAGCCCAACATACTAACCTTCTACATAATTGCATACACCACAGCAGTCCTGTGTCAATCGTTCGTTCTTAATGATGTTCACAGAACATAAATAAACGGTATCAATTGGTACCGTTATTACCGATCGTTCGTTTATTCTTTTTGTTTAATCATCTATATGATGTTGTGCCTTGTTATGTATTGGTTCGTCACGACACGACACATGTCGTTTTTGTCGCTAATTTAGTTTCATCAGTAACATGCTGACTGCAGCTACAACTCAGTCTCAGTTCCCGATTTTTAATTTGGTTATATTTCAGAGTAATAAAGTTGAAATTTGACAGAAATTAAGCCTTCCAAGATTTATATTCAAATATGTATTATTTTTGGTCCTCGAGCTCTGTTTTAGTCAGTACTCAATCAGTCAGTGGACGTGTAAATTAAATTTGAAGATTTCATTGAATTTCATTGAACCATAATTTATTTACGATTACTTGACACTTTTTCATCACAGTTTAAAGTTAGTGATTAGTTAAAATGATAATTAAAAATGAACGAACGAAAATTATTTGTACGTTACGTCTTTGACTTGGATATAGTTCAACTCGATTTAAAAATCGAATCGTTTATATTTGATACAGCTCCACTTTTCGAGAACATTATAGAACTTTATTACTAAGGCATTAATGATAATAAATGTCTTATACACTTAAAAAGTTCAATGTTTCTAATTGGGACTAGAACGCAAATTGTAAATATGAGACTGAGATAATGATTCTAAAACTCGGTTATTGCTGCTAAAAGAACGTTTATGTTTATCACTTTCGTGTACATCCCTATCTTGTACAAGTAAGCGAAACTTGATAAAAATTGTTACTCATACCACTATAAACCTTTAGCTTAATAAATCTCTAAATAAAAATACCATCATTGTATGCGTTGATTTATGTACTAAAACTTCCCGCCTTTTGTTTCAGGATAGTCGGCACTGACGCCGGCCTGGCATGACGCGTCAACTACGTCCCGCCTTGCCCCTATACCTTAACACACCCCTCTACGATCCAATCTTGAAAGTAATAAACACTCTCCTCTCCCTCTCCTTTCTAATCCTACCAATCGTGAATACACAAATGGTGACCCCAAACAGTATCCACGTTGGCAAAAGCAAGAATATCTCACCAGAAATAAATAATAATTATACTAAAATAGACGAATATGTAGTAACAACTAACGTAAATGAAGGAAGCGAGCTTATTAATACTGTAAGTAGCAAAAACTACCAAACACTAATCGATAGATTTAGGAGAAAAGATCTTAAAACCACAGAAAGCACAGGTTTCTCTAAGAATGCCATAGATATTGAAGATGAATATGACATCAATTTTGAATTAGAAGACGAAAGTATTTCTAATAAATTAGATAACAATTCCATGGAAAAGTTAAGATTTGATGAAGCAACTAGAAGTAAAATATTCAATGACTTTTCAAAAACTGTAAAAACTGTAAGTAAAAACCAATCTAAATTCGAGACGTTTGAAAACGTGACGATACCTAATAGTAAAGAAAAGGTAGGTCAGGAGGATACAAATATCAGAGATGATCTTTTAGAATCACCTACAGAAAATCCTACATCCTATCAAATTCCTTCAAACACGGGAGTTCAACAAACACCACGGACAAGATTTGTTGATAGTAAGTACAAAGATTAGTTATTTATTTGGACTTCAATTTGTGAAGCTGCTGAAACTGAATTTTTGTTTTTGTTCATTGAAATAGGCGTTTGTCTTCTATCTCACCTGATGGAAAGTAACTACGAAGATGAAGACCATCCACGTAGACGTAGACCATATCTATTAAAAATCTATTTTCTCTACTCTTGAACATTCCCGGACAATATTTGTCAGGCAAAATAGATGATGGCAATTCATTCCATTTTTTGGTGAATCGAAGTCAAAGCACTTAGTTCAACTCTTAGGTGTGTCAGTGGTCTAACTTCTGTCTGTGGTGAGGTTTCAATTATTTCGAAAAGAGCTTTCTCACACCCGCCATAGTGAATCCTTTTAAAAATTGATAATCAGGCGACTTTACGACCATGCTGAAGAGTGTGAAATTTCCTATTTGTGAGCATGTCGTCATTTATATGGACTACGGGCTCTTCGGTCAACAGAGTCTATAGCTTCAAGTTCAGTGGCGTAACAATAGGGTGGCAGAGCGGCAAAAATGCCACGGGATCCCAGGCCCGAGGGGGGCCTCAGATTGATGTGGTGACCACTGATGATCGCCGAAAACTGATCCATTCTATCATCGATCGATGTATTTGTTGGCACCCTACGGGCACCATCCAATGAATTAGCCACGGACCTCAATTGGTATAGTTACGCCACTGTTCAAGTTGGTAAGCAATGGTACTTTAGATTAAATTTAGCGATTGTCAAAACTCAAAGAAGTGACACTGATATATAATTACATTTAAACGACGTCTTTATTATACGGAAGGGTGAGCTTGATGAAATTAAATTTCGACTTCACCCGAGGCAAGGAACAGTAATTAATTTATCACGCTATACCTAAGTGTTCATTAGAACATTGCTATTCTGATATTTACTGGTTTAATAGCGTCATAAAATAAAAACTCAGTCTTAAAAATATGTTTAAAAAATTCATAGAAAATATTAAGCCATTGGCATCGAGTTTAAATATAATTCTTATCTATACTAATATTATAAAGCTGAAGAGTTTGTTTGTTTGGTTGAACGCGCTAATCTCAGGAACTGGTTCAAATTAAAAATATTTTTGTGTTGGATAGTCCATTTATCGAGGAAGGCTATATAACATCATACATGACAAATAGGAGCGGAGCATCAATGAAAAATTTTTACAAACGCAGACGAAGTTGCGCGGGTCAGCTAGTATCTAATAAGTCATTCTTTTCTGTATTAATAAGTAGACAAAAGTCTAATAACTAAAACATAAATAGATCCTTATTACTGTGAAATCAATTACCTATCATATTTTTGCGATGCCTTCTTCAAATGCGCAGAAATAAAAACGTCACCATTTTCTTCTATATTAAAAAACTCAGCTCGTAAGACTAAATATTCAGAAATAAACAAAATGTTATACGGGCTAAAAATAAAACAAACTTTATTTAATCCGATTTCGAACGCTATTTGCTCATCAAAAGCTCTATCGAAATAAAAAAAGACAATTTTATCAATACCTTTCAAAATAAAACAAAGCGTTCGTTAAGCGTATAACTATTTTATGTTAAAATTGCCAATTTATTGCACGAAACAGTTCACAGGTCCAGTCGAACAATTCTATAGTAGCTCTGTTTTATGATTTATTTTTATAAAAGGAGTGTAGACTTTTATGAAATAAATTTGTTAGAGAATCCGACTTTTATATTGTTCATCATGGATATGAATTATTCGAATTTTAAATTGAACGGAGATTGACTTAAATTTCTTTAGAAGAATATTGGTTCATTTTAGAACGATTTGTGAATTGCCTGGTGATACTGGTGATATGGCAGTTTGTAATGCGTAGTGCCAAATTTCATCTTACTTTTATTCCTCTTGGGATATTCTTAAAAAGTGCAGAAAGAAGAAAGAAAGAAGATATACATAAACGAGGATATATATTTAAGTTTGTTTTTAGGGTACCGTTCCTTAAAAGGCAAAAGGAACCCTTATAGTATCACTTTGATGTCCGTCTGCCTGTCTGTCTGATTGTCGAAACCCTTTTTCTCAAGGACGTAGACGCATCAAGTTGAAATCAATACCAAATACTTATGTCCGCGCTCCCTTGAAGCTGTAAAACTCAAGCTTCTAAGTCAACGCAATCAAAAGTAACTTTTGATTGCGTTGATTTAGCTTACATTTAATTTTAAGCTTTAGATTTGACAAAGTTTGAACATGTCACAGGTAAACCAAAACCTATGGGGTACTTCCCATTGACCTAGAACCTTGAAATTTGGTAAAAAGCAAGGTCTGACAGCACAAGTAAACCAAAAAATCTAAAAGTCCTTAATTTCTTGTTATATCACATAAAAAAATAGTTTTTATTTTATTTTATTTTATTTTACAATTTTAGGAAAACTTACAGCTAGAAATAAACTTAATATAATACTAATAGGTGAAGGCCAATTACAAGTTTTCACAGATAAGATAATATAGATAATATGGTCAAAAGTCGATATAGGTATATAATTATATGTATAACTTATTTGTTTATACTTGGTCGAAGAAAGCATTACATAGTTGTTTTTTTAATTTCGTGACACTAGTGGAGAAAATGATTTATGATTGCAAACTTATATTTTGCAGTCGGAAAGTTTACTTTGTCGTAAATCGATGTATGGGAGAGTATTTTTAGAACTGCAAAGTTAAGTTTGTCTTTTGGAACAGACGGGCAAAAATCTTCGAGAATTTATTCTCGAGATCTCAAAGCCTTACCGGAGATAGACTTACTATCTAGTTTGCTTACGGAATCCTTGGTACGCGAGTCAGACTCGCACTTGTCCGGTATCCGGTAAATTACTAGAGGAAAGGGACACAAAATTAACAACGCTACGCCCAAGTGACACAACTATGGTCACGAGTCACGACTCACGAGTGTTTAAAGGTAGGTCGGTAAAAAAGTACAGTATAATATATAAATTTTTCTTTATATTTTTTTTTGTGCTAGAGGGCAAACGAGCAGATGGGTCACCTGATCGTGACTACCGCCACCCATGGGCACCTGCAACTCAAGAGTCACAAGTGCTTTGCCGGCCTTTAAGGTGGAAGTAGGGGAAGGGAAGAAATAGGGGTGGAGAGAGGAGACGGGGGGAAGAGTTAGAGAGGGGGAGAGGGAAGGGTTATGGCCTCCAGTAACACAACACAATCATTGTTTCATTGCCGGATTTCTGTGAGGCCGTGGTATCACTCCGGTCGAGCCGGCGTATACGTGCCGAAGCATGGCTCTCTCACTTTATAATCGTCCTAACATCTTAAATCTAGCTGTTATTTAGCCGCACGAATCAAAACTAAATTCATATAATTTTCAACCTAACACTAAAGGCTAAAAGGAATTTTCTGGAAATTTGAGGAAGTAATTTAATATTAGTTTTTTTATTATTAATTAAAGAATTAGGGAAAATTACTTACTATATTAATTACTAACTAATTTTAGGTGTGAGAAGATCCCGGTTTTTATTCGCTGTGGTTCGTGAATTCAATCTATCCAACGATAATTAAAATATATTTTTTTAAGATCCTTTCTAAAATCTTCATTATATATAATAGCAAGATAACACAACGTTCCTCGTCAAACAAGAAATCTCATTTTACGCTTCTGGATTTAGAGTGACCATTGAAAAAGTAAATGTGACTTTTCATAGCCTCGTTTTCATCTCGCTGCCTCTATTCCCACTGCATTACGAACCTAGCAGCTTTAACAAATGTTACATTGTAACCTAAATTAATAAAATGTGTTTGACTCGTACTAAAATAGAGACTTTTATAATTATAGCGTAGTTTTCCAACATTTGTCTATTAATTAAACACGGCACACAAACTAAAAATGGAAGAAATATTAAAAATACTTTAGGTAAATGTAGGTTATTGTACATGTAGGTACGTAAAACATGGCAGGTATGTGTATGCAAAGCATGGTTTCAACTCAAGCATGTCAAAGTTGACTCAAGTTACATTTTAGTTTAGAAATGTGAACTTAAAATGCGTAACGCTATGTGGAGTTTGTCAAAAGTTACACGAAACTTGGTCTGGTATGTTTCACTACCTAGCTTGGGGTTAGTTGTTATACTAGTAGGATGATGGAAGGTGAGAGTTCGGGAAGGATAGAAGGGGTTATGGGTGGAGGGAAGGGTGGAAAATGGGGATGGGACAGGCTGAAGAGGAGGGGAAGGGTTAGAGCCTTTTTTTTCCGAGTCCATTTTTAGAGTCCAATCAGTCTTTCTCTATAATAAATTACCTGCAGAAATTAAAGGTATTTACAGTACAAACTTATTTAAAAACAAATTAAAGTCACATTTATTGAGGAAAGGCTATTATAGTATTAACGAATTTATAAATGACAAACAGCGGACATAATAATGAATAATCTGTATTTAAGTTAATGACTGATGACCTTATTTAATAATAGTTTTTTTTTGTGTATTTTGTCGTATAATGTAATACTTAAAGTAATGTAATTTTTTAATTTATTGTAATACAATGTTTAAAAATTCAATTCGTGTACCAATTTTCAACACAATGTATATTGTTATGAAATAAATTACTTATGACTTATGACTTATGACTTATGTGCGTGTGGAAACCCCCTCGGGCCGTCACCCCACCGGGGTTTTCGGTGGGGCGGTGTGTCAGAATCGAACCGAATAAAACCACATGGTGTGCCATAATACGCCTTATGTAGGAGGGATCCGGGAACAGCTTTTATTAAGACATCCGGAACCCTCCAAGCGCCTGCCCGCAAAAGCGCGGGCACCACCTTCGGGTAAAAAACCTCTCAATTACACACAATCACACTCAGGGCGGCATGAGGCGCTGGTAAGCGCGCCTCCGCCGCCCGGTTCGCCGGCGGCGAATTAGGCCCGAGTGGAGATCGTCCTCCCGGACCGTTTCCGCCGCCTCCTTCTGCGTGATGATGTCCTCACAGAAGGTCGCGACCGCCGTAAAATTCCTGTCGCTACCGGCCATGGAGCGTATGACGGTCGGTAGCGAGAGATCCCCTCCGATGACTGCAGTGAGGGCCCGACGCTGCGTCGCCCAGGCGGAGCAAACCGCCAGCGTGTGCTGAGCCGAGTCCTCACTGCAGTTGTAGTGGTGACAGGCGGGACTCAATTCCCTCCTAGCGACCGAGTGCAGGTACTTCCCGAAGCAGCCGTGCCCGGAAAGGACCTGCGTCAGACGGAAGGAAAGGGTCCCGTGCTGCCGCCCTGCCCACTCGACGATGACCGGCTGGAGCGCCTCCACGGTGGCAAAGCCAGCACGTGGAGCCTCCAGCAGGGACGACCAACGAGCAATGGTGGCTCGGCAAGCGGCCTCAAGCCATTCGCGTACCTCTTCGGGCGGGGGCCGACTGCCGCTTCCCGCCCGGAACTCAGCCGTTTGCCGATATACTTCGGCGAGCACTTCCACCTCCAATTCCCACGGGGGAGTCCCGGCCAACGTGCACGCCGCCTCCGTCGACACGGTGCGGTATCCGCGTATGGCTCTAACCGCCATAACCCTTTGAGGGTGCCAGAGGCGCGCCCTATTCTGGGTGGTCAGAGCCTCCGCCCACACCGGTGCACCGTACAGTGCCATTGACCGGAAGGGTTAGGGCCTCCGGTAACCTCACTCACTTGGCGAAAAGCAATGCAAGCATTCCTTCTCTGCCGGTTTTCTGTGAGGCCGTGGTATCACTGCGATCGAGCCGGCCTATACATACCGAAGCATGGCTCTCTCACGATACCTAAGGTTGTTAAATAGATGTTGACTAAATCTTAACTAATATTATAAATGCGTAAGTGAATTTGTTTGTCACGCGTTCACGCCCTAACTGCCGATCATCATAAAATGTTCTATTCACATTGTCAGGAGTACAGAAAAGGACATCCTTTTCATCCCCAATAAAGTACTGTTCCCGAGGGATAGAAAAATAACTTTAACGCCAGCGAAAGCTCGGACAAAAGGTAATATTTTATATATATGTACAGCAATCCCCAAACCTATTGGCCGGGCTGAAGTTAGCCGCGAGCCGGCTGTCTATTAGTATTTCTGTTGTAATTGTTTGTTATTTGTTTAAAATTAGTATCTATTTAGAAACTTTGATCTAGTACTCTATTAACATCGAAGTCATATTTGGCTTAGTAATTTCCCACTCGATTGTACCATGCTCTAGATGGCAGTTGCGCCAACTTCAGGCCTCAACTTGGAGAGTAATGTACTTCCTACAATTTCACCGTAGCCACGGTATTAGTGGTAATCTCGGAATCAAATCGACTAAAATCACACTTCGTTCTAGCTAGGCTATGTAGATTTTCTCTAAACTTCGGACAATCGATGTTGAAAGATATGTTTTAAGCCAAGTATTCACTAGGGGACATGACGCGGAGACACATCGCCCGATTTTCACGTGGTATGATTCTGCGACTTCGTGGGATATTATCGATCGACATTTGCCTTTTTCATATTAACCAGTTATTGGATAGTGTAAGCAAGAGCTCGAACACATCAGTTTGTTTCTTTTTTTTCAAGGAGTAGGATCATCAGAGCTTAATAAGTAAGGAAAAGAACAGCACAAAAGTGACCTCATTGGTATTATGCGTATTTGTAAACAAAGGCTTAACATTGAGTGGACCGAGCCCTTGTTCTAAAACTTAGTTGAATAAATAAAGTACAAAAGCTATAAAAACCTTAACCGTCAAACCTCGTAGGAACTTTCCACATTACTGCTTTAATACTGCTCTCTTATAAGTATGGTGGTGTATATTAAAATCGTTTCTAAGGAAAAATATTTTAATATACCTAACATAAAATACGAACTTAGCCATCATTCTTCTAAACTTTTGTTATGAAATTGATAGCATTAGCATACAGTTTTATAAGTATTTTTGAACTCAAAACGCGCTCAGTATATTAGGATTTTTTAAGACGAACAAATATACGCACCATGTATACCAAGTAGTACAGAATTTGTAAGCACACTATTATTAGTTTTCAGATTAAGATGACTAGGTAAAATATTATAAGTAAATAATTAATAAGGAAACTAGTTGTTCACAACTATGTATATCACCTCGATAACAACAACCTCAATAACAATTAGTTTCCCTATTAATTATTTACTTATAATATTTTTAGTAGTCAGCTAAATCTCTGTTTCCATGTGTCGATGTTAACTCTCACACGATTAATATTATACTATGAATACGAACACAATTGAATAGTATCTGAACACGCAACAGTAGTTCTACTACAAATTGAACAATATCCAGTAAGTGAAATAAAGGTATCGGTGCTGTTAGACTTTACGATAAAATACACACATCAAAAGAGGCAACATGTACGGTCTTGAAAAATTTTACTATTGTAATATATTTATATTTCTTTTATAAATAATGACCAAGCATTCTTTGATGCATTAGTGACTAAAGCAACAAAATCCATCATTCAATTGTTCATTTAATCACAATAACGTTAGTTAGTTAGTCAGTTAGACCGAAATTAAACTTTTCATGTTTTACAAAATTAAATAACGATTTTTTTTTATATTTCGTAATTCAATACAAAGTGTGACCACCGCTGTTGTTTAAAACTTGTCGGCAATGATTTTTCATCGAAGATAAGATTGTTTATCTGATCCTGCGGTAATCGCTCCCAATGGAATTTTAACAAGTCTTTCAGTTGTAGGGTTGTCGACACTCCGTCCAGGTTCTCTAGAACATATCTCTGGAGCATGTTGCCAACTACTCTCTAATCCTCCGAGCTGTGTGCAAACGCGCATTGTCATGCATCAGCGTGAAATCTGAGCCAAGACTTTGTGCAAATGGGTGAACAAGTGTCTGTTCTTCGTAATACCTGCCCATACCATCACTGTGGAGCCACTGTAAAGGTGCACTTCCTGGACGCATCTCAGCCGTTCAGCATTTCAGCAGCACTTTTACTCTTCTCGTATCAGGCCTAAAACCCATTGCTCTTGGATCCATGTCAAGAGCTCCGTACACCATTCGTTTCGACGAGCGCGATTCCCATGGCATATAGATTGACACCTAATTAGGCATCGTGTTCGTAGACCGTATTCATACAGCCTATTTCTCACGGTTTGGTGGCTAACAACAACACCGCTTGAGAATTGTAGCTTTATCTCCCGGGGTGTTAACATCGGCTGACGTCTTGCAGTCAGTTGTATATATGTGTCGGTCCTGTCGAGCAGTTATACTCCTTCCACGTCCTGGGTGTTGCTCAGCAGGATCCCCTGTATTAACATAGCGCTGCCAAAGACGACAAATCACGCTCCTATTGAAACCAAAATGCCAAGATACCTGGGACTGATTTCTTCCCGCTTGTAGTATTCCTACAGCCCTCTGCATTTCAACAGCAGTCCAATGGCGTCGCTCCATTACATAAGAAATGACCTACCACTTCTTTTTTTCGAAAACTGTATATCTCAAAATGATAAAAGTGAGATAAATACCAAATGTATCAAGCAACGAAAACACATGAGTTCGGGAAAAAATAATTAACTTTTATTTTAATGAAAACACACATTTGAAAAGTTTCTATTTTTAAAATCAGCCAGTATATGTTTTCGAGAACAAAAAAGATTGTATACCATCTACTTTGCTAAGAAAAAAATAAAATATCAAAGAAAAAATAAAATAACATGCAGTTTCTGTAAATTATGCGTGTTGCTTAGCCTTTTTTGATGTGGTATTTATGCAATAGGTATATGATTGTATTGTAAAGGCTACAAGAGATGTAGGTTACAAGTAGGAGGTTTTTTATTATTTTTTTATCTATGGCAGCCTGTACAGCACATAAAATCGGTATAATCTCGAGTTTTTTTTTTTCAAATTTATGTTGGCAGGCAAAGGCAACAAAACCATTCTGCCATTACAATTTATACACCCCGTAGTTTTGTCGGAAGTTTTAAACAATTTAATGAGTTCAGAACTTTTCAGCGTTATTTCATTGTTATTGTAACTTAAAGTTTTTGTAAAACAAATAATTGTTTTAGTTATGCACGGCTGAATTTGAGTGGCACAGATTAAATTAAGCGCAGTTGGATTGTGCGATAAGTGGATTATGTAACGACTGTTTTGTGAAGTATGAAAATGTATAATGTTCTTTTTTGAAATTGGAAAAAGGTATGTGTGTTGGACAGTATGTGTGTTGAAAAACAAAATCAATTCTATCAGTTGGATATTGCTTTAGCTTAGAAGTAACTTAATTAGTTTCCTGCGGTGTACTTGCACTCTTGGCAAGGATTCTAGAAAAAGCCTCTATCCTTTTCCTTGAGTATAACATTGCGCGTGTTGACAAAATTGTTCCTGGGAGAACCATGCTTTGAGTGATACCACGGCCTCACAGAAAACCGACAGTGAAGCAATGAAATCATTGCTTTTCGCCGCGTGGGTGAGGTTACCGGAGGCCCTAACCCTTTCTCTCCCCCTCAACCCCTTATTCCCGCCCTTCCCCTATTTCCTCCCTTCCCTTCTCTCCCCCCTCTCCCCCTCTTCCTCTACTTCCACCATAATGGGTGGCGGTAGTCATTTACCATCAAGGTGACCCGTCTGCTCGTTTGCCCTGTATACCGTTACCATTGTTACAGTAATACTTTCAAGCAAAATAGGTATGTGTGTCATATTCTCATCTTTCGACGTAACTTAAACATTGTAAATTATAATTCGAGTTTACCCAAAAACATAATAAAAATTAAAAAAAACTCAACTTACAGATAATCAACCACTACTACTGCATAAAGTCAATTATATCAAACCTTGGTCCATCTATGCATATAATAGAACATTTATTGACCAGCTCTCATTACAGGTCCCTATACTAGTAAAATATTGAATCATATAACAAAGAGAAGAGCAATTAAGGCCTTCCAGCCATATCCCTGCGAGAAGAAAGGCGGTAACTTACCAAAATGTACGCGGTTCACAATCTTTGGAGTGAGAATGGTCTGGCAAAGACATACACCCAGTCATCGCGTAACTCCAACTGGGAACAGTCGAGTAGGATGGAGATTGTTCGCCTTCACGTCGGCTCGCTCGAAATAGTGCATGACTGGTGGAAAGCATCAAACTTAAAAAAATCATGGTGAAGTGACACAGAGGCACTATTAATTGAAATTATTAATATTTTAAGTCGGGGCCGTCTGACGAGGAAGTTTGAATGTTCGGAGGGACAAACGTTACAAAATACATATATGCTTGATATCTGTTCTGTGTAAATCTTACTTCACACTAACGTGACTTTTTCTTGATCTCATTAATCGTGATTGTGATTTTATCGACCCCAATGCATGTTACATTGGGGTCGGGAAAATCACACAAGTTATTTGACGACTTTCATAGTGAGGCAACGGATCATTTGACGGCAACGATGTTGGTTCAATACCCGCTCAATATAAATATTTTATTTACATTGGTTAAGTTGTTTCTATGTACAATATGAATACATTTACAAAAAAAACAAAATACTCGTATGTTTTTTTCTGCTCTATACCCTAGTTAGTGTGTTTAATTTTGGTCTAAACAAAATATTAATCTTATTTTATTTATAAAAACGCACTTTCGTCATTAACTCGTTTTCAAATTTTTAAAATCCTTACTTGCACATAATTTGTCGTTTTTAATAAAATACCTACAATCTCCTCTACATTTCCATACATAAACATAATTAATAGGAGAGATCGTTCTCCATGTACGCAGTTTCACAACCTTTTTGAAGAGTTTGTCTCTGGTTTTGACAACAAGAGACACCCGATCTCTTTTGAGCTGCTCAACCAAAACTAAACTTTAATTAGAAAACCGATAGATTGAAGTTGACACCGAAGTTATTTCTAGACTTATAAGGCCTTATCGACATTTACCATGTTCGCATTAATCTATTTATGAAAAAAGTAAATTGAGAGTATGAAAAATGACTGCTGATAAAAATATGCTCTAAAAAGTACGGCACAAAAAATAACTCTTGAGTGAATTTTTTTCCACCAATATTTCTTATTCAATTATGTATCATGGAATAAGTAAATCAGTAGTAATGGAGGAAGGCTTTAGGCTATATAACATCACGCTACGACAAATAGGAGCGGAGCATCAATGAAAAATGTTGCAAAACGGGGAAAATTTATCTTTCTCTCTTATCTTTTTTTATATTATATGAGGCAAACGCGCAGACGGGTCACCTGATGGTGAGTGTATACCGTCGCCCATGGATTTCTCCAATTCAAGAGTCACAAGTGCGTTGCCGGCCTTTGAGATAGGAGTACGCTCTTTTCTTGAAGATTTGAAGGTCGTATCGGTCCGGAAATATCGCAGGCGACAATCTCTTATGTGACTTATATACTTCAACTAAACATAATGATAGATGTAGTTATGTTAAGATGATAGCTGTTTTTGCATGCCACATTGTCCTTTTAAGTAAGTCGTCCAAGGTAGTATGTGACCAAGGCTATCCTCTTAACAAAAATAAACAAAAAGTCCATTACTTGATTATGTTTTATCTCTACTTGTTTTATAAATAGGTGCACTACTAATTAACTGCCCATCAAATAAGTGAAAAGTGACCCATTTACGGCCCGAAGGCATGCTGGGTCTATGTCTTGGCATACACGATATTAAATAGCCCATTACTGACTCACGAGTATGTTAAAAATCGAGAAAAGTGGAGAAATCTTGTATTTATTCTGAGTATGTCATGCTCGCCTAGAAGTCCTGCTGATGGTGGCGTATATGTTGGGTCGTTCAGTTCCCTTCGATATGGTTGATCTATATGATAGCTGGCGTGTGCGTCATGCTCGTGAACGGGTGCCGTTGGTCGGGGCTGGTCATCTCCGGACTGCTATTACTTAAATATGTATAGTAGTATTTAGCGCGTCTATTTATATTTTAGAATAATAGGTATGCTACATTGTCCTCACATTTCATTTACGCTTATAAGCAATGTAACCAGAAATTTGTAAAAAATATTTTGAAATAGAGTGTTCTTGGAGTTTCTTGCCTGTTCTTCTCCATAGGAGCAACTAGCTTCACGACTGACTTAGTCTGACTGACTCCTACTCCTGACGACTCAAAAATACCTATTATTGGTTTAATTGAAATAAATGGTTTTGATTTGATTTGATACATTCTGAAAACAACAATTGAAACAGTGGTCCTTTTTTTTTGTCAAATACCATAATTTTCTTAACAGTCTTTGCAAACCAGGCATTCAAAATAAACATAAACAGCGTGTTACAGAAAGGTGTGGTCATATTTTAGGGTCGTATAGTAGGCCCCGTAAATTACATAAGGCACTCACAATTTTAGAAAAAATCGTGATTTTTAATAAAAAATCTTATTTTGAAACTGACAAACTGAACTTGAAAATTGACTGACTAGCATAAATTAAACTATAGGTATTTAATACCAAGGATGTTGATGGAATATCCAGGCTTTTTTGAAATGGTGTTCATAAAAACATAAAAAAACGAAATGAACATAAAAAATCATTTTTTTTTTCTTTGAGCAATACATTTTTTTTTCTAAATTGTTTTTTCACGCTATCTAACCTGCTTATCGTCTTCACAGAACGCTCCTAAAATTTGACCACACTAGCACCAAGATGTTAAATTCTGAAACTTTAGCGACTTGTGCATATTAGATGTGTACATCGGAACTTAGGCACGTCTAATGCCCGATGTGGTCACTTGTGGGACCGTCCGGTAAACTAAAAGTAAATACTACCGTTATTAAGTCCCGAATTACACCACTTAAACGAAGATATAACCATAGATTGCATTTACCTTTAACATATACATGTCGCAGCGTTAAACAGTAACATAGTAATAATTTATTTAATTCATTTCCAATATTTGTTCATAGGTGGCAATCGTGACGTCATTCAATCGGTCTGTTTGCTGTCAACGTCAAAATGTTATCTATTTTATCTATCTAAATAGCATGTGTTCCGATATACACTGAGAGCACTGTAAGGTGTGACGTCTATTTAGTATACTGCGAAGCCGTTCCCTTAAAGTTAGCTATACTGGTCACTGTTTAAAACGGAACGCAGTCCAGTATACTGTCAGTTGTCAATTCAAGTCAATTGTTAAATCGCATAATCAAAGTGACAGTGTGACAGCACTGAGAGCACCGTACCTCGAAAACTCCAGTGCTCAAAGTACAAAAATGGCGACGTTTATGACGTCATATATTTCCATACCATACTGCGGCAGTATGCTGTCAGTCTATAACGGAACGAATTTCTCCCCAGTACGAGCACTGAACATGAACAGTGCTTGCAATGTACGGAACATACCCCTAATAACGTCACTTTAGACATAAGATGTCATTGTCAACAAGTGTGAATTGATTGACAGGGTATGAGATCATTTTGGTCGTCGAACATGCACGTGTTCGGTTAACCTCACGATCTCCACCAACTTTCATCGCGTTGAATTGTGATCATTGTGCTAGGAAAACATTCTAAATTCATTAAACAAGATCCAGACATTCCATTCGTGGTATTATTTCCTATTTTGTGAAAATGTACGAGAAAGATAGCGCTCCCGAAAATAATATTCCTGACGTTTTCAAAAGTTTTATTAAACCACAGATAATTTAAAAACATTAAACGAAAACGAACGTATTACACATACTGTTTTATGCTTTACATTTTTACATGTTTTTAACTTTTCACACGCGTATGCCCGTAACAAACGTATGTTAATCTAGGTCATGAAACAAACCTGTGAACTGAAAATATAGTTCTATTTAAATCCAATGTAAAATGGCTGAACATAAAACTCTATGTTTCATTGTTTGAGCGGAGAAAACGAACAGCACGTAGGTATACTTATCGTTAAACTGGATTGAACAAATAAGTGACAATTTATTTTCTTAGTTCGAGTAATCATTTCTAGTATTGTGTTTTTATTTTACCAAAGATTGCACTTAAATATGTTTTTGGTAACATTCCAACAACCCAATCGACTCAACAAAGCGTCCTAAAGAAAACCGATATGACAAGACGCTCATTGATACTTTCTACAGAATGACCTTGAAAAGGGTTTCCTATAGTAATGAATAAAGGCTTGTTTGCAAACTCATTAGAGACCAAAATCGAAGAAATTAAAGAAAAGGAGCTATATTTATTTTACGCTTATACAAAGGTATAGATAGATAGATAGAATATTCTTTATTGTACACCATTAATAACATACAGTGGAAATAGATCTCATATAAAATATGCGAGTACAATGGGCGATCTTATCGCTAATAGCGATCTCTACCAGACAACCTTTAGGTGGAAATAATTACAGAAATATTAAATAAAAACATATCAGTTGATGGTGTACTATTGAATATACAGACAATAATTTACACATATAGATATATACATATATATAGCTAGTTAGTAGATATTACATACTCCTAGTATTTTCGAAAGTAATTATGATTTTAGTTCTTTTTTTTCCCCCACTGATCATCTCCTCACCATGGCTACAAGTGAAGTGGTACGTCGCTATCGAACCGGCTAAAACCATACGGTGTTCCGTCACGAGTGAGTCTATTGCAGGGGACTAGGGTATACCCTAGAAAGGAAGTCCCTGAGAAAGGAATAAGGACATAATAAGTAGTCTACAAAAATTGGACTTTACAAAGGCTTCTTCAAGAGATCTGGTGCAGCAACCTGACAGCAGTTTATTCTGACTGCTTGCAGCCCCTCCTCTTGTTCCTACTTCTACCAATTATATATTTTAAAACTTATATTTGAATATCGATTCAAATATTCTATTGTAATTTTAACTTTACATTTTTTTTGGTTAAACATGATGTCACAATGAGTAAACAGAACATTTTATCAAAAAATAATTAATAAGTACCGCATACGGCCAAGAACTGCAATGTAA
The DNA here is from genome assembly GCA_963859945.1 of Euplagia quadripunctaria. Taxonomy (NCBI): domain Eukaryota; kingdom Metazoa; phylum Arthropoda; class Insecta; order Lepidoptera; family Erebidae; genus Euplagia; species Euplagia quadripunctaria. The sequence continues at coordinate 2,493,869 of OY982566.1, read as the reverse complement.
TCAATGAAACAACATTTAAACATTTTATGCAATCAGCTGGTCTTGACGACGCCGAACGTATAAGGTCATTCACCGTACCGCACAAAAAGAATACCTACGTTTGTAACGCATAGATTGCGTAGCGCCAAATGAAACTAATGACTGTAAATCCTTAATCTGGCATTTTTATGATGCTACGATAGCTCAAACCAGGCCAGTGTTGATCTAGTTGCAAGTGATTCCGACTGCTGAGCCAAAGGTCGTGGGCTCGATTGCCACCTAAGACAAATAATTATGTGATGTGCATGATTATTTGTTATGTGTCTATGTAATTTATGTATGTAATATGTGTGTGTGTAATTTATCTATAATACGTATGTATTTAATAATATATAAGTATGTTTATCAACAGTCTGGTTGCCATAGTACAGGGTCTGCCTAGTTTGAGATCGGCCGTGTGTGAGGTGTGTCAAGTTATTATTATTATTCTTACATATATTACACATAACTATCTAGAAACAAACTAAGCATGGCTAGTAACTATGGGTTCTAGCACTCGGTTAAACATACTTTTTTTTAAATTAGATACAACTATACTTAAAAAGAACCAGAGAAATTGAAATAGACATTTTCATACATACAAATATTTGCACTAAACGGGGATGGAACCGGCGACTTCCGACATGAAATACTCTACCATCGCACCATAGATGTCACCAAAGGGAGTCTCTTTGAGTGGCTGTATTTTTATGTTTATTATAATCAAGATCACTTCACAGCCTTTAAAAATGTGGTCAAGCAACATTATCTATCACTGTAATATCTTTATTTTCTTATTGTTTTACATAACTAAAATCAAAATCATATGTGTAAATTCTTGTCTGTATTTTCAATAGTACACCATCAACTATTATATTTTTATTTAATAACTCTGTTATTATCTCCATCTGAAGGTTGTGTTTTTTTTTTTTTTTTTTATCGTGTGGAAACCCCCACGGCTCATCACCTCACCGGAGCTAACGGTAAAGTGGTATGTCGGAATCGAACCGACTAAAACCACACGGTGTCTGGTAGAGATCGCTATTAGCGATAAAACCGTCCATTGTACTCAATTTTTTAAGATAGTGTTTGTTACAACTGTACAATTTGTTATTAATGATGTACAATAAAGAATATTCTACCTATCTATCAATGTTCTCGTTTCTCTGAAAAAAAATTTCGTCATGCTTTTCTTATGTTTAAAAATTATTTATTGTTCATTCATTAGACACCGTAAAAGTAGTTAGTTCAGTTTCCAATATAACGGCTTTTTTATGGTATGCGGGCAAACGAGCAGGCGGGTCACCTGATGATAAATGACTACCACCGCCCATGGGCACCTGTAACTCAAGAGTCACAGTGTGTTGCCGCCCTTTAAGGTGGGAGTAGGAGTAGAGGGCTAGGGGGGGAAGAGTGGGAAGAGGGGAGAAGGGAAGAACGGAAATAGGGGAGAGGGAAGGGTTAGGGCCTCTGGTAACCTCACTCACGCGTCGAAAAGCAATGCAACCATTGCTTCCGGTTTTCTGTGAGGCCGTGGTATCGAGCGGAGTCAAGCCGAAGCCGTGCCGAAGCATGGCTCTCCCACTTTATATTTTGATTTACAGCCTCTCTCAGTTGATATCCTAATAAACTAACAGCCCGAACAAACGTCTCAGCCAAGCGAGTGCCTTACAATACACTATTTCAGTATTCGGCACGGTGTTTCTTTCACTTTGTATATTAAAAGTAATATTCCATCCCTTGGGAACGTTACTTTTCTCTGGATGAAAGATACTCTATACCCTTCTTTGTATCCCTGGCAACGTGTATTCAAAATTTCACGACGATCGGATGAACGTACGATACGTAGATTTTTATTTATTAGAAGATAAGATAAGTTAATCTGAGAAGTATTAAATTGTGTGAGCGAATTAAATCTCTTGCTTTATTACTTATGAACTTTTCTTACCGCTTATGACTACTTTCATAAAGCTGTTAGAACCGGCAAATTGCAAAACGAGTTTCGCGAAGTTCATATTATGAGCTCGCTTTATATGCAATGAAGCACTAACTATAGATTAGGTAACACACCCGGCTGTAGGCAATCTAAACTGGTGATGACGGAGGTCTCACCACATTTAACTTGCAGACTGCTCAGTCTCAACCGACTTCACATCAGAATAGTTGTAGCAATCATTACGGGTCACTTAGCCCTAAATCGGCACCTATTCGCCATCAATGCGACAAGCAGTCCTCTATGCAGAGACTGTCTCAACGCAGAGGAAACGGCCGTCCACGTTGTTCTGGAGTGCGAGGGATTGGCCACACAATGGCCAAGTATCCTCGCGGGAGCGAGGTCACTCCTGTAGAAGCCTGTGAACACCCCAGGATGCTTCTGTGCTTCTGGAAGGAGCTAGGCTGGCTCAACTAGTCAGCTTATCTGAACGCATAATGGACCGCCTATGAGTCTAGATGCGGAAATAGAGTCCTATACCAATACCAATATAGATTAGGTAAGCGTAAAAATGTCGATTAATGTCGTCAAAAAGCTCTCTTTGTGCCTTGAACTTCAACAGTCTTGATACACATAACTTTAACTGCACTATTAGACCTGGGTTACATTACGAGGTTTTCTGTTAAAGGCATTTATTTTTTCCTTTAAGAACATTTTGCCTGCTTATGTTACGAAGTGTTGGTTATAAAATCTTCCATGAAAATAGGTCCTGGAGATGGCAGTAAGCGGCATGTGATACGGCGCATTAAGATAAAACCAGCAAAATTTGGGTGTAGCTTGCATAAAAGAACCTCAAATCGAGATATCATTTTTTTTATTATAATAACTTATTGTAACTTCATGCTAGAGTCATGCCCTTTCAGTGATTTAAGTAAGTGTTCCTTTTTCAAATGCGCTCTGTATATATTAATTAATCATCGAAATTTCCAACCAATTCACAAATCTTTATCTTCATGATAATGAAAAGATAATAAAACATTGAAAGCAAAGTCCGCAAGACACACTTTGTTGTTTACCGAGGTTAAAAGGACTGAGCTATATTTTTACTAGCTTGTGTACTAATTTAAATTTTAAATTAGTTTACTAGGAAGGTATTGTAGGGCTGTAACGCTGTTATCAGACGACTTAGCTTAGAGAACAAAAATATTAACATTAGGAACTTCACTGTGGCTATCACATTCTGAGAAATTTACTATAACTAAATAGCATTGCATAAATAACGCACAATGTCTTTATTGTTGCTACTTAAGATAAAATCTTACTACATCAGATATTGAATGAAACTCTTCTTTTATCCATTATTGAAGTTATACTTCTTTTGGCGCGTTATGTAAAAATTATGAGAGTAAATTTTTTACGATGCGGGCGCACACCGTCATGCAAATCCGACGCCCTGAAGTTAGCTAGTCAACATTTCAGTTTTTTCAAAAAAAGTTACTAACTTCACGATAGTGATAAAAATGGTTTTTACATATTTGAGTACGTTTGTAGAATTTGAGGTTAGTTGACGGTATGTATTATTTATGATAATTTACTGTGATCATAAGTGATAAAAATGGTTTTTAGATATTACTTTGAGTACGTTTGTAGAATTTGAGGTAAGTTGACGGTATATATTATTTATTATGCTATTTAAATAAACTTGACTTAACTAGATAAAAGTATAACTTCTTACGTGCGTACATAAGTACACAGACACTTTTTTTGTTATATATATCTGTAGATTTCGGCTCGAATGTTTCAGTTCCTTTACCCTTGAAAAACCTACTCAATGTGAAACCTAAAACGATCGGGATAGGTGCCTCTGAAGAGCCCGAAACTAATAGAACAGCCCCGAAATACACCCATACAACTGATCTTAATATACCAAGAACGGATCGGTTGGAACGGTAGTAAACGTCTCACATATAGGTCATCATAATATTATTACATGACCAGATTAAGATGAAACAAACGGATATTGTGAACTTTTTGAATAAGCCGATTGATCTAATGAATAAATCTAAAAAGGTATTTCACAAACAAAGCAGATGTTATGAGAATACATTAGGATCAAATTCACGATGCTTTTAATATAACATTATCCGGATTTATGTACAACTAGCAACCCGCCCCGGCTTCGCACGAATAGCAGAGACATCTTCAACAATCATCATCATATTTCAATCAACTGACAGAAAACCTTAACAAATTTTATACCGAAACCTTCCTCATGAATCGCTCTATCTATTGGTGAGAACCGCATGAAAATCCGTTCAGTAGGTTTTGAGTTTATTGCGAACGGACACACAGACAGACGCGGCGGGCGACTGTGTTTTATAATATGTGATGTATACATACGAGAAACCTACCGGGGGACAACCCGGCAAGCTAATTATTGGTAGTTTTTTTTAAATATAGAATGTTAATTTTATATTATTCGAGCTAGAGTCACTATTCGTTTTATGTTTTCAAGGAATGCGTCTCATGTACGTATTTTGATTATCTTATCTGTGGTACAGGTATATTGTATAGAAAAAACTACACATATATTTATTGTGAGACAAGCACCAGCAACCAAGCATACGGCTCAATGACGGTAAACGATTACTCGTGTGCATTATTATTACTTGGAAGACGAGTGATGTCTTTTCATTCCATAAGATCCGATACTTACCGAAAGTTACCGAAACTATCGGATATCCGAAACCGTAACCAAATCTGATATGAAAGTTTCGAATAGAAGCGGAATTTAATTTGAGATGTCTTGACAGGTGTTTATAGATGGTTGTTTAATATTGTCCTGGTTTATTATAATATTTTTTTCATTTTTAAGTAAATCACACTTAAAAATGGGTAGCTAAAATAATCACTTACAAGATTTATGGCTTTTATCTGTGATTGTAGTATCAAATGATGACGGAAATGAAGTCAAATCATGACCTACATTTACGCATGTATTTTTTATTACAATTCCTTAATAAAATCTAATATCCGTAACTGAAACTATCTGAAACTGTCGGATAATCCGATAGTTTATTTATACAAAATAAATTTCATTTCATATTATTCTTTTAAGACCAAGTTTGAATGTAAATGCCATTTTTTAAACGTTTTAATCACGAATGTGCCAAAATACTGAAATAAAGTTGTGATTTTAAATTCGAAAAATCTAATTTGTACCATTTACATACGACTACTATAGGCAAAGTTTAATTAATTTTCCATTGTAACACTTGCTGGGTTTTACGGAAAGTTGCTAGAACTAGTTACACAAATGTCATGTAGTTGCCCTACATTTTTACGTTATACTGATTCAGAGTGTTATAACAAGTTATCGTAATTTTCATTACAGGTATCATAATTTCTATTGCTTGAAATTTTCGGTAGGTACCAACTAATGCCAAGATTATTGCTCTTATATTTGACTCTTCTTCCCTTGCTTTCAATTAACTTTTCATAATAAACTGCTAAATTTGTTATTTAAAGCCTGTAGATCTTTTATACAGATTTTAAACCTAGTACCGACTCTCATAGATGTTGTTTCAATAGCGTCTGTAATCATTGTAACTATAATTATTTAAAGAATTTAATCAGTTTATTACTTCCATATGCACATAAGACTTCGTAACTGGATGTGTTAATGTATGTTTCATATAGATGATACTTTTAAATCCTGTGCCAGCTTTGTTGGATTGTTGGTTAGATTGGGGGTAGCCATGATAAGGTTATCAGCTTGTTTTCATGTTTCCATAGAGTTTTTGTTACATTTGTCTTTAGTTTTCCTGAAGCTGTTGTTTTCTTTAATTTATTTCTCATAAATGCTAATCTTCTTATCTTTTGAATATTGTTGTCATTGTGATATGAATATACAGCTTTAGAGATAAAGCGCGATACAGGCAATATGGCATTTTAAAATTTGTGCAGTTTTTTTAATCATGACAATGACTCTCAATTTTCATAATCATGAGTCAAGTCAACGCAAAATACCCGAGTGTCAAAATATGCATCACATTAGGCCGTATTTTTTAATTGCGTTGAACTAAGACTTAAGTTTTTCATTTAGTTTTTTATTTTTGGTACGCAACCAATTAAAATTTTAATTTTTTATGACTCAATTCACTAAAATTTAGATAAGAATATAAAACCGAACATTCAGCTTAAATTGAGATTTTAAGTCTTTGTTACGTGTCATGAATGTTACATTGGTAATTTACATTTACAATGTAACGTACGTTATCACTTATTAGTACGAGTTCACTGTTGATACCTGTAATCTACTAGCTGTACCTGGCATGCGTTGCAATGCCTATTTTAAATTATTTTATTTGTGCCAGAAACCCTCGCGGGCGTTCTCAGAAGACCCTGTTAAAGTTTCATCACAATCTGATCAACGGTTTATAAATGCATATAGGACAAACTAATTTAAAGCGGCGATAGCGTAATGGCTAAGGCGTCGGACTTGCGATCAAGTGGTTGCGGGTTCGAACCGCTCCCAGTACACTACCGACGTTAATCCACTCCTAACACAACCGTTAAGCTTAGCTGGAGGGGTTAACAAGAATACTAGTAATATGTCACCTTTAAAAAGAAATCAATAAATCAATCAAATCAATCAAATTCTTTATTTCCAAATAGGCCTTATAAATAAATTTATATAAGTCGTTGCACAAATGTACATTATTGATGAAAAATATGGTGTCTCTACTAAAATTATGTTCGTTTTAGGCTATTCTTAGCAATTTAGTTCCTTACCTTCTGAAATACATACTTACATTGATTTTTATTTATATAGATACACGTTCATAGAAATCTTACAGTTTAATATTTAATATCCAATTGTTATGCAACCTTCCTTTTTCAATATCCACACTAGTTTTCTATTCTTTACTGGAACCATAAAATGTCCCACTTATTTCGCACAAAGCTATAACAGACGGAAACCTATCAGGAACGTGTGATTGAATACCATTGTGCCGGTGTAAAAACACTTTATATGTATAACAAGCACGTCCCGGATACATGGGTAAATGAAAAAGTGTTGCCATTCACTTTTTCAAAAGAACCACTTGTTTAAGCTAATAAATTGGTTCATATATGTACAGTGTTTATATGGTCTCACGCTGCATATTTTAAAGAATATAACCTGGCTTTTGAAGTTGCCAGTTTTGATGTTTCATATCTTTTTCTACTTATGATTTTTTCATCACAAAAGAATGGCAACTATGTTGCGACATCTATATACAAAATCCTGTCTGCACGATCCCACTTGAAGAACAAAAGACAGTTAATGCTGAGTGATACACCAACGTTTGTTTGCCCAGTGTATTTGAAAAAGTGAGGGAAAAACGACCAAGAAGTCGCATCCTAATGCACCATGACAATGCTTGCACACCGCGAACAAGACAAAGCAGTTTTTGGCTTCTGAAAAGGTAGAGCTAGTGACCCACCCCGCACACAGTCTAGACCTGGCACCATGCGATTTCTTTATTTTCCAAGAAATTAAAGATTTGATGAGAGGTATGACATTTACGGGGCCAGAAGAGGCCGTGATAGCTTATAACCAGCTTCATGTTTTCAAAAATGGTTTGACCGAATGAAAAAGTCTTAAAAATGTAATAAAGAATACTTCGAAAAGCAGTAAATATATTACATGTAAATTGTTACTGACTGATTTGACTTAAGCAAGACTTTCAGTGTACCCCACGTAATAGTTATTATTTTTTTATAAAAATAGCTCCTTTCGAACGTATTTATTCATATAGAGATAAATTGTGAATATTTAGCCCAATATAAAATATGTGAAGTGCTATTTCTTATTCCATCGCTTCTTAGTACACAAACTCAGAGCTCCGAGATGAAACGAACCAAGTTCTGCGAACATAATATAAGTAATCTTTTTCAGTTCAATTCAGTTCAGTTACATTGAATATTTAGACTGAATTTTTACATTAAAACTAAACTAGATCTATCTCGCGTCTCCTGGAAAAGAAGCCCTATAAAACTATAAAGAGCTAGCAGCACCCCGCGGTTTCACTCACGTAAGTCCCGATCCCGTAGGAATATCGGGATAAAAAGTAGCCTATACGTTAATCCAGGTCTCTAGCTATCTACATTCCAAGTTTCATCACAATCGGTTCAGTGGTTTTTACGTGAAAGAGTAACAAACATCAATCCTGAGCGCTGAGAGCGTACTCCTATCTCAAAGGCCGGCAACGCACTTGTGACGTGAAATACTTTGGGATATATTACACAACGCTATCTTTAACCAAATTAAGCATACTATTAGGTTTAGATTTTATAAAGATAAACATACTTATATATTTTTTGTAAATAATAACACAAATATTCACATACCCACGATATAGATCCCGGAAGAGGTAGGATCAGGTGATTAAACATCCACATTTTGCCAGCTTAATTTTATCCCACTCACGTAGTAGAGGGTAAGCCAATTGCCGCCAGCCGGGCACTTTGGGAATTAAAGAAGGGAAAATTGGGTGTATTTTGAAAAGGAAACGTAGGCAAGAAGGAAAGGGAAAGGATAGTGATTAAACGGATGTATTGGGAACTGTAAGCTCGAGAAGGTCAGGCTATTGCCTTCAGGTCCAAGCCCTCTAATTAAATACATATTGTCACGCCTCTGTGACATTCCATAGTTCGAGCTTACGAGTTAGTTGGAGTTTCAATTATTCTCCTCTCACTAGCGACCCTGAAGTCCTAGTACCAAGTTACACCCCGGTCACAGCAATATATATATTCATACCTACAAGATTTGTACTGAGATTTTTCTAGAATTATAGCTAAGAACACTCTCGATTAAGTAAAATTTAAGCAATAAAAACTTAATCGAAATCTACAGGTAGACCAGTTTGTGGCCAGTGAAACGTGGTCGAAACGTCAGGCAATTCAGAGGTGTGTATTACTTATTTCGTGATCGCGTTAATGCGCAATATAATATATAAATACATAATTAAATCATTAAACGCGAATGTTTTAAAGTTAGTTAATCATAATCTGTCCATCAGTTAAGGAGCTATGCAGGCACGAACAGACACAACGATACGCAGTCATATGAACCTTATAACACCCCTCCTTTTTGCGTCGGGGGTTAAAAAAGAAATATGAACATAATCGCGATTACTCTTACAATATACTATCATTGGCAATACTGACACAGTAATAATCTTTATTTATATTAAGAAATGACATAAAATGTACATAGTTTACTACCGTATATCATTATCAACTTATTGTTAACCATTCCCGTGCTAGAAATAAACCTGTGTTACAAGTAAAGAGGCCCCGTCAAGCACGCGCACTTCCGGTAGTACCTAATATGTTTATGGTAGCACTATATCACTACTGAGCCCTTAAGGTAGGCAAGCCTGTGGTTGGACCCCAGTCTTAAACCTATAGAAAATATAGTTGAGTAGAATAAACAAAGTTGAATATTTATAATACAATATTTAAAAAAATTGGAAAAGCTAAAATCCTCTCGGGTCTCGAAACCTGATCAAATCGATGAAACCCATTAAAAGTTGTAATCAGGTCTCCGTAGGCAACATTGTGTATTGAGACAATAAATTTTCTTTGTTGGGAGCTTCACCTTTGTTTTAAATTTAAATTAAACCCTTCAAATATTTTCCTTTAATATAAGTTTACGCCCATTTTCAATCAACGTACGTTTGATTTCTATAAATATAGACCAGCCTAAGAGCTGTGATGGCAAATTTTGTTTAAATTTGCATTAAGATTAAATTGTGGTAGAATATCAGGTGCCATGTTTGGAATTTTAAATCAAATTTATTTAATTTCTACAATATTATATTCATTATAAGATACACATTGACGATAACATGGCAATCTGTAAATCCTATTTCACCTCATAGAATACACGAGTAGAGGATAAACAAAGAAAAGATGGATAGTCTGCATGAAAGAGGATTTGGCTATAAAGGGAGTAGGTAGTGAAATGACGAATAATAGCGTAGAGACGAAGAAGAAAACCACATTGGGTCAACCTCAAATAAAATTCGGAGAAGGGTAAGAAGATGTTGATGATTATTAGAAAACAGAATTCACTTTTTGACGTAAGTAACAGCCGGGTTAACTTTCTGTGGAGTTCTAAATAATCGTGCAGTAGAAAATAGGTCCTACTTAAAATGTGAAAAATAAAAGGAAGGAGGAGGACAGGAAAGTCCTGTCAGTTAACTGTCTAGGGTAATAAACCCTAGACAGTTAACTGACAGGACTTTATCTTTATCTTTGATATTTAACTGCTTTATTTTTTGGTTAGATTTAATTTATATTTTAATTAAGACATCATAAGCAATTAATACCCTGTGTCCACACACTAACTTATAATGTTATCTATAAGTGGAGACTTGTCATTGGCTGACACATTATTATGTAGTTTACTACAATGATATTTGAGCTGTAAGTCTTCCAAGCTTGTTAAATAAATAAATAAATAAATAAATGTCATGGTCTGTCTCGGTACGTTTCTATAAATATTAAATCTACTAAAGGTAGAAAATTTCTACATGTAGGATAGACAGCGAAAGACCATGGCAGTCCTCAACTGGCGCGACAGCTCCCACAGTCTGTCGGTTGGCTTAGATGGAGTGTCCTGTTACAAAAAAAGGGTGATGTTAAAACAACAAAAATGGAAACTTTACTTTACTCAACAAATTACGATAGACTTCGATTGGCATTTTATTACGAAGCCCCAACTTCAAAGTAAAGAAGGGCAAAAGTCAAAAGAAAAAGATGATTGCCCCGTTCTTTGTACGGACGGGTCATTTCGCAATAATCATTCTAGAAGATAAAAGGGCTGTTACTGCAGATGGATATGTCAGTCATTGTCTACCAGTTGTGTTGGAAAATGTTAGACAGCAGCGCCCAAGAAGCAGAATCCCTCTCCACCACGACAACGCTCCAGCTCACTCCGCCAGACGGACTATCGAATATTTGTCTATCGAAAGGTGTGGAGCTAGTGAGTCATCCTCCTTACAGTCCCGATCTAGCACCTTATGGCTTTTATTTATTTCTAAAAATAAAAGATAAACTTAGAAGAATTCGTTTTATGAACCCTGAAGATGCCATTGCTGCGTTTGAAAAAAGCGTGAAAAGAGTGGGCTCACTGCTTCAGTCAATGGTTTTATCGCATGCGACGGTGCTTAGAAAGAAACGGACAATACTTCAAAAAGCAATAAAAATATTAATCATTCCGTTTTGTATTTTCTAGAAACTTTCAGTTTACACTGAAAGTATAGTTTCATTTGGAAAAAAAAGGTGCTAAACTTAATTTGAAGGGTAGATAATGTGTTTTTCTTAAACTAATGAAAATTCAGTAAATAATGAACATATTTAGACTATGTAACAAGCGAGAGCATCATGTATGCATGTATGCGTTGATTTGTAATGTGACCACACTAATTGCCATTAATACGTATAACTAATATCGTAAATGAATAATGTTTGACTTCATAAAGGTAAAATTAGTTAGTAGCTAGGTATTTATTATTAAATGATTTTTATATTTAGTTTAACTAATAGTTGCTCAGAGATCCGGCAGTAATTCATTAAAATATTGATGACTATCTTTACATGGTATAAAACAAAGTCGTTGCCCGCCGTTTGTACGCTTAGATCTTTTAAACTACTAAACGCATTGTAATTCAATTTTCATAGATATATAGAGTGATTCAAGAGGAAGATTTATATGTATAGTTTTATATTGTTTTGTGGTATCTATAGCGAAGCGACGATCAGCGAAGCCGGGGCGGGTATTATAACAATAACCCTAAAAAGCAAAACATTATGTAAGTACAATATTCGATTCAAATCGTTAGAGCCGTTTCCGAGAAACACAAAATAAATTTCTACAGATTTAAACAAGAATTACTCGTTTAAAGTTATTAGATAGATATTTTTAAGACGACAGTGCCGTGCCAAAATAAATTCTGTGATTATTTCAAGCAATGTATGAACATTAAAGGCATTTATTTATGTGTATCACAATCGAGCAATACTTTCTAATATAAAATGTAATATTCCCTAGCTCGATTGTAAGAACATTATACCCATTTATGTGTATCAGAATCAAGAAATACTTTGCCATTTAATATCTGATTCCCTAGCTCGATTCAAAATTATTGTGTGCTTATGCACAAGACCGGACAATACTTTACTAAATCTAATATTCCCTTGCTCGGTTCGAAAACAATTAGAACCGTTGTTTAAATTAAATTCTACTGTAATCTTGTACAACTTTACCTGTGTCGTGACTAATCCCCATCGCACACAGAAGTTCGAGTCGCGGTTAGTTAACAGTTACAAACTCTATTGAATTCAGGTGGGAATGAGAGGATCGCACTATCCTGTTATTATTATTACTACAGAGTTTAGTTTGACTTTATCTGTGTTATACAAACCTCAAATATTTCCACATAACAAGGCCGCAACTACAACTACTCAACTAGTGATAATGAATTAATTGCCTTATCAATTATTAGACCTTTTGGTAAATTTTACATGTTCCTTAACTTGTTTAGGGTTTTTGTAAGTTCTTTTTGTAGATACTGGTATCTCAATAACTGCACTGGAGAAGACCAATAGCAAATTATGAGTGTGTTAATGTTTCCCGAAGGATTTTTGTTTTGCAATATGTTTGAGTGTCACAGCCCAAAAAAAATATCCGTTCATAGGCAGTACTTCGCTATCTTGAAGAGCTATGAAAACCATAGTCTCCGCACTAGCTAACCTTACCATAGAAAAATAATATAATAGAAATACACTTTATTCTATTCGAACAAAAAAACTCTTAAAGGAATATATTGACTGAAAACCTATACGGCCTTATCGCTGAAAGCAATTTCTTACAGACAACCTTTGGATTCACAAAACGATGATAAATAGATAAAATCAAGAGTAGTTTTTGTCAGAAAATTGCTGATCATCCGGAGCCAGACTTCAACCGCTGCATTCTATAGGTCTCTCTTTGATCTTGCCAAATGCTGCGGTCCTAATCTCAATATTATTTTAATAAGGTGACAAATTGTGTTAACTAAAGCTGGATGCATCACGTCATTGATAAATTACGAAAGCGAATTAAATCTTTAGATTTTAAGAATGTCGCACCCTTCTTTTTTAACCGACTTCAAAAAAGAAGGAGGTTCTCAATTCGACTGTATTTTTTTTATGTTTGTTACCTCAGAACCTTAGACTAGTTGAACCGATTTTGATGATTCTTTTTTTATTTGAAAGTTGTTGCTTCCCGTGTGGTCTTATTTCAATTTGGTTCAGTTCTAACAATGGCATTTATGAGAAAACCATTGAAGATGGTTTTTTTTAAGAACTTCAAAGTTACCACACATGATTATTTTCATTAGATAATGACACAGAAGACTTTTTCTAATGTATATGTATGTGTATGTGTATGGGGTATTTTTGCTTGTATTTATATTACGTATAGTACAGTATCAGTATTCTTTGACAAACATTAGGCTTGAAAAAATTATTATTGTTATGTTCTTCGACGTCCTTTTACCTATTCGAACACGGAAAATTTACTTTTTTCCACCTTGTAGTTGACAACGTCCTACAAACTTTCACTCTTCGCGTAAAGTTTCATAATTAAAAATTAAAAACACTACAAAAGTTCTAGAAATCTCTCTTTCAATTGTAGAAATAGAAGTTTTTTCTTAGGTATACTTGAAGCAGAGTCAGCCCAAAAAAACTATTACATCATTAATCTTACGCTGACAACTAAAAGTTGTAAGTTTGTTGAAAGTTTGGAGAAACTAGCTCCATATATACGTGAGATCAAAAGTTACTGCAATAGAGACGGTCAATAGAAATTTTGTTCCGACCTTTAACAAGATCTCTTGAGTAGGGTAACAATAATCAAAGGGCAACACTGGGAAAAATAAATAGGCAGACTTTGAATTCAAAGTCTCTAAATATGAAAAAAAAAAACCGTTAAATAAAAAAACTTCAAGTTAAAAGTTAAAGATTCTGTAGATGCTTTTTATTTCCAACTTAGGCATATTAAATAACTAGCAGCACCACGCGGTTTCACCCGCGTAAGTCCCAATCCCGTGGGAATATCGGAATAAAAAGTAGTCCATGCGTTAATCCAGGTCTCCAGCTATCTACTTACCAAGTTTCATCGCAATCAGTTCAGTGGTTTTTGCGTGAAAGAGTAACAAACATCCATCCATTCATCCACCCATCCATCCATCCAAACTTTCGCATTTATAATATTAGTGGGATAGTGAGATAAATTCAGACGGTTTATTAGAACAGGTCGCAAAATATAGTGTTAATTGTGTCATATCTTTGTGGGTCTTGATTAATTGTTTGATGTAATGTAATCTGATATCAGACACAGTGATATCATCTAGAAAACTCCCAGGTTACAGGTATACCTACGAGTATTTTTACCTAGTCTGTAATTTCACATCACCTTAATATCGTCACGCAAAATAATTTAATCTGCCGAGACAAACGGTTATTACTGAACAGGTCCTTTTGGAAGGTTACATACACCCGTTAGAGACTATAGAATATTAGCTTGCCACAAAAATATTATGACTATAAATTGAGCTAAAAACTATCCAATCTCTCAAGTTGGACCAAACTGCACACAGTGTGTAATTTTATTAAAATCGGTTTATTAGTTTAAAAGTTAATCGCGAACAAACAACGTGACAAGAAATTTTATATTTAGAAATAATAATGAAGGTGAATAAGCCATACCAATAATGTTCCGCATCTAGTTAATGACTAGACTATTGTAAAGCTTATCCTACTAATATTACAAACGTGAAAGTTTGTGAGGATGTATGGATGTGTGGATGTTTGTTACTCTTTCACGCAAAAACCGATTTTGAAACCGATTGAAATGAAACTTGGTATGCAGATAGCTGGAAACCTCGATAAACATATAGGATACTTTTTATCCCGATATTCTCACGGGATCGTGATTTACGCGGTGAAACCGCGGGGCGCAGCTAGTAAACTAATAAAAAATTATGTTTTAAAACTTAGGTTATCTATTTCAATACATTTAACCACATTTATTGAAAACCCGATACCCGAAAACCCGATGGTGTCCAATTATGATGAAAAAGAAATTTACTGAATGCAATATATAATTCTTTTAGATAGTGTGTGTGTGTGTGATTGTTTCTGGTAAAATATTGCTACATTTTGCCTTTACTGTGTTGGTATGTTTAAAAAACCTCTATTATTTAACCGCACCGCATATCCAAACCTAGTGCAACAAATTAGGTAGGTACACATTGTTATTATCAACGTAGAAAAGCACCTAACAATCAATTTTGGATTGTGACATAAACTGTTTTGCGCAATATGCCTTTTTTGTATGTCAAGAAGAGAAAAATATATGTTCTAAATGAATGGGAAAATCTCAATATTTCGTAAATAATGGTAACACTAGTCAGCCGACAAAGTTCAAGAGTCACTTCAAGGTACTTTATAAGATATTGGACATGAAGTAGTGGGTATCTATCAGACGTGTGGAGCTGTGACGCACCTTGATTGAATCTACGTCACTACACTCTACAATATAATTAATATGAATCTTGGGTGGGAGTAGGTACTTGTGCGAAGGCAGCCGGTCACCGCCAGTCTTGAGTTTGTAGTTATTAGAGTTCTTACCGTATTTTGGATGGTATTTTGGATTTTTTGGGTATAATTTTGAATCAGAACTTCTTTAACCTCCACCTCCACCCTCCTAATGTGGGGGTGGGGAGATGGGGATAGAGAATAGTGTTGCCATATTAAATTTTACGGAGCATTGGGTATAATGTATGTAAAAAATATATTTATCAGAAATAAATAATTTTTTACTATTAATGTTTGCGTTCAATACGCCTCTGCCTACCTTCGGGGATACTAACGTGAGTGTATGTATGTACAGTCAGCATCAAAAGTCGTACAACTTTAGTTATTATTAATTGATAGAATTTGCCAGTAGTGTGGCGTAGCGGACGCTTTGATTCCCACACAGGACGAAAAATTGTGTCATCCACAAACAGTTGTCCCGAGTCTGGCTATTTCTTTTTGTTCATAGTTTAATAGAATGTTTGTTAAACCCCCCGTGACCACATATATACGGGAGTTGTAATTTTCAATAAAAAAATCGAATTAATTAAACTAGAAAACAATTGATCGTCAGTTCAGTCAATAAGATAAATACCATAAAATCTTGAATATAAATTCAGACAACATTATGTTATCAGCAACATAAACAAAGTTTAGCACCATGTTCATTCTGTAATATTTAAACAGAAAAAGGGACCGACAAATAATAGTTTTGAGCCTCGGTGTTGCCAACAAGAACATTTGTGTTGGGAAACTAAGACGCAATACAAACAAGATGTGTGATGTGATGATGTGAAGTGTGACGCAACATATTATACCAAGTTTAAGCTAAACGCTCCCGAGAACACAAACAGTCGCTAGAACTGTTGTTCATAGATAAGTTTATGATAAAATCACAAAAGGAAATATGACTTTATAAGATAAACACGCACATACTCTCGTCTATATCCCTAAAAGGGTAGCCAAAGGTAAATTAAACACCCACATTTTGGGAACGATAATTTAGTCACACTTTTGTTACAGGGGGCAACCCTATTGCCATCAACCGGCCACTTTGGGAAGTAAAAATGGGATAATTGGAAGTATATTAAAAGGGAAAGGTAGTTAAGAAGGGAAGGCATTGAAAGGGATGGGATATTGGTATTTATTTTCTTATTAATATAGACCGTTATTATCAACTGAGGGTAGCAGGTGAACTGATTATTGGAGGATAATCCTCCAATATTCAGATTGAGACTCATTCCCATTAGAAGCGATATACGGGCAACATGGCGATTAATCCAATTGACTAGCCAATAGCCAATTGTTGGCCTAGTGGTTAGTGACCCTGACTGCTACGCCAGAAGTCGTGGGTTCGATTCCCACACGAGTCTGGGTGTCCTTTGTGTCCGTTGTTTGTTTATTTGTAAAGTCCTCTGCGACACAGGAGCCATTCCTAGTGCGGGTGATGTCTTTGAAAAAAAAAACCAATCGCTGACGGAGGAGGTACGGAGAGTAGATACTCTCTGTACCTCCTCCGTCAGCGATTTCTGTTCAATTTCTGATAGATATCAGAAGTTGATGATCACTTATATGTACATGTAATCTTGTAGGAGAGTAGAAACTGCTTTTGAAAAAGTGCGCACGAGACACGAGCGCGCCACCTTCTCTTCCACGGTAATCGGGTGTAGGACTACCTACCGCACCCCCACGGGGCATATCATTTAAAAGTCACTGAGTTTCTTACTAAAATTTTGTGAGAGAGGGAAGGGTTAGGGACTCCGGTAACCTCACTCACTCGGCGAAAAACAACACAAGCATTGCTATGAGTTTGGTCTTCTGTTAGGCCGTGGTATCACTCGAGCCACTTTTTGTGTAGGCATTCAATTACATATCTCGTTGTGTATTAAGACCCAGAATATATTATTATTTCATAAGAACGGACTCCTTATCGCCATATTAATACAAAATGGCTGCCATTTGTCCCTCGAGACACATCGTATCCCACGATATTAGATTTCACTCACTTTAGTCTGTCCGGTATAGAGAATGCAGTACTTCAATAAAACGATTTTGTGGAGACAACGGAACAAATAACGTTTTGTCCAGGATCCAATTTAGAGTCTTAATGTGGGAGTTGAGGTCTTTTTATTTCCTTGCAAGTAGACTATATAAACATTTCAGATCTAACTTTTAAAGTTGCGCGTTCCATGATAATAATAATGTATATTTGACATAAAAATGTAATGTATATGTATACTAGCAGTGCCCCGCGGTTTCACCTGCGTAAGTCCCGATCCCGTGGGAATATCGGGATAAAAAGTAGCCTATGCGTTAATCCAGGTCTTCAGCTATTAACATACCAAGTTTCATCACAATTGGTTCAGTGGTTTTTGCGTGAAAGAGTAACAAACATCCATCCATCCATCCATCCTATTAGTGGGAAAGTGGGATTTAAGCGCCTTTTCCCAACTAAGTTAAGGTCGGCTTTCAGTCTAACTATGATACGGCCGAACTTCGATACTTTACGTGAAGCAACTGCCATCAGACCTCCACAACCCAAGTACTAGGCGATATCGAAGTTGTGTAGTTAGACCAAATTGTCGGACTTTTTAGGGATCCAACCAAAACCCAAATGTTCGTATGGCCACCGGGACCAACGGCTTAACGTGCTCTCCGAGGAACGGAGGGGTCTCAATGTGAATGGTCACTCATCCAACCTTGTAATGTGCTAACCTACTCGGTTACCACTTAGCCATGAGTCCCTTATCACCGTTATCATGTATTTTTTTAATTTATATCATAATGTCAACTCGAAGCACTGAACTCTGTCGACCGAAGAACCCGTAAGCTTATCAACGACGTTGTGCTTACGAATAGGGCACTGCATAATCTTGAGCATCGTCGCAAAGTCGCCTGCTTAGTGGTTTTCTTATATTTCACTTTCCAACAGGTGAGTTGGAAGACAAACCCCTATACCAAAACACAATAAAAAAAATGTTTATTAAATGTCTGCACTTCTGCTATATATAAACAATTACTTACATATAAACAAATATTCCAAATTTTATGTTGATGATGACTTCTTCCATTGTGGTCCCATTACAATTTTCTCCAGTTCTGACAATGGCATCCATGAGAAAACCATATAAGTCTTTTATGGAATAGTTTTTTTTTAAATCGGTTTTTTTAAGAATTATTTAAGAAAAAATTCGAATAAGAACAGATGATAAACTTGCTGGTTCTCGAAGCGTTAGTAACCTTACTTTTTACTTACTGCTAAGCAAATTATATGCTTGGTTATTCTGTTGTTTTCTCTGAAACCGTCAATCATGAGATATGCAGATGCCTACCAGATAAAGTTGTCTGCCCGCTGAATAAATAACAGTCTTAGGGAATAAGGATATCAAGAGGGATTGGGGTCCTTTCGATAATGGCCCTCTTCTACAAGATGTAAGTAGGTCAAGAGATGTAAGGCGCCTTTAATACCTAAATATATTTTTGTAAGTCATATTGTCCAAACATTCCTTGCTTTTAGCAACAAGGCCGCCCTTTGTACTTATCTACTTAATGTATTTCTTTTTAACCCCTGACGCTAAAAGAGCGGTGTTATAAATTTGACGTGTCTGTGTGCCTGTATCTTTGAGTTTGTCTGTGGCATCGTAACTCCTAAACGAATATACCGATTTAAGTACGTTCTTTTTTGTTTTTAAAGGTGACTTGCTCGAGAGTGTTCTTAGATATAATTCAAGAAAATCTGTTCAACCGTTCGAAGACCATCAACTCTTTTTTAATCGTTGAAAGCATTTTCGAGTCGGGGATGTTTTATAAATAAATTTTTTATTGACGTAAAATAATGCGTATTTCTGTTATATTTCTGTTTGTACCGAAATATCCGACGGTATTAGAAATAAAAATGGTTTCCGCACAAATTAGTAGAAAAGCGCTGAGTAGGTTTTGAATGCTTTAGCACGATTATTCATTCACGCTTGGTTAGAGGCTGGTTTCTCCGCTATCAAAAAGAAAAAATATTTCTTTTGATTGACAGTAAGGTATTACAGCATATATATAATTATTTATAACGTAAGTAAGTTTATTAGAAACGATACGGTTTTACTCACGTTTGTATTTCGGGGGTGCCCGACTAGTTTCGGACCCGACGGGGGCCCTTTTTCAAGGAGTGTAGTGTGACGCCTGACACCGTCGCGGCAGGACGCCCCCGTCGGGGGTACAATTTACACAAAATCTTAACAAATTATATACCTAAACCTTCCTCACGAATGATTACACCAAAACACCCAGAAGAAATGGTCGGGCTCATCATACAATTATTTGTCTAGTCAAAAATAAACAGATATTGGTCCCGATTCTATTGTACACTCGAACAAACTAAAATATGACTTAACCTCCCCATACGAAACCAACCCTGTCTTCTACGCAACAAGGTGTATTTGTTACTGGCATCTATTTCTCAGCGCCACTAAATTTCACGAAAACCTGTCAACATATACTCAACTTTATTTCCACGCAGCGAGAGTCCCCATTTATTCAAATGCCGTATAATTGCCGTATAAAAACTTGTTCAAAACGAACTAAGATGACGTTATTTTAATCGACACCTACGAAGACGCTTACAAAAACACAGAGGAAAAGAGATGGCATTCAACGGATAGCGGCTCTCGCTACGTGGTATGAAAGGTTTATTTAAGCGTGTCAGACTTTAGTCAACAAATAAATTGCTTATTTCGATAGTGACATATGTTACCTACTTGTTTAAATTTGAAATAAGACCTTGTTTCAAAGTATACAAGGTTTACATTTCGTATGAAGAAAATTTAGTCAATCATAGTCAAGAGAGTAATACAACAGAATTGACACCATTATATTTTTTTACATTAGTCGTTTTTTTTTTTATATTGTAAGGGGCACACGAGCAGATAGGTCACCCGATGGTAAGTGACTACGTTCTACTACTTGGTTCGTAGTACCCATTTTTGCGTGAAAGAGTAACAACCATCCACCCAATCCATGCAACAAAAAAGTAAACATCCATCCACCCATCCATCCATCCGTCCTCACAAACTTTCACCTTTATAATATTAGTGAGAAGTTCGGATGATAAATATGACCATCTACGGATCTACGGCGTAGATGGTCTACGGAGTGAAGTAGTCGCTATACTGAAAAGGTTAAATATTTTTTTTTTTAGTTTTATTGTTAACTTTATCCCCTAAGTACAGGTTTTAGTCAAAGCATAAGGAACATCATTATCATCATGGAATGGATTTTGATATTCAAATTTCGAATCCTCAAACACAGGATTAGACATAATGTGGGCACGAAGTGGGTACGGGCGATGAGAAAACTCCTTTTTTGATATTTAATCACTGATGTATTGTAAACACGTAAAGAAACACTGTACAGCTCCTGGGCTAGTGTTAACTCGGCGATGACCAAACTTAAAATGAACTCGTCTGTCCGCACGCCAATCCTTCTCCGCCTAGAATGTGTGCAACGCCGATAGATGACATTTATATTTGTATATATATTTTGTATTCAAATGATCCTTCAAATAAACATGCAAATTGGCTACCAGTCCATAAAGTGTATGCATTAGAAATACCACGTGCTCAGAATGCTTTCATTTCATATACATCTTCCATATCAATGTTCCATTGGAAGTACCTAATACAATAAACTCTCGTCAGTCCACTTTATTGTATTGGGTCCGCTTGGCCGGGCTCGTGACAAAGTACCGGACTCACTTGACAACATCTCGAAATTCAAACGAAAGTGACGTAATAAATCGATTAAACCATATCCTCGATTCGGTTTTATATCGAGTTTTAATCGATTTATCTGCTTGTTTAGAAGTTACAGCGTTTGACTTTCAATCTGTGTGCTCTATTTAATATTTTATGTAAACGATGAGCTGATAACTTAGGGATTTCATTATGATAATCGTTAAAAACTAATGTGATTTGTAAATACAGATTTTTTGAACAATTTATTTTTCGTGGGAGAGGCATGCTTCGGCACGCATGGGCCGGCTCGACCGGAGTGATACCACGACCTCATAGAAAACCGGCAGTAAAGCAATGCTTGCATTACTTTTCGCCGAGTAAGTGAGGCTCCTCCCTCTAGGCCTCCCTCTCCCTACCTCCCTACCCTCCCCCTCCTGTTCCATTCTTCCAACCTTCCCCTACCCCCACCTTAAAGGCCTGTAACGCACTTGTGACTCTTGAGTTACAAGTCCCATGGGCGGCGGTAGTAATTTACCATCAAGTGACCCATCTGCTCGTTTGCCCCCTATTCCATAATTCTATCATTTCAAAAATTCAATCTTTCTAGCATAATCTACTCGTAACTATACATTGAATATCCTCAAAGGGATATCCTATCTTTTTAAAGATTATCCTTATTCGATTATTGGAATATATTTTTACAACATACTAGATTTAGCCCGCTTTTTGCTATATCCCTAGCAACGTGTATGTGCAAAATCTCACGATTATCGGATGAACCGTAGCACATAGAATACGAACAAACTAACATTGATTTTTATATTTCTAAAAATGTATACACTACCATATTATGTTATATGCGGTACTCTTATGTATTTGTGAACCTGACCTCGAGCCATTGTTTACACTCCAGAATCTTTCCTTCGATTGTCTTCCCTTTTCCGACCTTTAATTCCCACATAATAAGAATAAGAAAAACAAACGTTATTTGTCTTTTACATACATACTTAATATTATTATTAGAAATAATACTTGGTAAACATTAAAACTGTGAAGACAAAATGGATATATGGATGACAATACAATGCATGCTGGCCGCTGTTATTCTGTGCAAACCAATCATTAATAACAATCTTAGAACAAGCACAACGACAACATCCCAACAACGAACATTATCATTCCGCATTCCAGTAACAATCCAATAGTTGTAACATAAAGCTATTAACATTATTAGTTTAGTAAAGTTAACATAACATAACATTAAATTGTATAAGTAGACTAGCTGACCCGACAGACGTTGTCTTGCCTTAACTATGAATATTGAATTTGAATTGGTATAATTAATAAATTAAAAAAATAGTCCAAAAACATATGTAGTTCCGACCGTTGCATCTGTTTTAAACGATATTTCCAGCGCGCATTCTGTCAATCGCGCCAACTGTCAAACGATTGACAGTTATGTATGTCAAAAGAGGAGTTCAGTAACATACACACGCACAGAAGAAATATATACCTATATAAAGATTAATTACTAAATTAGATTAATACATTAAATTATTGAGTAGCCGCCTCCGTTTGCTTCACTAACAACCACTTGCTGCAGCGCGATTTAAAGCACCCGGTTTAAGGCAATAGAGTTGCCATTATGGGGTTTATCCATCTAGTTCTACTATAAGTTCTACGATAGAACAAAATGGACAAAAAAAATTCAGACAGTTCTACTGCTCACCGCGATAGAACAAAATGGACATAAAATATCCAAACTGTTCTACGACTATGACGGACACGGTTATTACGACAAAAAAAAAAACAAATTATGCTTAACAAAAAAAATACTAGAAATAGCCTGGTGGCTGATTTTCCACCATAATTGATTAAATTTTATTTTTGTAAATGTATATTGATATCGTCATGTCGTAAAACAGTTGAACTGTCTGGATATTTTTTGTCCAGTCTGTTCTATCGCGGTGAGCAGTAGAACTGTCTGGAGGTTTTTAGTCTATTCTGTTCTATCCCGGTGAGCAGTAGAACTGTCTGGATTTTTTTGTCCATTTTGTTCTATCGTAGAACTTATAGTAGAACTAGATAGATAAACCCCATTATGTTAGTCGGGCCAAATCATAGTTTGGCAAAAAATTGATGCTTAATACCTCTTTGCCTACCCCTTCGTGGATATGTATTAAATGAAAAATTTTGACTCAGTATTGTCGTCGCCACATCAAAAACTCTTATTTATTTTATTAAAATTAGGGACAAACTATAATAGATGATAACACAGTTCAATATTTAATAAGAATAAGTTAATAGACATTATTTTGACTGGTTATACCGGTAACGCAATGGTATTGGTCGATTGATAAATATTAATGAATAGTGGGGTTATAAAAAGGGTAGTAATAAGTTCAGAAGATGGTCTTGAGTGCGAATAGTGGTATAAACAACTTGACAGTTACTGTGAGTTAGTGATTTTCATATTTTATATCAGTAGTTGTGAGAATGTTTCTAACAGTATGTTTATACGAAAACTCGAATACTCTTACGGTCAAGTTGTAGCTCTTACGGCATTAAAATTAATAATAATGTATTTAATAAACAAATCGCAGAACTCGAACATAAACTTGTAACAATGTATCAATTTGAAGCTCTCAACCACAGAGTTAACAAACAGCCGCTGAACCACTAACTTCGGGTCTAAACTAAACTCATAGTGATTGCATTCCTCCGTGTTCAAACTTAAATCATTTCATGGTTAACCACAGCTTTTTAATGCCGTTACATAAAGGATATTTAAAAGTATAAAACTGAATTTTATTTGTGGAATTATTACCTCAAAGATTAACTGTAAAATAAGGAACACAGGTTCTAAAAACACAAAATAGGGTTATTTTTCATCCTTAAAATAAATTGTTTAACAGACATCAATTAAGTTATTATCATATTTTGCAGGTATAGAATATTATTATTTTTAATTGTCTCAACAAACGTCAAAAGTAAAAGATTTCACGAGAGCGGTGTATGACGTCACATAATATAACATAAATTTAAAAATCCTATCAACGAATAGTAAAAAGTTGATGATCTCTGAACGGCTGAACAGATTTTTAAAATTATAGCCAATGACACTCGATAAAGTCACTTTTCAAACAAAAAAACTAAACCAAAATCGGTTCATCCGTTCAGGAGCTATGATGCCACAGACGGACACACAAATACACATATTAACTTAACCATAAATAAAGTATTTGACTTAATAGTCCACATAGTACAGAAGCGTCTTTAAGTGAATATCCTATTTAATACTATAAATACGTAGGTGAGTTTGTTTCTTACCTTTTTACGCCTTAACTACTCAACCAATTGTCATGAAATTTTGCAAACACGTTGTCAGGGTTACAGAACAAGACATCGGGTACTTTTCATTCATTAAAAGCGCTGTTCCCAAGGGATATTGATTGACAAAAAATACATTAATCTGAGCGAAGTGGTGGACAAAAGCTATTTATTCATAGACATTGTTTCTCCACCTCTGATCTCCGACATCTCCTTAAGATATAATAGTAACAGCCATTCAAGGTCATTCTAGTCTTAGGGGAAAATGGTTTTATTATTTACGAGCGAGCCATCGACATAAATTAGTTAGTTGACATATATTTATGTCCTTCGTTAGTGAATATTGTTGTGACCCTAGGTCGTGGCGTGGCGTTCGGTGAGAGTATATTGTTACCACGTCGAAGATAACACGTTGTATTTATTTATGGTGTATCATTTTATCGTATTATTTGCCATTGCCTGTACCTGTGTTGACCTGTTTGCATATTAGATGTGTAGATCGTGGTCCACCCTTTTCAAGATCGGTGCAATTTGATCAAAACATTGCGTAAACAAGTAGGTATTTTATACCTTAATGTTATTATATATTTATTATTATCACTACATATTATGTAAACAAAGTCCCCCATCGCGTCTGTCTGTCTGTTCGCGATGAACTGAAAAACTACAGAACGAATTTTCATGCGGTTTTCACTAATAGACAGAGTGATTCATAAGGAAGGTTTAGGTTTATAATTTGTACCTGTGCGAAGCCGGGGCGGGTTGCTATTTTTATAATAAAACAATGTCTCCCGCTGCATCTGTCTGTCTGTCCACCGATAGATAGAGCGATTCTTGAGGAAGGTTTAGGTATATAATTTGTTAAGGTTTTGCGTAAATTGGTTGAAATATGATGATGATTGTTGAAGATGTCTCTGCTACCCATGCGAAGCCGGGGTGGTTATTAGTACCTTATAAATATTACCGCATTTATGTTCCGATGTACATGTGTAATATTATATGACTAATTGAGATTGACGATTGACGAATCTCCCTGTCAGTCTTCTTTTTGTCTGTTATTATTTTTAACGCTTTAAATATTACTGTTTAGCACTTACTTTATGCTAATATAATAAAGCTGAAGAGTTTTTTGTTTGTTTTGTTTAAATTCCCTAATGTCACGAACTACCAGTATTTCGACAAAATATTTTTGTATTGGATAGAAGAAGAAGATAGATGCGGAGAACGGTTCGTTGTTTAAACAACTAAATATTAATCGATGCCAGCTTTATAAGTAACAGCAGTTGTGACCCTCGTACCAAGCCTGTTCCTTCCACCTGTGGTCTCGTACGGTATGTTGGTACGGTTGTAGTTGTAGGTAGGAAGAAGACTAATTTCCTATTCTGCAAAATTTCTTAATAAATTGAATCTGCAAAATGTATTATTTATTTATTTATTTATTAAAACTTCATGCACATATTGTACAAAGGCGAACTTAATGCCTTAGGCATTCTCTGCCAGTCAACCTTGGGGTGAAGCAGAAATAAAAAGTGGCAGGTGCAAAGATATGGTAAAGAGTGCGAATTTATAAGTTCATAGAATAATAAGATTTATCAAGTTATTAACTAAATATACACATTACATGGAATACACACATTATACTGATACATAATATACTAATACTTATACATACATACATACATACACATATATATACATACATATACTATGAATATTATTATTATTACTATGAGTATTAATCAATTAAAAAAAGGATCCATTAAAATATGATGTCATATTTAAAGAATGATACTCACAACTTATGTCTTTATTTGCAATGCATATTTTTTTAAGAATACTTGTAACATTAACATAGTCCGACATGATAACCATTACGCTACCGCCACTTACATTATCTTACCCGTGGCTTAAATTTGCAATTGTACTTTTATAATGCAATCAAATTTGTCCTGGCATCGATTTTCAGAAACGCTCAAATCCCACTAATATTATAAATGTGATGTGATGGATGGATGGATGGATGGATGTTTGTTACTCTTTCACGCAAAAACCACATAACAGATTGTGATGAAACTTGGTATGTAGATAGCTAGAGACCTGGATTAAAGCATAGGCTACATTTTAACCCGATATTCCCACGGGATCGGGACTTACGCGTTTGAAACCGCGGGGCGCAGCTAGTGAAAAATAAAGACTTACCGTATTACTTGCTATTTTTACAAGACTAATATCACGGTGTGTGAAGTACGCGTCTTAGAAAGAGGAATGAATCCTGTAAGGTTGGCAATGCGAGTGACACCCCTGGCATAGATTAATGAATAGAAAAGATAGCTGTAGCTTTCAAGAACCAAGTACTTTATATAGATAGCAACCTTTGCCTCATATAAATAAAGTTTATTATTGAGTACGTGTCAAGTACTAGATCTCTGAAGAACGCTACATACGTTATGTAAATGTAATCGTTTTAACAACTAGCAAATCTCAACAGTTTCAGTGAACGGCGTAACGTTACACCGCAATCAAGCGTGTGCCCTACTTAGTGATCCTATAGTAATTTTAAACTTTAAACGAAACGTTTATTTTAGAATCATTACATGCGAGTTACGATTACAGAGAAAATGAGGGCGAGAGAAAACAAACATACCTACTTTTCATGTCTCAAGTATTTGGTAATTCAATGTTGCCATACTGAGGAAATATATCTTGATTATAGATTAAAGCGAGAGCTACATTAGGCCGACGCACACGTCTGAGACGTCTTACACGTGTAAGTTGGTGTGCACATAAAATAGACGCCACGCGTGTCATTCAAGAATTCTACAAATTCACTGTCCAATTCATTCATTTTTAAGTAACTGATGATAGTCGAAAACCAGCGTAAAATGTGTGACACGCGTTGCGTAGATTAGATGTGCACGCGTAAGACGTCTCAGACGTGTGCTTTGGCCTAATGTAGCTCTCGCTTATCAGTCTGCTGCGTTACGTACTTACGTCCTGCAGACGCGAATATATTTCTAATGGTACCCTGCTATGTAAACTAGGACTGGCACAGGAGGAAGACTACGAATGCTGCAGAGCTAAAAGGGCGAGTGACCTCACAGGTGTTGCCAATGTTAATAAGGACTGGTAGCCGCTTATCGTGCGCTAGTTTCACAATTTAAATTAAACAATGTACTCATTTTCATCCGATCAATACATGGATTATAACTGAATGACTAATTCCGTATCTCCAACCTAGCAAGACCGTTTTTAACACGCTAATGAACGTAACTACGTACCTAAATAAATCTTAGAAGTTAATTTTAATCTACTTCTAATTGTCGTATCGAAATCAAACTTTGTATGTATATGTAGTTTGGATGACAATAATATCATTTGGCTCTTGGAGCTGATCTAATGATGGAGCCAGGAGGTGGATAGTGGAACTCTTCAGTGGCTACTAGTAAACCCCTCGAGTTTGGGCTCATATGATTCGTTTTAACGAGTCCAACAGATTGAGCTTAGTAACGAAAGTCTGGTAATAAGGCCAGGTTGTGGATAGTAGAGGTATTTTTACTTTTTAATTCGGTTCGCTGTTAAAGCGTGTTTTAGGGTTCCGTACCCGAAGGGTAACTAATGGGACCCTATTACTAAGCCTACGCTGTTCGTCTGTCTGTCAGCGGGCTGTATCTCAGGATCCGTAATATGCAGACAGTTGAAATTTCTTACAGAATATGTATTTTTGTTGCCGCTATAACAACAAATAATAAAAATAAATTAATAATTAAAGGGTCTCTCCTACTAGAAACGTGTTTTTTTTTTGCTTTGTATTTAATGTACGATGGTGCGGAACCCTTCATGCGAGAGTCCGACTCGCTCTTGGCCGGTTTTTAGTTTTACTGAAGTATTATTTTATTAGTCAGTACTGCCAGTTCAATGCTGTCCTTTACTACTGGTGTTTAGGGTACTCAATGTGGGATAGGGTTGTCAATTTACTTATGATACCATTGATGGTGTAAGTATTTACAGACTGGCAACTGTTAGTTTTATATAAAACAATATATCTCGAGATCAATGAAAACTGGCAAATGTTTTCCCAAAGTTTTGCTGGGTTCAGGTGAAGTAATAATGGATGTTTCAACTATTTGGAGAAAGTCCCTTGAGTGCCTTTAAATGTCCTGTTACCACTAACTTTGTTCTGAGAGCTAAGGATTTACAGCACTGTTTTTTTTTTTAACATCACTAAGGCAAGGTATGTCTTAAATCTTTTAAAGCAGAGATACAGTTCTTTCCTCAGTTTGGTTTGGCTTCTGGAATATTGATCACATATCTTTGTATAAAATAAAACACGCAATAGTTTTAACAACAACAATTTAGGCAGCGGTTGCGTAATGGCTAAGGCGTCGGACTTGTGATCGAAGACGTGACACACAAGCATTTAGCTTAGCTGGAGAGGATAACAATAATACTAGTAATGTGTGCCCCACGTTACTAATATACTAAAAAAAATAACTAGAGGTCGACAATCGGCCATAATTCCATAACACAAAAAAAAAAACTTTTTTTTTTTTTTTAAGAATACTAACAACGTGGGTCACACATTACTAGTATTCTTGTTAACCCCTCCAGCTAAGCTAAACGCTTGTGTTAGGAGTGGGTTCACGTCGGTAGTGCACTGGTTGGGGTTCCGCAACCATTTGATCGCAAGTCCGACGCCTTAGCCATTACGCTACCGCCGCTTTACGTCATTGATTACCATAAAGCTCCGTTGAAGTTCACTATGTGCTCTTATATTTTGAACATGGCATCCTTTCCTTTTTCTTTTCCTTCAAACAGTTTTGTAGACGAAGTTTCACACTCTTATTTACCGCATTGAACACATAATCAAGAAAATCAGTGTTCGGTAGTTCCCTTCGAATACTGCTTTAATGTAAAAAACACACAAGCCAATTAAAAATGAGAAAATAAGTACATTTTTATTTTGTAAATGTTGTTTACAGACACATTTACAAGTTTTTTTTTTATGATATAGGGAGCAAACGAGGAGACGAGTCACCTGATGGTAAATGACTACCGCCGCCCATGGGCACCTGCAACTCAAAAGTGACAAGTGCGTTGCCGGCCTTTAAGGTGGGATTAAGGGAAGAGGGGGAGGGAAGGTTTAAGGCCTCCGCTAACCTCACTCACTCGGCGAAAAGCAAGGCTTCACTGCTGGTTTTCTGTGAGGCCGTGGTATCACTCCGGTCGAGCCGGCCCATACGATAACAATAAGCTCCGTTGAAGGTCGGGTAAAAACCTGTTTCTAAAAACTAATAACACTAAAGATTGTCCATTGCTAATAAAAAAAAAATCAGTTGACAAAAAAGAGGTAAAAAGATACTTTACTGTATGTCTTTGTCTAGCTTCTGCTAACGTTACTAGCCGTCCCCGCAATTTCACCTGCGTTTGTGGTCACTGCTCCGCTCCTATTGATCACAGCGTGATGTTATATAGCCTATAGCCTTCCTCGATAAATTCGCTAGCCAACACTAAAATATATTTTTTTTCAATTCGAACCAGGAGTTCCTGAGATTGCCGCCCTTAACCAAACTCTTTAGCTTTATAATGTTAGTATAGATTTTCCCATTCCTCGGTAACACTGTAATTTTTGGATGAAAGGTACACTATGTCCTTTCCTGTACCCCTGGCAAAATGTATGCAATATCTTACTCGGATTAGCCTTGTTTTGTTCCGGATGTTCCTGGTATTATTAACTGAAAACGAGAGACTGAATATAGAATTACTAGCCGTAGATCCACTGCATTTTTACCCGCGTTTTTGGCCACTGTTCAGCTCCGCTCTTAGGCGTCGTAGCGTAACGTCACATAGCCTATGAACCTCCTCAATAAATACTCTATCAAATTCAAATCAAACTGATGAATCCAGAGATAAGCTCGTATAAACAAACAATCAAACAAAAAACTCTTCAGCTATATTATATTAAGTAACATAGATGATGGCAAAAAATAAAAAGCTTCTATATTTTGACGGGTATCGACGAGTAAATGATATATGTTACGTCATTATAACGTTAGATTTATGGGAAAGATCTCCGAGCTTGATGTGCACCAGATTGCCAGTAAAAACTAATATGATGTATGAAGGGTCGATAAAGTGAGGCGTCCGACTGATGGCCCTGAAATGGGCCGTGAGACGATTTTACGATTATGTGTATATTTGCACATACTGACTGGATAGTTTTGCTTTAGTACAAACATACAGTCACGCTTGTACCCTGGAAGGGGTAGGCAGGTGTATAAAACAGCCACAATTTGCCAACTAACACTAACGTAATTAGGGGTAAGCCTATTGCTGTTAACCGGGCACTTTAGGAACTAGAGTTGGGAAAATTGGTTGTGTATATTGAAAGAAAGTTGGGTTAGAAGGAAAGGCAATGGGAAAGAAAGGAATATTGCTGATGCATGATTGAATGAAGGATTCATTGGGGAGTGTAAACAATAGCTGTAGCAAGCCAGGGTCGCATACCTGGTATGCCAACTGCCTGCCAGGAAGTCCAAGCCCTTTAAAATAGTCATCTACTTTTGCTCTGTTTTATACCCCATGTATCTACGGAGGTAAAGTTTGTGAGTTTAGATGTTCAGTAATCGCCAGTACTACTGATCCGATTTAGAAAATTATTTTAGTGTTGGATAGCCTATATATCGAGGAAGGCTATAGGCTATATAAGATCACGCTACGACCTATAGGAGCAGAGCATCAATGAAAAATGTTGCAAATACGGGGAAAAGTCATATTTACCTACTTTCAGTAAATTGCATTTGAAAGAAAGACACTTATAGGTAGGTAGGTACACAATACACATATAGGTGTAGACTTGTCTGAAAATATTGAAATTAAATAAAGTTTTGGAACGAAGTTCCTTATGGGGCGTTGCGGAGGGGTACCCTAGCCGGCAAAAAACGTCCTTAACGTAAGATTTTTATGAAAAGTCTATGTATGATGGCTATACAATGTCTAATGTATAGTCTACGTGATGACTGTTATTATTATTTTATATTTTTATAAATCATTGTAAATAAAATAATGGTGTTAAAATAATTTTGTAAAGTAGTTTTTTTTTTTATTTATATCCATAAAAAAATCATAATAAAAAATGTATAACCGAATAAGTAATTATTTTCTTCATGCCTCGAATAGAACTTGAAATTAATATTTTTATAATAAGGAACTTCGTTCCTATCTGGTGTCCCACGATACCACACAGTTTTCTTTTTTTTTAAATTGGGGAGTTAAAACGATACAAAAGTCTAATATATAATATTTGTTGAATAGATCTAAAAGTAATTTTTTTTTTGTTTTTTTTTTAACGAGAACGTAACGTGGGTAACACTAGTATTCTTGTTAACCCCTCCAGCTAAGCTAAACGCTTGTGATAAGAGTGGGTTCACGCCGGTAGTACACTGGGTGGGGTTCGAACCTGCAACCTAACCATTACGCTACCGTCGCTTAACTTAGTAATATCACTATGCTTTCAATGCTGCTATGTTCGTATACATCGTGTAGTCTGCGGCAGCAGCACAGGCCGATGTTACAATTGGCTGTTCAACAACATGTGATGGGTGCTTTATTGCGATGTGCCAATTATGGTTTCGTATTCATTGCATGCAAATTTATTCGTGGGTTTTAAGTGGACTGCACGTGTATGTGAAGTTCGGGCAAACTGCAATACCATGTGCTCTTAAATTTTGAATATAGAAGTTTTACTCTTTTTCACCACATAGAGGACAATGGCAGGAAAATCAGTGGTCGGTAGTTCCCGTCGAATGTTGCTTTAATGTAAAAAAAGTGGATAAATCGCGAGTCTGATTCGCGCACCGAGGGTTTCGTAAGTAAACAGACTTGTATGTAGATACATAGTACGTCCATCTCGGGAATCAATTCTCGAAGACTTTTGTACATCTTTTTCGAAAGATAAACTTAACATTGCGGTTGCGATGTATGACAAAATTTAACAGTCCAACCGCTAAATATAATTTAATGTGATTTAAAAACAAAATAACGACTTTCGGAATTTTCCTTTACTTGTGCTGTCAGACCTTGCTTCTTACCAAATTTTATGATTCTAGGTCAATGGGAAGCACCCTATAGGTTTTGATTTACGTGCGAAATGTTCAAATTTGTTAAAATCTAAGGCTTAATGGCTTTTTACCGTTTCAAGGGACTGCAGACTTATGTATTTGGTATTAAATTCAACTTGATGCGTCCACGGGATCTTGAGAAAAAGGTTCTTGACAGACAGACAGAGTCAAAGTGATCCTATAAGGGTTCCTTTTTTTCTTTTTAAGGAACGGAACCCTAAAAACACACTGGACACTTAAAAATGTGAATACAAGTACATTTAATTTTGTAAATAGTTGTGCATTTAATTTTGTAATAGTTGTGTTTTTGTAAATAGCTGTGTTGCTTTTACGAGTCCATTTGTTTTGTTAAAACTACTTTAAGCCGAAACAAACTCAAAGATCCAGGTATACCTACTTGTAGACCTGTGCAAGTGTCATATCGTCCAAGGTGGTTCAATAAAACAATACAGAAAAAAAACAATCAGTCGCAGGACTGCACGTCAGAAGTGAAAACATAACTTCACAATGTATTTGCATATACATACACACACACACATCTGTATATATATAATTGGGTTAAAAATAAAAAGTAGGTAATAACATATCTAAATGTATACATAGGGTACACTGGAAGTTCTGCGCTCCTGGCTGCTCATAAATGTTGGAATTTCGAATGTTATATTTTTTTAAATATAAGAAACTCGACTCCGTCTTACGAATTTTCGATCAGGTCACGTGTCCTGACGCGATTTTAACATTTTTTACCCATCCCAAAAAGTGCACAACGCCGCTAAAGATGTTTTTTAAATAGAAAAGCAGACAGCATAACAATAACTATTTTTGAAACGCCACTTGAAAATTTCTTTAGCTGTTTTGGACTTAACATCTTCATTTCAACAAGGCTCAACTACTTGGAAACGGGCGAATATAGATCGACATTGCCAGATAGCAATCTTACCTATTTGCAACACAGTGTTATTTATTTTTGGAGGAAAAGTTCTTTACACACGCTTGACTTGGTGAGTAAGCTGGTGAATGCGTTACGAAAAGCGTGATCGGGCGAGGCGAACGGAAGTTGAGAGGGAGATATAAGTTAGTGAACATAAAAAGAGGGAGAGTACGTTTCGTATATTACTTACTGTAGGGGCAAGAGAGAGAGGTGCGAGCACACATTTTCTTTGTCTCTTTCTCTCATAGCCAGTTATGTTTCGTATGAAGTTTTACTTCAGTTTTGTGGTTTAAAGCACACTCGTTTTTTTTTGTTATTTTTATTACTTTCGACAAAGCATACTATTGTTGCGGTAACATTGTGTTGGTTTATAGTTAAAAAAAAAGACGTATTCACACCATTTTTAAAGAATTTTATGAAACAGAGATATTTAACTTGACTTTCATTAAAAAAATAATCGAAAGTCGTTAAAAATTAAAAAAAAAAATACCGTTCGGAACAGCCCTAAGGGTTCGTACTTAAGCCTTTTCGCCCTCAAACCTCACGAATCTCCAGCCATTTTTCGATTGTCGCAAAAACATCGCATTCTTATACTAGCCAAAGTAAATAATACACACGTCACAGTAGGGTAACCATTAGTAATAGTGAATAATGGACCGTAAGTGCGGTACCCAATATATTAAGACGTCTAGAGAATTTTGTTTGTTTTTTATTTATTCGTTTCTTTTGTTAAAGTTTGAAAAAGGTCGCACCAAAGAGGCCTATTTCAAAAAAAGAAACTCTAATCTATATATAAATAAAAATGAATCCCTATTTCCCTTGGTCACGGCATCACGCATTTTTTTGTGTTTGTTATTGTCAGGTAGGTTCTTATGAAAGAAAAAATTAAGAATGTTGCGCGGAAAATTTGAAAATTTAAGAAAATTTAACGACCATATTAACTTTTCCAATGTAACCGTAGCGCTTTTGACATAACTGTCAGTCGTTTGACAGTTGGTGTGATTGACAGAATGCGCGCTGCAAATTTCGTTTAAAACAGATGCATCAGTCGGAACTATGTTTTTAAAATATTTTCTTTTTTTTATTAATTATAACAATTCGAATTCAATATTCATAGTTAAGACAGGACAACGTCTGTCGGGTCAGCTAGTCTACAATAAAATTATTAAGAGCGTTGTTTAACAAAGCGCTTTATTAAACCACTTTTATTAGCTTCACATGTAACTAACTTTAAAAGAAAAAAACGTTCCCCTATCCACCCCCTGGCGCCATCATCAGACCATTGTTACTAAGCCCACTGTGTTGGACTCTTTAAAACGCATCATATGAGCAAAAACTCGAGGGGTTTATTAGTAGCCACTGAAAAGTTCCAATAACCACCTCCTGGCTGCATTATCAGATTAGCTCTAAGACGACAAATTACAGTACTGTAATCCGAACTAGTTACACATACAATTTTATTACTTTACCACAATAAAATTGTATTAAAAATAATTTAATTCAATTCAGCATGTAACTTTTCAGTTGTGCACTAGTTTTCTGAAACTAGGTTTCTGATGTGGGAGAGCCATGCTTTGGCACATATGGGCCGGCTCGACTCCGCTCGATACCACGGCCTCACAGAAAACCGGCAGTGAAGCAATGCTTGCATTGTATTTCGCCGCGTGAGTGAGGTTACCGGAGGCCCTAACCCTTCCCTCTCCCTTATTCCCGTCCCGCCCCTCTCCCCTCTCTTCCCCCTCTCCCTCTTCTCCTACTTCTACCTTAAAAGACGGCAACGCACTTGTGACTCTCGAGTTGCAAGTGTCCAAAGGCGGCGGTAGTCATTTACCATCAGGTGACCCGTCTGCTCGTTTGCCCTATATACCATAAAAAAAAAAATAAGGATTTGATGTTTCGTTATTATTCAATCGAATCCACTCCTCATAGAAACTACCTACTTACAGCACAAAACTATTTCAGTAGACAAACACAAAAACGTTCATCCTATTTTCCATTCCGTAAACAAATACACGCTTGCATCTATTATCTGTTTTGTAGTACAATTCATGGTTACATGTTTCATCAGTGTGTGTAGAAAGCAACTTTTATGTATGGTGTTGACGTTTTAGGGTGTAAAAGTGTGTGTGTGTATCGCAGTCCCTCTTTTTAGGGTTCCGTACCCAAAGGGTAAAAACGGAACCAACCAACACACGTATCAGTGAAGTTACAGTTCCGTCCGGTCCGGCACAGTACCGCCATATTTTCTATGAACGCATCCCTGTCAGTCACTGTCAGTCAGTGTCAGTAATGATACAGTGTTCTCAATGTGTAAATGAGCCTTTATTGATTAAGCTGTCAGATTCTTAATAAGTTACCTTTGCCAACTTCAGTACGCTTACATACGCTTACATCAGTACACTAATATCACTATAAATGAAAAAAAAAAATCGATCCACAAACAGAGCAAGTCAAAGTACTAACTTTTAAGCGTCCATGATTTAATTATGTATATGTACGGGAATTAAGGAGATCACGTAAAAGGCATTACATACCTTTGTATTGTCTGACGTTTAGACCAGGTTGCACTGGCTGATCTTTAAATTATATTTATTTCATTTGACATTGTACTGGACATTTTATTGTCATTATAATATATAATATAATAATCAGCGTTGGGTCTAACCCAACATTATGGTGAGTTGCTGGCCCTTTGGCACTCTATTCACATAGTTAATTAATAAAAAGGTATGTTTAGTAATTTTATTATATGTGTGCCAATAAACGTTTTTTTCTTCAAAAATATAGAATTGCGATTGCCAGGAAACCGAACTGCGCAGAGAGAGAACTTAACAAAGAGTCTGCTCACTAGTAGTGGCTAGTACCAATGCCTATAGTAATTACATGGGCATACCGAGGCAGCTACACCCTCTGACTTTTAAGTAAGTAAATGTAATCTTACGTAGTACTAAGGTAATTTTGAGTCAAATTTGCTTTTCAAATCAATCAAATCTCAATTAGGTACTATTTAATAACTATAAATTTAAAATTTAAAACACCCCCGACTCGAAAATCACTTCAACGAATACAAAATACCGTACATCATTTTGGAAAATAGCTTACACTGCTGGACCGCAAGGCTTTCAAATGAAAAAAAAACTGCATTGAAATCGGTCCATCCGTTTGAGAGCTACGATGCCACAGACAGACACACACACACACACAGACATCGACGTCAAACTTATAACACCCCGTCGTTTTTGCGTCGGGGGTTAAAAAAGGATTTCCGTCATGTGTATTCGTATATACTAAATAATTGGTTTTAGTTTCATTTAGTATTAGTTTTACGCACTGTTTTGTAAAAATAATCGGAATCTCTTATTCTGTGTAACATACACGAGAGTTTAAATCGTAGCCGTTGTGCACTTGGCTTTATAATCTGTACAGGCGGGGGGTAATACTTGCTAATCCATGCAACGCAATTTGTGGGTGCTGCATGAAAACATACGCATAAATGTGGAATTAATATGACCGATAATTATATAAAGTTCTACCTTTGCCATGTGTTTATTTATTAGAAATTTGCATTTTCGTTAATAAGTATCTTACGTTATTCAAAAAGTTAGGAGATTCGGAGAATCGTCGAACAAGACACAAAAACAGATTACAGTTACTAATGTTTCGAAAAAAAATTAGTTTTACAATATATTGTATGCATTAGAATATATAGCCACTTCCCTGACAACCTTAAAGACTTACCAATAATTATGTTCCGCAAGAAATTACATAAAACTTTGAATGTCAAAAAGTATTACAGTATTAATGAATTTTTTGCACAAAAATTAATAATAAGTACTGACCAATAAACCTTTTTTTTACGTGTGGAAACCCCCACGGGTACCACTTTACCGATTGCATAATGACGAACCGACTAAAACCACACGGTTAACGTCATTATAGCCTATAGTCGGTAGTTGAAATATACCCTAGAAGGATGATGATGAGATAGGTGTTGTATTAAAATGTAAATTTGTATAGAATTAATTAAGTATAAGAGAAATAAGGAGAAAAAATGCACAAAAATTACACCACGTTGACATTGACATATAGTACGCAGGCGCAAAGACAAAGATTATAGGAACTTTATTGTAGGAACTTTATCGTGATGCTTCCGTTTCATCGAATTTCAAATCACAACGATTCTAAAAAAGTTTCAGTTAAAAAAATATTGTATTCATGTATCGCTACGTTCCCATACACAAAACGTATCCGTATATTTTCCAATATTGTTACATATCCCGCTAATAGATTAATCTTTGCACGAAAATTTAATAACGTTAAGTCATAAAGCGATAGCTCTCAGATAGAAATT
This sequence comes from Euplagia quadripunctaria, assembly GCA_963859945.1. Lineage (NCBI taxonomy): Eukaryota > Metazoa > Arthropoda > Insecta > Lepidoptera > Erebidae > Euplagia > Euplagia quadripunctaria. The sequence continues at coordinate 2,455,792 of OY982566.1, read as the reverse complement.
TAACATGTTTTGTAAATGAAACAATAATGAACTTCAAACGTCTAATTTATCAGCTTATAAAGTAAGGTTATTAACATTTAATTTAATGCGTCAATACATAATATTATATACAAAATAGAACCTTTAATACGTAGGGAATGCAACTAGATTTAAGCACAGATAACATAATACTACACAGATAACAATACTATACTAGTAATATAAGTAAGGCAATTGTTTATTGGCGTCTACACACCTACATCTGTAGAATTCTTTGTACGCATTTTTAAGCAAACTTGCACAGACAGGAATGTGAAATTTAGAATATTAAAAGTTTGAATGTAGAAGAAGTGCAGAAGGGCAAAATTTTTAAACAATATGTGCTATAAAGTAAAAAAAAAATTTGTAAAAACGACTATATAATCCCAGTCCAATATATTATGTTGATCTATCATAGTACGGCAAGTCGGCATAGGTATCTTGCAAAAACTTGTTTTGACACTGCGAACAGACACTTCAATTTTATTTATTTACTAGCTGTCCCGTGCAACTTCGTCTGCGTTAGTAAATTTTCCTATCTATCCCTATCGCAGCGCCATCTACCGGGTCCAATTGTAAATCTAAACCATTCTCGAATCCACGTGAAGACACACAAAAAATTTCATTAAAATCGGTCATTATTCCTGTAACCCTATCGCAGCGCCATCTAATAGGTCCAATTGTAAATCTAAACCAATCTCGAATCTTCCTGAAGACACACAAAATTTTATTAAAATCCATCCAGCCGTTTAGGAGGAGTTCAGTCTTCAGTCATACACACGTACAGAAGAAATATATATATACCTACTGCATTTATACTTCAGTCTAAGTAACACGTGGCCGGCTATGCTAACACCAAAAATTTAAAAAGTAGAAACAATTTAATGTCAAGGTATTTCGTTTACTACACACAACACGTGGTGGTTATGCTATTAAATTGTAGCTTATATGACACATTTGTAGATTTAACATAGCAGCGCCATCTATTGATTACTTACTCAATCCAGTCAACAGATATCACCATCTGTTAAAATCGTTTGGAGTTAACAGATAATTGTGAATGTCAAATAATAGACAAATAATTTGCAATGACAAATAATTTGCAATAAAATAATATTGCGGCTATAAATTAAGATGTAAGCTATCCTATCTTTCAAGTTTTATCAAACTGCACACGGTGTGCAAATTTAATTTAAAATCGGTTAAGTAGTTTAGGAGTCGTAGAACAACGTGACACGTGATTTATATATATTATTAAGATAAGATTAAGATTATTAAGATAAGATTAAGATATTGATAACTCTACTTTTACAAATAGTACTTCTACCAATGAACTATTTGTAACATCTGATGTCAAGCAACCCGCGCTTTTTTACGATTTAAAAGTAATTTCTACTTTTTAGTTCTTTGTAGTTTGCTATTAAAGCGTGTTTTTTAAACTATAATTATTTCTTTTTAGTTTTGATTTATCTTCGGTCCTCGATAAGTGTGCAAATTTTCAAGGTATTCGGACGCCTTAAAGTTGATGAAAACTGCTTTGAAATATCCCATTACATATGTAGATAGAACGACACAGGTCAAGCTAATACACTCGACAGCAATGAATCCGGGTCACATTAAGACACCCGAAAATCCCGGCAACCGACAATGCCAGCCCAGCTAAACAAATTGTGTTTGATAAACAAATTAACACTCCTTAAATGAAAGTAATAAAACTTCTTGGTTGTTGTGAAGTTGTACGAGCTCTCATAGAGAAATATGAGATTATTCCCTAGTATAGTACACGAAACTTGATGTACAGCATACCAAACCGCATAACCGCAACAATGGCAGCACGTGAGGTAACACAAAGTACTAAAATTTGAGAAAATTGTAAACTTGTAGAATAATATGGTGTTTTTGTTTTAAAATTAGATTGTTATTTGTTCTTTATGTATTTCTTTATGAATGTAATACAAAGTTACAAATAAATTTAATATAATCTTAAGGAGAATTCAATCGTCCATCAAACACAATGTATTCTACTAAGCTAGCTCTCCAACATTTTCAGGTATTCGTATCTTTATGTGACCCGCATTCATTGCTCTCGAGTAAAAATGTGTAAAAATGGCTAAGAATTATTCACTACACCTGTTTTGTATCTTATTCAAATTATTTTTTTATTGATCCCTAATATGTTCAAAGATAACCACCTTATTATGCAAAATATGTAGATACGTGTAACTATTGCATTTCAAATAAAGTTAACTCAAATCTATTGAGGATAAAAAGTACACGTTTTCACTTAGTTGATTTTGAGAGAGCCGTATCTAAGCCTTTGGGGTTAACTCAACCGCTATAAGGCTACATACAACAGATAGCTTTGATATAGCCGCAATTAACAAACCTTTGAGAGTTACTGTCCTCCGGGGAGGTAAATTTACCGTAATGGAATAAAAAAAGAGTACTGCATACGTATACCTCCATTTTACTTTTATGTTTTTAAGCTGTGGTTTTTTAATTTTATACTTTTGTATTTTTAATAATGTGTAAATAAATATACTTAGTCCGATTTTTTGAAGTGAAAATTCTTTAGCGGCGTTGTGCACTTTTTGGGATGGGTAAAAAATGTTAAACAGGGACAGGGGCAGGGACAGGGACAGGGACAGGGACAGGGACAGGGACAGGGAGGGAGGGAACTGAACTCGTGACCGTCACGCTAATAATACATAAGTATATAGATCCACTATAGCCCTTTATTAATTAATGTCACCAACCTATTAATGTGACGTTTTAAGTTCGTCGTTTCGTTTAAGTTTTCACTTCTGTCGGCAGTCCCATGACTGCCTATTTTTTTTTAAACTTTGTTTTTTTATGGATGAAAGATACCCTATGTGCTATTCGAAAATTTTGCGTCCCTATTGCTATACTTGTCAGATACCTCTGACAACGTGAATGCAAAATGATTCACAATGCTTGGTCGAGTAATTTAAAAAGATAGGATTACTAATAACCGCCGTATGTTTTACTGGCAAACTTCACTAGTAAGAAAATAAGTACTCTTTATTGTACACCAAGCACATAATATAAATACATATAAAAACAACTTAAACATAAAATGCACAATGGGCGGCCTTATCACAACAAGCAATACCTCCCAGACAACCTTTGGATGAACATGACTGTAATGATTTAGTGTGGGTGGTTATGGTATCAAATATATGATATGTACTAATATGTACCTACTACTAGTACATGCTCACATACATATTTACACAAACATATATCCATACAACTATATACGTATACTCTAATACACCTAAATATATACATTATAATTATGCATAGTATTAGATTATATATAGATTATTTTAGATATAACTTTGCATATAGTATTCTTTTAACATTTTTTTGAAAGATCCAAACGATTGTCCTTGCCTGATATAAACTGGTAGGGCATTCACTAGCGCTCGAAACAAAACAATACTAAAATACATACAGATATTTCCATTATTTTCGATGAACACGCTCATGTACAGTTCAACGCACATGCAAATACATGGTTCGTTTACCGTAATATTGGCCTTATGTGAATGTTCAGCGATGTTGTATTTATTGAAGGGTACGCCTGTGAATATAGACTACATGTTCAAAGTCACTAAAATTTAGTTAGTTAATTTTATTTTTAACCAACTCTATTATTAGTTAAATTTACTTTCACAAACCACATTAAACTAGAAACCAGTCGCCTAAACATATTAGATAACTGACGAGAAGCCTGTCCATTCACACGCGTGTCCACATAATTAATGACAGATGACAGCATCGCTACGCCGTGTGGAATAAATCTCTTGCACATGCGTTGAACCGTTCAACCCTAGAGACAATATAACCTTATGTCCTTATCTTACTGATAGTATAGAGGCGAAAGTTTGAGAGGATTAATGGATGGATGGATGTTTGTACACTTTCGAGTGCCGTTGGTTGGGGCTGGTCATGTCCGAACTGCTATTACTTACATATAGTAGTAGCTTGCGCGACTGTTTATACTTTAGAGCAATACGTTACATTGTCCTCACATTTAATTTGCGCATATAAGCAATTTAACCAGAGACTTGTAAAAAACATGTTGAAAAAGAGTGTCCTTGGAGTTTCTTGCCTGTTCTTCTCCACAGGATCTACGTAAAGGAACAGGCAACTAGCTTCACGACTGACTTAGTCTGACTGACTACTACTCCTGACAATTTAAAAAAAATTATTGAAATAAATGATTTTGATTGGATTTCAAGCAAAAATGTCTGTACGGATCTGGATGAAGTTTGGAACAGAGATAGTTTATAGTCTGGAAAAGCACATAGGCTGTTTTTTCTGCCGAAAAAATGAACGTGAGATAAATTTGAATTTACACGCGAATGAAGTCCAGGGCAACAGTTAGTCGACAATATATCAACATTCGTGTTATTTCATTTTCCAAAAAGTTTAAGCTGTCGATACAGAGTTTTGTGAAAAGTATTATTTTATCGTGTAAAAGCGGTCCGCAGTTTACGAAACCCCTAACAATATTTAGGGTTTTAATTAAAAATTTATAAAACGTGGCTGTTTTAACGTAACAATTTATTCGTCAATTAATTTATCTAAAGCTTTCGATAACTTTAATGATTATATAGAATGTAGGTAAATTTTATACCAAATGAAAGTCGACCTTAATGACTATAAGTTAAAATATATTTTAAACTTTCAAACCTTGATCCAATCAAGATTATAATATACTAGCCGTTTCAAGCAGTTTCACCTGTATTTATCCTTAGTGATGGATCAACTCGAGTGAACAGAGTTGGATTCTCCTTAACTCGGATTTGGGCTTGATTTACACAAACGAACTTGCAAGGTATTATATGTCGTTTTTTGAGTATAAATTTTTAACTGACTTCAACCCAAGGAGGAGGCTCTCAGTACGACTGTTTTTTTCAGTGTATGTTACGCGATATCCTCGCCATTTGTAAACCGATTTCAATAATTATTTTTTTTAAATGAATTTCTTGTACTTAAAGTTTATTTCATTTAAACGTGAAGAATGCAGCTTATTACACTCCCTTATTTACCTATTCAAAAAATACTTATTAACAGTATGGGCCATCCTATATGTTTTTAACCCGCGACGCAAAAACGACGAGCTGTTATAAGTTTGACGTGTCTGTGTGTGTGTCTGTGTGTGGCATCGTAGCTCCCGAACGGATGAACCGATTTTGATTTTGTTTTATTTTGTTTGAAAGGTGAATTAGTTGGGAGTATTCTTAGCTATGTTTGATGAAAATCAGTCCAAGATGGCCGCCGCCACAAAATGGCGGATTACATATTTTTTCACAACTCCCTCAATATCGGTATCAAATGAAAGGGCTTGACTAGTAGATTACTATACATTATGATAAATTTCAAATACAAGATGGCCGTTCATACTATTTTTATTATTTTGAGTCGGGGGTTTTTTAAATTTTTAATTTATAGTTATTAATAGGGTAAACGATATTCTAATATTAATTATTTAGTAGTTCCTATTAGACGGATAAAATACAATTACATTTACACACACACACACATACACATACATGAATTAAAAGACAGAAATAGTAACGCTTGTGAGTTAACGCTTTTATTAATTTCACTCCTCACAAAAGCAAACAACTCGAGTTTGAGTTCATATAATTAGTTACGACGAGTCCAGCAGACGCGTCAGAACTCTTTTTTAAATTTTAATTCGATTCGCGTATAATTATTTGATGTTAACTTAGTACTAATACGACTCAAACATAACTATCCTATGTAATAATACCAGGCTCTTTATTGGTTTGCCCGTTTTCTTATAACTTACGTTCTTAATAAGAAAATAGAAACAGGAACGTATCGAATAGGTAAGTAGGAATCGATAAAGTTTACATTAAACGATTGTGTATGAGAGAATAATATATTCTCTATATATTTCTCTGTATCTTTCTCTGTTAGGCGATAAACACAGTGAAAATGCGATACTATAATGTATTTTATCGCTCTCTAAACAAATACGAAACAAAAACACAAAGATAATATTATGTTATTCTAGTGCGATAAAAGAATATTTTGAGGTTAATTCATTCAAAATCATCTAATTGGCTGGTATAGCCATAATTTTAGATAATTCAAATAAAATAAAATAATATCGATTCCTTTTTCTTTTTGAGAATTAACGTAAGCCTTCTACATTTTTTATAGCCCCAAGTTTTACTTTATATCGTATCGTCATAATATATTCCAGTCCAGGGCGTAATTTGTACCGGACACTTTAGAATCGTTAGCTGGAGGAGAAGAATTGAAAGATTATGCAAACACGACAGGTACTATAATGAGTATCAATGGTAATATACAATAACAATCATAATGAAATTCAAACAAATTAATATTTCTTGAGTCGTCCGTGCACACCACACGGCTGTCAGCGAAGTCTTCTACGAGCGTCATCTTTTTTCCAGATTTAATCTTCTACTAGAATTCGAATTTCTAAATTCGAGTTAGGCGCAGGCAAGACCTCCTTGTCTTTTCAGGGAGTTTTCATTCCAATAGGAGGATGCAAACAGCGCGAGGTCTCATCATTACAATGAATACATGTATACATGGACCGGCCTGTTGGTCTAGTGGTTAGTGACTGTGACTGCTATGCCATAGGTCGTGAGTTTGATTCCCACCCGAGTTTGAGCGTTGTTTGTGTCCGTTGTTTGTATGTTTGTAAAGTCCCCCGCGACACAGGAGTCATTCCTAAAGCGGGAGTTTTCTTCAAAAAAAAAAAAAAAAAAAAATATATACATAATATATACACATTTTCACTGTGTACAACGATCTTTAAGAATACTCAATTTTAAGGGAAATTGTAAGGTTAGTCTCATTAAAAGTTGTAGTTGAACTTTGCGGTTATATACAAGTCGCCGTATTTAATATAGGCATAATATTATTATATTAGCCGAATATTGAAAAAGATCGGGATACCCTCCCCTTGGTGAAAGTCAAGTTGTATAAATACAGGGGTATGAATCTTTTTAATATATTGTACCTAGTTTCTTAAAAACTTGGTATCGGAAGTGAAATGAAATAATAAGAACAACACTAGCAAATAAAGAGATCGAATAAAAACAAACTAAGAGTATGATACCGGTCAGGTTGGTTCGTTCTACTCGCCATTCAATGAAAAAGTGATTACTTGCACTTTAGTCACTCAACTCAACAAATTCGAAAAACAGGTCGGACTGACTCCAAACTTTTTGCAAAACCTTATAAATGTCCACCATTTAAAAAATCCGGCTATTACCCTAATTTTGCAATAACAAACAATAATTGCAAAATTACATGTATTTTTTTATTTAAATACTTGAAATAATTTGAGAAATGAGTTCTTTTCAATGTTCAATTTGTTTCATATCATATTTACCTAAGGCTGCCATCCGTCCGGGTTTCCCCGGATTTGTCCTAGTTTAGAGGGCGTCCGGGTGGGGTTTTCAAAAAATGTCCGGGTAAAACCCGGACACTGTGCACAATTATAATTCTTAGATGAATCGTTAAATGAATCGTTAAATGGAATCAGCGTTTTTTAAGGTGTTCGGGAAAGAATCTCGATTTCACGCATGTGTCCGGGGGTTTTTAAGTTTTTGTCCGGGGTGTTTTAAGTTTTTGTTCGGGTTCGGTAATTTAAGTGATGGCAGGCCTATATTTACCTATAACCATTTATCTGTAGCGCGCGCACTCGCATGGCCCTGCTTTCTGAGCGAGCCTATGCCTTAGCAAATTGTTACTGCCTCTAATTTAATAGCAACATAAAAATATTGTACATGACTTTTACCAAAATTTCCACATTCTTTCAAATGGTGCTATCAGTTTTTCAATAAAAAAAATTATTGATAAAGTTATACGCAAGAAACTGTATTTTTGCATCTATTTTATTTAATAACTATTCCAGACGGAATTTTTATGAAGCCGTTTTTTCCATATACTTGTATTATTAATACTATAATCAAGATATTAAAACAAAGTCCGCCCTGTTTCCGACATTTTTAGAGTTGAAATCTTCATTTAACTATTTCACTAATAGTCCGATAGCGATATGTGAAACATCACTCATTTTTTCGCCTCCCATCACCTAACAATGGTGCCAATTCTATTGTCAGACTCACTAAACTAAAACCTAACTTAATTTCTTCATACGAAATCAACCTTGTCTTCTTCGCAACAAGGTCTATTTGCTACTGGCAATCTATTTCTCAGCGTAACTAAATTTCACTAAAACCTGACAACATATACTCAATTTTATTTCCACGCAGTGAGAGTCCCCATTTATTCAAATGCCATATAATTGCCGTATTAAAACTTGTTCAAAACGAACTAAGATGACGTTATTTTAATCGACACCTACGAAGACGCTTACTAAAAACAGAGAGCAAAAGAGATGGCATTCAACGGAGAGTGGCTCTCGCTGCGTGGTATTAAAGTTTATTTAAGCGTGTTAGACTTTAGTCGACAAACAAATTGCCTATTTCGATAGCGACGTATGTTACCTACTTGTTTATATTTTAAATAAGACCTAGTTTCGAAGGGTACAAGGTTCACATCTTGTATGACGAAAATTTAGTCAATAGGGAATATGCATGTTCTTTAAATTTACTTGATTTTTTTCCCTTGAATCTTTATTGTCCATATATTATGCCTAAACAATTATTTTCTTATTTAGTTCGTCTTTAATTGCAAAAAATATTAACTAAAATATGCAAAATAAGAGAGCGAAATTCAACTTTACAAAACGCATCACTATTGGTCGAACCAAAACATGACGTCACATTCCACGTCCACGTCACGCTATCACAACAATATAAACACGATATTGAAGATACTTCATCTCTTCTCATTAATTTACACCATTGTTTTGGTATTTTCGCATCTCTTGGTACAGGAAAAAATACTTTATTGGGTGTATACTTCTTATAGTATTTTTACACTTAGGGACAAGGCAATACCTTTAAAATGGTTTTTTAACTTTGTCGATCGTCTAGTAATTACAATAAGTAGTAATTACAACTGAAAATTTGTATAAAATTACTGTAACATTTCAAGTAAGTATATTAAGTTTATGAAACAAACACTGAGCGTGGCATGTGACGTCATCCAAGGCCCGCGAAATATGGCGGCGTTCAAACAGATCAAATTTTATCGATGTTTTCAATGTTATTTTAAAAATTAATTTGTACGTTGCCAAGGTTATTTATATTTTTTATTAGGGTAGAATGATGTAATAAGTTAATAAAAATTTAAAAAAAGCACATGTATATTCCCTATTATAGTTAAGATAGAAATTCAACAGAATTGACACCAATGTGAGACTTTAACTTTTGCAAATTTGTTTAGTCATATAAAAAAAATGTTGTCGATGCTGCTAATTAGGTAGCCATTCTAGTTACTTTCAGGATTCCAAATAACTGTTTTCATACATTTTTTAATGTATAAAAACAGTATATAATATAATATTCGTTTGCAGTGACTGCCCTTATATTTCGATTTCCGGATCTGGTAAATTATTGGTGAATTGTAAATTTATTTTATTTGAAAAAACCAGTTGTAGCAATAATCTATTACCCAGTAGAAAAATACATCTGTCTCTGCTTACCAGTTTACTCACTATAAGTAATATTTTAATGGTATACAATAAAGTTTATTCTATTCTATTTCTACTCATTTGCTAAACGTACAAAGAACATACGGGTAACGAGCTCGGCCTAAAGGCTGGTAATGGCCGGACATACCAAAGTTTCGAATGATTCATCGCCTAAATAAGGCCTCAAGATTACTGTGAATTTATTATAGTTTCTCAAACTATTACTTTTAATTTTATAATGCGGTACTTGATTGTCAAGTTGAAGGAGTTACAGTTTATTAAATGTAAAAATGGTACGTTCTATAAACAATTTCGACGTCATAATTAGCTATCGTCAAATTCGTTAACGTTTCCTTTTAATGAACGCACAATTAAGTTTTTTTTTTATAGAAATAAACCTAGATATAAGTATGTTTGCAGCAGTTTGGCAGGGTCACCTCGCGAGGGTTTTCGGGCCCAATAAATCTACATAAAGAAAAATTTTCAACGTGGCATTTCAACGCGTGCCGGGTACAACTAAGTAATAAAATTATATTGAAGGAAATTAACGCAATCACGTCTTTTGAAGATATATTACATACCTTTGATTTGTTTGGCTATAAGACTGAATTTCATGACAAATATGAAATAATTTATGTTAAACCTAAGCAACTAACCAATCGTGTAGAAGTTAATAAGCTTATATTTAGGAAAACAAAGATGAGAAAAAGTATAAAACGGTACTTTTATTCCTACCTATTTGATTATGAAGAATATATTGCGACAACTCGGATGATGAGCCGTAGCATAAAAGAAGGACCTAATCTTCTAGAGAAGGAGGAATAAAAGATTATGCGAAGCAACTTAGGTTTTTACTGAAACCTTTAAAACATTACATTTACTTTAAAAAAAAACTAATAACTTCAACAATCGAATCACATTAAAAATATATCTTGAGGTTTCGTGTGTCCCCACGGACAAACGTCTCCCAGGGCTTCTCAGATGGGAGTTCTCTTGTTTTTTCATCGTTCCATTCTCTGAACTATTTCAAATAAGAATTATTCAAATCTTGAGCACGAAGTTGCCAGCAAGACTTCATGCGTCAAAGAAGTTTAATCATCAATCCACGAAGGTTGCAAGAGGACGCATGGAGTCCAGGTATCACAATATATTTATTGAAAACTCGCATCATACATTAATTAGAAACGAATAGTGCCTGAATAGATCACTATCGCAGCATGAAGCTAACAAAATGTTGTGCAGCGTTGGTTTTCAGAATGGACCTTTAAAGGGACGTCACGTACAAGTGTATAACATATATATATGTACCTATGTACATATTTATCATCTTACAAGGGTTAACAAAAGCGAACGACTGATTAAAGGGTACAACATTTTACAAAAACGGTTATATTTGAGTATCGTAGTGCATGGCTAATAACTAGTTGAGTCAGTCTGAAAAAAATGAATACGTATACATGTTTTTTATTTTTTATGGTATAGAGGGCAAACGAGCAGACGGGTCACCTTATGGTAAAAGACTACCGCCGCCCATGGGCACCTGCAACTCAAGATTCACAAGTCCGTTGCCGCCCTTTAAGTTGGGAGTAGGGGAAGAGGGGGGTGAGAGAAGAAGGGTGGGAATAGGGGAGGGGGAGGGGAGAGGGAAGGGTTAAGGCCTCCGGTAATCTCACTCTCGCGCCGAAAAGCAATGCAATCAGTGCTTCACTGCCGGTATTCTGTGAGGCCGTGGTATCACTCCGGTCGAGCCGGCCCATTTTATTTTTATATTTAATTTCTTTAAATACTTTAAAACCCGTTTATATGCTCATAGCCACGGCTATATTTTAAGTGGGTCTGGGGGTTTTTGGTCCCCAGAGTTTGTCTAGCTGCTTACAAATAGCATTAAAATATATGTCATTGATTAAAATAGTTCTCTAAAAATCAGATTTAAAAATAAAGACTCGACACTATTACCATTTATTACGTTATTTTTTATTTTTAAGTAGGCCTTTTACTTTTCAGGCGTAAATAACCGCCCACGGAAACTGTCTGCAATATTGCTAATAACTTTTTAATGAAATTTTGTACTTTATAATTATAGGTATAAAAATAAGCAATCAGAGTTTAAAAAAGTGACCTTTTTTTATGTAACTTTAGCCGGCCCTAGATAGCAGATGTGCATATCTTCAGAGTCCCTACTAATACTCCATACAACACATTTCGTTCCTCAGAAATAAGGTCTGGCAGCTCTGGGATCTTGTTTTATTAGGAAACTAGCGACCCACCCCGGCTTCGCACGGGTGCAATGGGGATACTGATGTGGTGAACACTTATCGTCATATGATTATACAAATTAACACAAAACAATATGAAACTATACGTATAAACCTTCCTCTTTATAGATCTATCTATTTGTGAAAACTGAATTAAAATCCGTTGCGTAGTTTAAAAGATATAAGCGTATAAATGGCGGAAGCGACTTTGTTTTATACCATGTAGAGATATGAGGTTTATATATAAATTATCAAGTTAATATTATCAGTTACAATTTTATTTTTTTAAATCACAAATTTTAGTAAAATTGTTTGTGCTTTGCATTATTCACGAGGTTTACTATACAACCCTAAAGTATATTTCACCTGATGGTGACGTCACAATTTTCAGAGTCTCTATAATCGCTCACCTTCGTCGAAACAAAACACTATGTTATGTTCAGTATATTCTTTACGAGCTATTTGTTACGGAAGTCCACCCGGACAGCTTACACAACAATAAATTTTACAACGTCAAAAGCCCGTTTAACCGCAGAACGTTCGTAAATCATTTGAAAATATTATATGTATAAATAGGGAAATAATTGCGATAATATTTATATGATAGAAGAAATACTTTATCTTGATTAGAAATTGGGATCATGTACCGATATCGTGGTCACGGACGCAGTCAATTAAATCCTTATCTTACTAATATTTATTAACTATCTTGCGCCGTTGGTGATAGTATATTTTGTCAACCAATTCACTATAATAATTAATAATAAATAGTCCCAATTTTTATATCAGTCAATGGATTCATTCCGAGGGAGGAGCCTCTCAGTCCATTTTGAGAGGCTCGGGATCAGTGTGAAATCGGTGGTGGCCAAGATGCAGAGAGCAGTCTTGCTCGACAATGCTCGTCCCGCTTCTTCGAAAGCGATGTTGAAGCGAAGAGTGTTTGATGCACAATAATAATAAAAATGTATCTATTTCCATAGAATGTTCAATGGTACATAAATAGTTAAAATACAGCAGACAAAGCAACCAAAAAAAAGAAATATCTCTCGGGAACACCAATTTTTTCTTGGTGAAGGTCCTTCTCTGTAACCTTGACTATGGATGATCTGTTCCTGTTCAGTAATAAAGGCGTCAAAGCGTAACAAAAAATCTCACTTTGGCATTTTTGTAATGTTGCCAGCGACTTTGGTCCCACGGGAACCGTACATTTTTCCGGGATAAAAGTAGCATATATGCTATTCCAGACTATAATCTATCTTTGTGCTGTATGTTGTATCTAAATTTCATCCAGATCAGTTTTGCGTGAAAGAGTAACAAACATCCATCCATCCATCCATTCATCCATCCTCACAAACTTTCGCCTTTATACTCGTAATATTAGTAAGGATATTATAAATCCAGCGAATTATCTATGAAAATTTTATCTAGGAATAGTTTGTGGGCCGAAGCGTGAAATAGGGTACTTTTATTCCGGGAAAATAAAAGGCACAGTTCCTGAGGAATAAATAAGTTTTTCTCTAGAACCCAGTGAGACATGAGACAGGTTATTTTTTATATAAATAATAATAGTAGTAGTTACGTAATCGTTTTTAACATACATAATAAAATTAATGTCCGACATGACAATGACCCAAATATACAGGATGTTACAGAAAGGTTTGTTCAAACTGTCCGATTCATTAATTTTTAAGTAATTGATGATAACAGGGTCGAAAACCAGCGTAAAATGCGCGACACACGTAAGACGTCTCAGATGTGTGCGTCGGCTTAATGTAGCTTTTGCTTAAACAATTGACTAAAATGTAGGTGTACATTTCTCAATAATATATTATGAATATTCATGTCTGTTTGATTTTGTTTTTTTATGCAAAGATTGTCATAAAAATCTGGGCATTCCATCAACATCCTTGGTATTAAATATAAGTTCATATATATTCATATTGTTCATATATAGTTCAATAGTTTCATTCATGACAGTCCTCTCTCTTACGAAATATTCGCTTTATCAGCCAATTTTGAAATTAAACTTTTTCAGTCTCAAAATAAGATTTTTGTATTAAAAATTAGGAATTTTCCTGAAACTGTTAGCGCTTTACGCTATTTACGGGTTCTACTACAGGATGTCTCAGAACAGTTTTGGTGTTATTTATCTATAGAGGACACATAAATACCACCAAAACAGTAAGAGGTTAGACGACTTGTTGTTGAGGTTTTTATGCTGACGGTAAACTCTAAAACGTAACGGTACTTCTGATACCAAAGTATAAGCCAGCTGGTAAGTTTATTAAAAGATCTCAGAACAATAATAAAATATGACGGAGGGGTATGATCATTATCCTCAATAGGGCCCATAATTCCTCACTTTCTAACTGCGGGCGTTGATGGGCGATATTGGAGCAACGAAACTATATAGTTCACTAGATTAAATTATAATGTCCCATGAATTTACACTGTAGATTATTACAAATAGACACACGACTATAACTGGCTACGTATATCGCTAGGAAGGCGTGACGGTTTCGATATTCGACCGCTCTGTCTGACTGCAGCACCAGAAGTGTCGGGCGCGCCGCTCGGCCTTTAAATATTGACTCCGTCAAGCGCCAACAGGTGTCGCTGGTGTTCCGGATATGACGTAATTGCGACATATATAATACGTAATGTCGGTATCATTCGTTTGCTTTCTTTTTAACCCACAACGCAAAAAGGATAGGTAACGTGAATCCCGCTTCTAAACAATTTTGTGGGACAAATTACAAAAATATTAACGACAATAATCAAAAATTTAATTTAATTACTATAATAAAATTACAACCTATAAACAAAGCTACCACACTAACTAATAAATGATGGAAGCAATATCGAACTAAAAGGGAAGCAATATCAATCAATTAATCAATTTAAAAATACTTTTTCAGTCGAAAGTAACTCTTTGTTTCTGCCTTTGATGTTGTACGAAGTAATAATTGGGCCCGGATATGCCGCTAAATGCATTGAGAACAAAAGGTCACGAGTTAAAGGGCAGAGGTCGCGCTGGTTTATTACCCAGATGGCCTCAGAGGAGGGCTGTTAGTATAAACTAAGTGTTTGAGTTTATGATTGCTGAGGGTAGATTATTTAGACGAATATTTGAAGATTAGAAAGGATTCAAACGAATTATAAAGTATTTCGTACAACAATCCAAAGATTGCTAAGATCTGAGTTTAAATGCGGATCTTTATGATGCAAAGATAAATACAGCTTCTAAAAATAGTCTTGTACAATGGAAAATAGGTGTTAACTTAGCTGTATGGTAAGACTAGTAGCGCTCGCGGTTTCACCCGCGTAAGTCCCGATACAGTGAGAATATCGGGATAAAAAGTAGCCTATGCGGTAATCTAGGTCTCCAGCTATCTATATACCAAGTTTCATCGCAATCGGTTCAGTGGTTTTTGCGTTAAAAAGTAACAGAAATCCATCCATCTAAACTTTCACATTAATAATATTAGTGGGATTGCTGACTTTGATTCCTGTGTATTTTAATTTAGGGCCCAACAGGGGATATTCATCACGATGTGTTGCGACCTGCCGCGTTAGTGATACACACTAACTTTTTTTGCTAAATGTTTATATGGATATATATACTTTGATATTAATGTATTTCATAGAAACATATGCTGTTATTCTACACTGAGACTATAAAACGGGGCTCGTGGCTAAGTGGTAACCGAGTAGATTAACACATTACAACGTTAAGTAATTCTAGGTCAATCTTGTAACACATTGAGACTCCTCCGTGCCTCGAAGAGCATATAAATCCGTCGCCGGTTGCCATACGAACATTTGTGGCATTCGTTACGGGTAGTTGTAGCCCTAAAAAGTCCGACAAACTTCGATATCGCCTAGTACTTGAGTTTTAGAGGTCTGATGGCAGTCGCTTCACGTAAAATATCGAAGTTTGGCCGTATCGTAGTTAGACTGAAAGCCAACCCGAACTTATGATGATATGAATGTATTTTATATAAACCTACCTAGAAACATATGCTATTATGCTACAGAGACTGTAATTGTAAAATTTTTTCGTGAATTTAGAAAAAAAAATAGAACAGTCATAACCATAACAAAGAAAATTGGATCTCAAAGAGCTCTTGTAACAACGGTCTTTAAAAAATTCATAAATTAAATTCTGAAATAGAACTAAATCGAGGCAAATCCAATCAAAAATATTTACAAAAACTTTAAGCAAATTATTCCAGAGTCGAGGCGAATATCTCGGTGTGGAGATTTTAAATCTTTTAACAAAATTAACTTTTAAACGATCTTTACAACGTCTGAGTGGATGAAACGCATTTTATTAGATTTGGGAAAATGCTGAAGGATTTACGAGTGAGCAGTAAAATTGCAATCTCAGAATTTATTGGCATAAATTTTAGCAGGACTAAGCATCCGTTTATTGCCCTCAATGGCTTAAAATTGAGGAATACTAATTTTGTCTTCATATTAATTGGAATGGCTAGCTCTGAGGATTTATTGCGGGATTAATGAGAAAATGTCTTTCAGGAACCATTGAAAATTCATTGCTAGGGTACTCTCGAGAGATAATAAGTTGATGAAATCAAAAACTCTTTTACCAAGACACTAGAACCTGTAAGTTTTTTGTAAAGCCGTTTTTTAGAAGTTACATACAATTCAAAAAACAAAATATTTTCAAAGGAATGAAATTTTAAATTCTATTCTTAATATAGTGTAAATTAACGCCCGTCTGAGCCCAAAGAGCCTGCACGATTATTTATCTCAATAACAGAGTAAATAATTAAAAAAAAAATCGATATAAAATCTTTAACTTTACACATTCCACCTGCTTTTATAAGAACCGAAACTACCTGGAAATTCAAACGGTCATAAGTTTTAAAGGATAGTTTTTTTTTCAAGAATTCTTTTTGTAACTGCATGCTAAAGTTATAGAGCCCTTTCAGTGATTTACGCAAGTGGTGTCATTTTTAGATACACCCTTTTTTTATCATGTGGAAACCCCTACGGGACTTTACCACACCGGGGCTACTGGTGAAGTTGTATATCGGAATCGAAGCCATACGGTATTTCGTCACAAGTGAGTTTATTGCACGGAACTCGTGTATACCCCTGGAAAGAAGTCCACGAGAATCCTGGCAGACTTTGGTCACCTCTTATACAGAAAGCAGCCACACTCCTGCGTGCGGAGGGCCTTGCCCCCTTCTAGTTTAAAAAAGCGCAGGCGGAATATGTCGCGCCACCGTCTCAGGCCTGCTTCTGCTAGAGTAACGGGCGGCCCCACCCGTTACTCCCTGTTAGATACATCCTGCGGGATACCGTTCATAATAAAATAATATATATAGATACATCCTGTATAATGTAGTAAATCTATTCATCAGGAGTTTATTACATTCGATATATCCAAATTTCATGAAAATTCTGAAATAATGTTACGCGCAGTTTGTTCAATACTTAGTTCAAATAACTTTACTTTTAAATAACTTAGGTGAATTACTTTCAACAATTTCCTCTTAATTGCGTTTCTCGTTCTTTCGTTTTCCGTAGCCTAAAAAAATCCCCATTCGGCCAATGTCCTTTAAAAACCATACAGCCAAATTCAAATGTTAATACCACTATCCAAAATGGGTAAAGTCCGCAAGTATTTAAAGCTTAATGGATCTTCGAAGTAACAGTCATCCTAAAAAATATTTGCCAAGTATGAGTCGAATTTCGGTAAGAGGCTGGTACATAGTCTTTTTCGCATGGGAATCTGTATTCCGTTCACTGCGTGTAAGATTCTAGAATCCCACATGAGCCAGAAGCTGGGTATTCCCATGCTTATGGCTGCTAACTCTTCGAAATCGTTCCTGTGTTTCTTGTCCATATTATTTTCTTTGAGTTCAGTAATATTAGTTATTGAAGATGTATGGTCGTACTCATTCTCAACCACCGCCACCGTAATGAAACCATTGCTATATTCTACAAGTAAGGGTAAGTCGAATACTATATTTATATAACTCCATTGTATTACATCATTGTACTCCAGTGACAAAAACTCAATCACGCCAAAATAGCTGTGACAGCACGTCAAAAAACTTTTTACCTATTATCCGGGATTTAGAAAATTCTGAAGAGTTTGAGAGACTTCTCTGTTGATTTGGTAAGAAAAAAATGGCGGTCCGTGTTTTCGCGGGAAAACTCAAGTTTGATAACAAAACTTTTTTTACTTGGAATTGTGGATTAAGGTTCTGAACTGATGTTCCTTATGTAAATTTTTTTGATTTGCAATTACAATTAGACCATTTGGCTGATGGAATTTTTGGATAATATTATAATTTAAAATTAGTATAATTTATGGAGGCTTGGTTGACGGAATTATTTTTAGGATGTTAATAAGTCGTACTTAGAGCGGGTACCTTTAGAACTCTGGGCAAAAGGACCTGGATTATCCCGTCGACGTGACAGCTGAGAAAGGCTATCTCTTCCATCGGCTCAGAACGATACCTGTGTTTTTATGTCGTGTGCGAAATAAAAAAAAAGCGGGTATTTAAATTATATTCAATACACTCTGTGTCCATAAATCTCTCTTTTTAGCCATAGGACCGCTCTCCGACAATTTCCACGATGAGAGACCTTCCGTCATCACAGTTCAGCGTCTTACCACTTGACCGGATAGTCGGTCTATTCGACGATAGTAGAGGTACTCTCGATGATGAGAATTCCACGCTTTTAAAAAGTGATAAAATGAAATAATATATAATTACTTAAATATTGTTACTTAAAAAGATAAAAAAATTAATGAGGTCGATCAAAAATATTTGATCCTTACTGTTAATCTATAATAAAAATGAATCCCTATTTCTCTTGCTTACTCCATAACTTGAAAACGACAAACGATTTTATTCATTTTTTTTTAAATGTTTTCTAATACTTTGTAGAAGGTTCTAACGGAACTAAAAATAAAAAAAATTAACTTAAAATCTGTTCCCGTGGGATAAATTTGAATTTTGAATTTCGATACTTGATAAAAACCGCACAGAAAACCGAAGTCAGATTATCAAAACCCAATATACAAGTTTTACCACGAACCTTACAGAATACAATAGCAATTCTGAGTATAATCTTTTTAACGTACAATTTCACAATACCGCACATATTTCTATGGCTAACAGTCATAAAGGTACATCCCTATTTCGTCATAACGGGGTCAAACGTAATGATATTTTAATATTCATACTCATAGCAATACATTTGGTGCTTAATGTCCGTCCGTGAATTGTGTGTGGTACGATATTTCAGGACCTTTTGCGTTTGATGGATGATAAGGTAAATATTTTTATTTTCTTTCGTCCAAACCGACCACACAAGAATACGGTCTGCCTGTATGCTTAATATTAGTACAAATTAAAGTTTAACCATAGCCTGGGTAGATGGCGCTATTACGACGGATTAATTATTATTTGTGTAATTTTACCAATTTACGCATGCACTACTGTCATTCTAATGGTATTATATTTATAGTAAATGCAAACACTCTTCGTGTTTTGCATTTAGGTCCTCATAAAAACAATTACTATTCCGTAAAAGAGTTCATTGATGAAAAGTTTTAAATAGTTAAACTACATAAATTAGATCAATATTATAAACAATACCTACTTGTAAAACTTGCATACTATGTATGTAACAGCAAATTCAATCATAAACGCCCAATATACATAATTGGCTATTAAGAGAAGGAAGACCACGATTGGTCTAAGACACTCGAAAGCCTTTATAAAGGGCTATGATAATAAAGTATCCAAAGAACTTTTGGAGCTCAAAAGATACAAAATCTGTGCAGTAACAAGAGTCCTCACCGGACACTGCAAACTGAACAAACATATGTTCAACCTAAAGTTGGTCAAGAACACAATATGCAGATTCTGTCAAGAGGCAGAAGAAACTGCAATGCATATTCTATGCTCTTGTGGCCCACTAATGCGGCACCGAAATATTAACCCAGGGTTACACATCATGCAACCGCAGGAAATACAAACAATCACTGCTGAAAGGATCTGGAGGTTTCTCGAAGCCATAAGTCTGAGCAGGGAACTGTAAAGCATAAAGTGCGCTACAAAAGACCAGAAATGGTCGAGGTGGCATTAAGCACTCCAACAATAATAAAGGAGAGCCATGCTTCGGCACGTATGGGCCGGCTCGACTCCGCTCGTTACCACGGCCTCACAGAAAACCAAGGTCACCGGAGGCCTTAACCCTTCCCTCTCCCTTATTCCCGTCCTTCCCCTCTCCCCCCTTTTCCCACTCTTCTCCCCTCCCCCATCTTCTCCTACTCCCACCTTAAAGGGCGGCAACGCACTTGTGACTCTCGTGTTGCAGGTGCCCATGGGCGGCGGTAGTCATTTACCATCAGGTGACCCGTCTGCTCGTTTGCCCCCAATAGCATAAAAAAAAAATGAACAGCAAACCATGTTGCTTACTTCTCACTGTAAGACCTTTTATACCATGTTTTATGGCAAATAAATGTATTATTATTATCCCTCATATGTCTATTCGACAATATCGATATTAAAAAAGATAGATGTATCAAATCAAGCAATCTTTGATGAAGGCCGTATTATCAATTTACCAGTTACAAATACAAGGTACCCACATGGTGATCATACTGTGCTTATCGGATATCATAGATTACGGACGTGCATACAGGGATCAGATAGATTGACTGCACGGAAAGCGCAATGGTTAATGTCGTCGCCTCACCATTACGCCGCGCTAAGTGTTGACGGGTTGATTCCTACACTAGACAAAAATTTGCTTATAATGTCGGCACTAAAGTAAGCCTCCGGCTCAAAGTAATCAGTGTGACAACGACATAAAAAGACATCTACATACAAGAGTTCTGACGGCTACTCAACATAAATCGCAAATACGATATCACACATACTTTTTCCAAGTGGGAGAGCCATACTTCGGCACGTATGCGCCAGCTCGGCCGGAGTTATACCTCGGCCTCCCAGAAAACCGGCAGTTAAGCAATGCTTGCATTGTGTTTCACTGAGTGAGTGAGGTTACCGGAGACCCTAACATTATCAACACAACATCAATATGGACATTCAAAATCACAGGCAATCGTAAACTTTGCTTTAGTTCAAACTGGTCCATTGTATTTTCTTCCTTGTTGATTACGAGTATTGTTTTTTTTTTTTTTTTATGTGTATTCTGCTTCGTGGCAATCTGTTCCAGGAACAATAAGCCACTTCATTGGCTGATTTACTTCTGATGCACAATATTGTCAACGAGAGTCCCAACTGCTGAGAAATTTCTCCCCAGCAGACTCTCCATCTGTCTCATTGAGGGAATCTTTCTGTTAGACCCGGGATGCCGTGTCTCTTCAGCCGATCAAACCGAAGTCCACTCTCACCGCTGAGAGCCTGGGCTAATTCATTCACATGGTTTGCTAGTTTTTCTTGGTATTTCATGCTGCTTTGGGCCACTTCCTGTTTAATTGTTTTAATGCCGAGGTCTAGGTACATGTATTTATTGTTAATACACTGGGGGATTCCAAACATTGTTCTTAATGCTTTGTTTTGAAATCTTTCTAATATTTCGATGTTACTGTTGCTTGCAGTTCCCCAAAGCTGTATGCCGTACGTCCATATGGGTTTAATTATGGATTTGTATACCAACATTTTACTGTTGTCGTTTAGTTGTGAATGTCGTCCAATTAGCCAGTTTAGACTACGAAGTTTTCCATCCAGTAGCTTTCTCTTAGTCCAAATATGCTTTCGCCATGTTAATCTTCTGTCCAAGTGCATTCCCAAATACTTTGCGTTATCTTCTTGAGGTATTATTTTGTCATTTAGTTTAACGGGAGGACATGTATCTCTCCTGAGAGTAAATGTTACGTGAGTTGATTTACTTTCATTTGCTTTAATTTTCCACCTTTTCATCCACGTCTCCAGTTCATTGAGGTGATTTTGTAATAGAAGCGAAGCAGTTACGGGGTTAGTGTGAGTAGACAACAATGCTGTATCATCGGCTTATGTCGCAGTTGTCGTGTATTCGTCTGTTGGGATGTCAGCGGTGAAAATGAGGTATAGGATAGGGCCGAGTATGCTACCCTGCGGGACACCTGATTTGATCTCGTAGAGGTCAGAGCAGTCATTTTTGTACTTCACCTGATAACTTCTTCTATCTAGATAGGATTTGAGAATGCGAAGAAAACAGTGTGGGAGCGTCTTTTTTAGTTTATAAATAAGGCCATCGTGCCATACCTTATCAAATGCTTGACTGATGTCTAAGAAGACTGCGGAGCAGTATAGTTTGTTTTCTAGACATCTACTGATGTTATCAACGATACGGTGAACTTGTTCGATTGTCCCATGCCTTTCACGGAATCCGAATTGATGTTTAGGTAAAACCTCGTCAAGATATTCTTTCATTCGGTTGAGGAGTATCCGCTCGAACAGTTTTCCAACGACTGGCAACAGGCTGATAGGTCTGTATGAGGTTGTTACATGCGGTGGTTTGCCAGGTTTTGGTATCATTACTACCTGTGCGATCTTCCATTGACCAGGAAAATGTTCTAGATTCAAGCAGGCGTTGAATATGTGAACAAGTTTCATTATTCCTTTGTATGGGAGCTTTTTCAGAAGGGTTGCGTCAATACAGTCATAGCCGGGTGCTTTACCCTCCTGTAAGTTTTTTATTTCTTGGTATAGCTCCTTAGGACTAGTACTTTTCGGGGCTAAACACATTTGATCAGGTGATTCAAGATATTCTTTGATGTCGGTGGTATGTTCATGGCAACTCTCAGGGAGCGGTTGAAAGACAGTACTAAGATGTTCTGCAAAAGTCGTTGCTTTCCCCAGGTCTGATCTAGACCATCCTCCCTTATTATTACTGATAGGTGGTATGTGGGTTTTCAGACGCTTGAGGCTTTTGGTGACTTTCCACAGTGAGTAGTTTGTATCAATTGTTGGATCCAGATTTAAAAGCATGTGTTGTATTCTGTCATTTTCAAACGTGTTGATAAGGTTTTTGAGTTCTTCTGAAAATTTATTGAATGCTGTCTTGTCATGTGGATATCCTGTTGTATGCCAAATCTTTCTAAGTTTACGCCGCTTTTGTATTCTCTCCTTCATGTCTTTAGGGTATGAGTTATGTTTTGGTGGTTGCCCTCTACCTTTTCGATTGGTGGTAGCGATGTTAGCAGCATTGTGGATGGTCATATTAAACTTCTCCACCTCATCTTCAAGCTCTTTTGTTGTGCTGATTTTATTTTTTAGGTTAGTTTCTGATGTTATATACTCTTTGTAGGTTTCCCAGTTCGTGGTTTTGGAATGATATATTTTCGAAGGTGGTTCTACCAGAGTTACCGTTGAGTTAATATTTAGAATGACTGGAGTGTGATCTGAAGTAAGATCAGTGCATGATTCTATAGATATATAGTCACTGTCTACGTTTTTTGTAACAAAAAAGTCGAGTAAATCCGGGATCTTATATCTGTCGGTAGGCCAGTAGGTCGGTTCTCTACCAGACAAGCATTCCAGTTTCATTTCTTCCGTTACTTTGAAGAGTTGCCTTCCTCTCGTGTTGGTCAATCTGGAGCCCCAGTGTAAATGTTTTGAATTCCAATCACCAGCACTTATGAATCTTTTACTAAGTGTAGAGAAGTAATCTATGAAATCCTGGGCTGAAATTGTATGCCGAGGGGGACAATATACAGCAGAGAATACCGTTTCAACTTTGTCATCTAATAGTGCGATAGATGTTGCTTGAATTTTATCTGTGCGATATTCCTCCACAGGATAGTGCTTGATATTGCTTTTAATAACTACTGCAGTGCCACCATGGCTGTTCCCAGAGGGATGATTGGT
Organism: Euplagia quadripunctaria; assembly: GCA_963859945.1. Lineage (NCBI taxonomy): Eukaryota > Metazoa > Arthropoda > Insecta > Lepidoptera > Erebidae > Euplagia > Euplagia quadripunctaria. The sequence goes on along the minus strand of OY982566.1, from coordinate 2,432,009 downwards.
TGTGTAAATAGTGTAGTTATTTAAAGCGATATGAGACCTCGACGTAAACCTCGTTTCAGATATTAATGCGATGTCAATAATTTCTGTATGGAGAAAAGTTTCTAGTTCTTGACGTCGTTCCGTCAAGCCGTTGGCGTTCCAAGTTACTACTCGGAGGTTGCGGTTCATTTCTTTATAAGGCTGTTGACTAATTGGACCATACGGTCCAACATTTTATCCATCATTTTTTCCATCATTGTCATCATTGAGTGCTGCAGCTTTTCTAGCATTGTCTCCATTATGTCAGTCATGTCGGTCAGGTCGTTTCTTCTCTCTAATGGAGGAGCTGATGGTTTGATCCTAGCAGCCTCGGCGTATGTTTTCATTAGATTAAATTCACGAGGGGTGTCATTATCTGTTTTAATAGTCTCTTGATTCCTTGTGGGTTGGTTTTCTTTGGGTTTAGGAGGAATGTTCAAAATTCTTTCTTTGTATTGCTTGTAAATTTTGCAACCTTTGTAGCTAGCTGGGTGTTTATCGTCACAGTTTGCACAGGTGGCCTCAGTATCTGGTTTTTTTGTGCATTGTGCTGTAGGATGGTCATTTCCACATTTGACACAACGAAACGGTCTGAAACATTGGTTTTTGGAATGTCCAAATCTTTGACATCTTTTGCATTGAAGTATTTCCTTCTTTTTATAAGGAGCTTCGAATGAAATTTTCATTTGGTTCAAATATTTAACGTTGAAGATGTCTTTGTTGTTCTGCTTTGGTTCTAGGTCTACATAAAATATGGGCAGTGGTTCTTTTGTAGTTCGGTGTCGTATGTTAACTACTTGTCTAACTTGGTGTCCGATGCATTCCAATTCTTTAGTTATTAGGGATATGTCTTCAGATGAGTGCAGTCCACGTAAGACTACTCTGTATGCTCTCTCACATTTTAACTGATAAGTATAGTGTGAGATGTTATTGGCAATGAAGTTCTCTCTGATGGCCTTATACGTTTGAATATCTTTTGGCATTATTTTGATTACATGACCAGATCTTAAGGTAGTCATGGTATATCGGTCATTTTCAATGAGTTGCTTTAATATTTCCTTTAGAGAGGCTATGTTAAGAACGCCTGTAACAAAAATAGGCTCTGGTTTTGGCACATATTCTTTATTCTCTGTTTTGGTTTCTTTTGTCGGTTCCTCGTTAAGGATATCGAAGCTGTTTTAGGTAGATAGCTGAAAGGTCGTGTTTTTGAGCTTTTTATTCGTTTCATTTTGTATGGGGCTTGTCTCCTTTCTTTTCTTTCTCCTAGCAGGGATGTTATCTTTTTGCCATGCGTCTGTGTCTTCTATATCACTTTGTATTTCAATAGGCTTTTGGGTTTTCTTAGATATAGCCCCCAACGAATTGCTTCTTGTTCTCTCAACCATGCAAGGATAAGTTTCTTGAATTGGGTTGTTTGTTTTGTTTAGGTGAGTTGTTTTAATATTTTGAGAATTAGCCATTAGATTCCCACGAGTATGGGTCGATGTAAACAGTCACAAGAAGGGTGACGCCCATCCCCTCAAGAAGGCAGATACACGCGACGTTTGCCAGGTCCATCGCGGTTGGCGTTCAAGACTAGTTCCCTACTAGCCATTCATCCTCTAGGCACGTATCCCACCGTAGGATTAGGGTAATGTTTAAAGAGATTTTCTTTCTCGTGGCCCGGACAGTGAAGCCAAGGCCCCCGATCGCTTACGCGGTTGCGGGTTGGGTTGATCATTTCCTACCAACCTCTAGTCAGACTTGTTAGGTCCTCGGTATCAGGTTATTTAACCGCCGCCCGAGGCTCGGCGTTGTAATTCCTTTAGCACCACCCAGGGGGTACGTGTGGGGTAATGATGATGATGTATTTGAGGTAATGGTTAGGTATCTCCCAAGGACGTGAATTACATGACCCCCCAAATTGAGTATACGAGTATTGTGACACAAATTTTAAGTCACAATTGTGTGATCTAAAATGTTGTATTGTAGCTACGATATTACTCATGTTTAACCAAAACATTATGTAACATAAACCAATTAACTTGGGGCAATTCGATTAATGATAACAATGTGTTATCACCACCATTAGGCTGCGTATTACCAGAGATGTGCTAGATAGCTGAGCAGTGCGAGGATACGTAACGAAGCTGTGAACTGGTGTGAGCGTTTCCACTAAAGATGTGCTAAGCCGCTGAGTGGTGCGAGGATTCGTAGCGACCCTGTGAAACGGTGCGCAAATGAGCGGTGCGAGGATGTGTAGCAGGCTGATCGATGATTTTCAGATGTGAGCGAACGGGGTAAGGTGTGGTGGTAGAGGAGCGCGTTCGCCACTACCCGCTGCTTGCGTCTCAGTTCAGTTTAAAGACTACAATAGTATATAGGATATAGACAGGCAGCTCTGCTTTTTTCTTGGCAACACAAAACGCTACCTGGTGTCCAAATATTGGCAGATAGTTCTGTACAATACACATCCGCCTCTAACAAACACCGTCTAGTGACTGCTAACAGTTTCTTGCTTGCTTCCATCCCTAGCACACATCCCTCGCACATACCCCTCGTACAAAAACCCTCGCTCCTTAGCGGCCGTTTCCACAGGAGCTGAGCTGAGCTGTAAATGAAGCTATTCTATTGGTTCTTAACAGACACATCCCTCGCTACACATCTTCGCACATCTCTGGGTCAAACGCAGCCTTACGCAACTCTAATGTGGGTTGAATGAGAACAAACCATTGTGTATTGAATCACTCGGTAGGAGGCTTCGGGCTATATTTAGGTAAACGGTAGTTTAGTGGCCAAGTTGCCAGAATGAGAGCTCATAATCGCACTAATATTATAAATGTGAAAGTTTGGATGGATGGATGGATGTATGGATGGATAGATGGATGTTTGTTACTCTTTCACGCAAAAACCACTGAACCGATTGCGATGAAACTTGGTATGAAGATAGGCATAGGCTTTTTATCCCGATATTCCCACAGGATCGGGACTTACGCGGGTGAAATCGCGGAGCGCTGCTAGTATGTAATACATTGCAATATTCATTCATATCATATCTGTAGTAGAAATATAAACTCTTTCTTTTGTTTTAACGTAGTCTCCGTAATCATGACATACATCAGTATAGACGTTAGGATGCCTTTTATTTACAGGGTCTTGCAATTAAATCACATCTTTCGTGGTGATGCCTGCTCTTCACCTTTATCCACGACGACGTTTCTTAGCTTTTAAATATGACTGTAATTCATATGGATTATGATACGGATTTCCATTCTTCTATTAAAGCGGGTTTCTCTTTTTATTAATAATTTATTATTCATTTGTTTTTTGGTTTAAAATGTAGCATATATTGTGTCATACATTATAAGTGGTTCATGGTGACTTGATATTTTAAAACTAGGGTATTGATAACTCGACTTTTTTGGAAATTTGGTTGTTTATATTTATTTTTAGAGTTGACTACTAGTTGCTAGAGTTATTATCGTGGTTAACTATTACTATAATGAACGATTTGTTGTCCGAATATCCAGTTTAACTTACAAGTAACCTACAAAATTAACTTGGCTTCCTTTACACCTTTGAAAATCTGGTATTTACAACTTGAGTCACTGGTTTGAGATCTATCACTTGTTGTCACTCTTATGTTACTGACAAATTAATTGTTTTCATCAACAAATAAAAGCACGTTAGCTCTGTTGAATGCTCTGTAATTTTATAATACTCTTGCGTGAAATAACACACAATGAAGTACATGCAAACAAGAAAAAGAGCCAATAGCGTGTGTATGAATTAATGAGTTTTGATTATATTTTATAATAATATAATCAAAAAGTGATTTATGAATTCTCAACTGTCACTTCTCACTCTCTCTCTCTTGTCTCACCTACTACTCTATTCGGATTTACCCGCTCTTATTCTAGTTTTATTTTTTTTACGTTTGCAGAATATATAGTTTTTTTTTCTGTGAGGTGGAAGATCCTACATGGATGTCCTCCGTCTTGGGGAGGCGAAGGAGTCCGTCCGACTCTTACCAACTAAAAACCACCCCGGTGTTACACTACTTGTCTATGATCAGGGGAGTGAGAATCGCTATTGCATTCTTCCGCAACCAAAGCCAACGTCACGTGGTATTCCCAGGCGGTCACCCATCCAAGTACTAACCGCGTCTGATGTTGCTTAACTTCGGTGATCGGACGAGAACCGGTGTGTTCAACATGGTATGGACGTTGACGCAAAATACATAGTTATTTAACCTAAAACATATTGAAATAACTAAATTACATCATCAATCCAAATGAGTAATTCGTAATCAATACAAAACAATTATTTTCTAATTATTACGCGCGCCTTCATGTAATTTATACGTAGACGAATAATAAATAAATAGTCGAAATACCAGGTGGCACTAACACATTTCGGAAAATTAATTACTCCTTACAAATTCAAGGAACTCTATTTCTCTATAAAAGAAATATTATCGTATGTACTCATGTACCAAGTACGATATTTTATCTGTCTGCCAGCCTAAATACACACGCAAAGGCCCCAATGTCCAAAGTAACACTAATTCTTCTTATAAGTCTGTGCATTAATCTTGAGCTCACGTGTTAATAAACTATTCATCACAGCGGTGCCCTTATCCCTACATAATTGTGTTCTTGTTGCGATTTATAACCTCCCTTTATAGGGATAAATATAATAGGGATAAAATAATGGCAGGAGCCAGGAATATGGTTTCATGTTTATCTAAAAATACCTAAAAATACAGCGAGCAGATATCTGAGTCTCGTAATAGTTAGAAAGAAAATCTTTTTTAAGCACAATATTTCCTGACATTCCTTGCCTCTGTCTCGTCAGTCCGGTCATTCTATAACACTGAATATTTTTATACTGAACAGGCGAGCTAAAACTTCTAATGTACGATGTTAACTAATACTAGAGATCGGCTGGCCATAATTCATATATTTTTTACCTACTCATTTCCAGTATAAGTTGGACTATCATTGTTAGACTTACCATACCATGGCAGGTACAACATACATACTAGACGCGTGCAGCTTGAAGTAGTCGTTTTAACGTAATTTTTGAAATTTGTGACGCAAATTAAAAATTGTTCTATATATTAACTTTATGTATTCCAAATTTCAGTCTAACTACAAAACGATATTTTACGTGAAGCGACTGCCATCAGACCTTCACACCCCAAGTACTAGGCGACATCAAAGTTCTGTAGTTAAACTAGGTTGTCGGGCATTTTAGGGCTCCAACTCCATGGCCGGTAGCACAGGAATTTTACCGCAGTCGCAACCTTCTGTGAGGACGTCATCTCACAGAAGGAGGCGGCGGAACGGGTCCGGGAGGACGATCTCCACTCGGACCGAATTCGCCGCCGGCGAACCGGGCGGCGGAGGCGCGCTTCCCAACGCCTCATGCCGCCCTGAGTGTGGCCGCGGGTGGACGTGACGGGTTTTCCTCTTCACCCGCTACAGTGGCCATCCGCGAGGAGGCGTCGTCCACGCGTGCCTAGACGTCGCCTAAGCGAGAGTTTTTAACCGAAGGTGGTGCCCGCGCTTTTGCGGGCAGGCGCTAGGAGGGTTCCGGATTTCTTAATAAAGCTGTTCCCGGATTCCTCCTATTTTAGGCGCAGTACGGTACACCGTGTGGTTTTAGTCGGTTCGATTCCGACACACCTCCCCACCGAAAACCCCGGTGGGGTGACGGCCCGAGGTGGTTTCCACACGCACAAAAAAAAAAGGTTGTCGGACATTTCTTTTTTTAGTGCTCCAACTAACAACGAATGCCATAAATGTTCGTATGGCAACAGGGAGCGACGGCTTAACATGCTCTCCGAGAAGACACGGAGGTGTCTCAATGTGTTAAGAAGGGTCCCCCATCCTAAGACTGACCTGGCTAATATTACTTAACTTTGCAATGTGCTAACCTACTCGGTTCCCACTCAGCTACGAGCCATCTCATATTAATCAGTATTGTAATTTAAATGTAATTCTTTCATTTGTTCTCAGATCTACCGAAAAGCAAGTCAAATAGAATCGTCTCAATCTTGGGGCTCTTCGAACTATCCGTGGGGGATTCTCCGAGAGCTGACGGTGTATCGGAACTGGCAGCAGCAAGGCTAGCAGTAGACCATGTTAACAAGAGAGGTCTTCTGCCTGGATATAAGCTCCACCTTATCACTAATGACACTAAGGTAAGTAATTTTATTTTTTTTTAAAGTCAAGTAGTGTTTAAGGAATTGAATCAGAGGAATTTGGATTAAGATTCTTAGTCTCTTTTCTCTACGCTGATGTTTTGAAGTCCAATTGAAATGTCATACTGCTAATAATAGAAATAATAACTTGACACATATTGCACACGGTCCTCTTATTCCACTCTAAGCAGAGTGGAATAAGAGGGAGGTGGAGTTTATCAGTTGTCTGATTACTATGGTAATCAGACAACTGATAAACATGCTTATATAGTTCTAAACATATACATACTATAGATGAACAATAGTAATAATAATTTGACACATCTCATACACGGCTGTCTGATCTCAAACTAGGCAGAGCCTGTGCTATGGTAACCAGACTGCTGATAAACACACTTACATATTTCTAAATACATATATATTATTACACCCAGACACAGAACAAATAATCATGCTCATTACACAATTGCCTTGCAAAAAGCCAAATGGCTGGCCTGTTGGTCTAGTGGTTAGTGACCCTGACCGCTATGCTTATAGGTCGTGGGTTCGATTCCCACCTGAGTCTGGGTGTTCTTTGTGTCCGTTGTTCCTATGTTTGTAAAGTCCCTCGCGACACAGAAGTAATTCCTAATGCGGGCGTTGTCTTTGTTAACAAAAAAAAAAAAATTGTCTTGGGTGGGAATCGAACCCACCACCTCTGATTACTTACATGCATGTTATTGTACAGAAATGGAGGCTTAGTGAATTGAGAGCACATACCTATTTTACATTGCAGATTACTCCAATGTACTGACTAGACGGCTGACTTTCTAGAATGGGTCACGACTGCTATAATTTTTCTTGTATTTAAAAATATTGTTAAAAATACAATGAGCTCCTGTTCTATAATTTACCTACCCCTATTAGTCGAGTGCCCGTTTGCACTAAACTTCTTAAAGCGCCTAAAAACTATTATGTAAGGTATAAATTGACATTTTTTGTATGGATTTGACGCTTTTAAGCATCGCCTTAGCAACTTTAGCGATTCTTAAGTGCAATCGGGTATGACGACTTTCTTGTTTTAGGGTTTTTTCATTTCCAAATTACACAGAAACGCAGTCGGGTTTTTTAGTTTTATAAATAACCAGTTTTTATTTCGTACGTTTATCGAATTTTTTTTTTAGGAAATAAAAATATTGAATTTATAATTTATGTGACACTAGCAGCGCCCCGCGGTTTCACCCGCGTAAGTCCCGATCCCGTGCCAATATCGGGATAAAAAGTAGCCTATGCGTTAATCCAGGTCTCCAGCTATCTACATACCAAACTTCATCGCAATCGGCTTAGTGGTTTTTGCGTGAAAGAGTAACAAACATCCATCCATCCATCCATCTATCCATCCATCCATCTAAACCTTCACATTTATAATATTAGTGGTATTAACAAGCCAAGTTCAATAGTGATTTCATTGATACAAAGTATTTACATATTTTGTGGTGTCGTAAGACTAAATAATCGGGTAATAAGGATCAAACGCTTAAATAATTGTCGCAGTAGTTTGCAGGGAGATCACTGAAGTCACTGCTCTAACCACGTAGTCCACCAATCTCCTAAAACCTTTAAGTAAACCTTAAGTATTCCAAGTAATTTCCAATGAAAATAGCGCAGGGTACAGTGAGAGTTTGTCTTCAATCTAAAATAGAATCCTCCTTGGTCGGATAGCTCAGATTTGAACATTAAATAAATCTAGAGATCTAGTGGTCGAATATCGACCATAATGCATTAAGTTTTGAATTATTATAACTCAGTATAACCTCAACTGTAATTTTTTTTTTCAAAAGAATGCTAGTGACGTGGGTCACACAATACTAGTATTCTTGTTAACCCTTCCAGCTAAGCTAAATGCTTGTGTTAGGAGTGGGCTCACGTCGGTAGTGCACTGGGTGGGGTTCGAACCAGCAACCACTTGATCGCGGGTCCGATGCCTTGACCATTACGCTACCGCCACTTCTTTGTATAGACTTTCATACTATGACAGGTCAACAATATATATAATAGATGAAAAGAAAAACTATCCGATAGAAAAAAAAGTTGATTTCAATTTAAAAAAAATGTGATCAGATAATTTTAAATAAAACCTTGTTTCTTTAAAACTCGTCAATAGCTACTAAAGAAAAAAACCGTCAGTCGTAGGACTGCACGTCAGAAGTGAAAACACATACACATATATACATATAAATCATATACCTACACGTACACATCTTTATGTCATCATGACAATATATGCCATCTGAGCGTGACGGTCACGTGAGTTCAGTGCTTTTTCCGCATACCAAAAGTACCTAACGAGCCTAAAGAAGTTTTCACTTCAAAAATATAGAACGTCGATTGACAAACATAGAAGAAAATGATTCTTAACTGTTTTGCCAATTTCTGTATAGAGTAATCAGCCTAGAGCTCTCACATTCGCATCAACGTGATGAAAAGTATTTAAGAAACTTCTAAATATTTAACATTTTGTCCACAGTGCGACCCAGGCGTGGGCGTAGACCGTTTCTTTCACGCTCTCTATACAGAGCGCGATTCCAGGATGGTGATGCTACTAGGAACAGCATGTTCAGAAGTCACTGAGAGCATCGCCAAGATTGTGCCGTATTGGAACATAGTGCAGGTAAGCAGTTCAAGAATACATACATCTCAAAGATAATCTGGACCTTGCAACTTTGCAGTGGCGTAACTACGCCATCTGAGGCTCGTGGCTAATTCATCGGATGTGTGTGTGTGAGTCTGACTCGTCTACTTGGCCGTTATTTTCTTTTGGATGTGTTAAAATCTTGATAATTCATTTATTTAATTCGTGTATTTTATTAGGTTAATTAAATAAGATAACTAATATTTATTAAACACACAATTAATAATTTTAAATACATTTTGTAATTGGTGCCTCCTGCGTTCAGGACCTTTGATGCCCGGGGACCCACTCGGGACGTGGGCCCGTGGCATTTTGCCCGCTCTGCCACCCTATTGTTACGCCACTGCAACTTTGCAATGTAGCTGCGTTTTAGAACATGGGTGACGTTAGCGGAACATTCCCATATTGCTGATATTCCATTTCTAACATATAATTCCAGTGTATGTATATGGTAGAATATTTTTATGTCAGCTTATTAATTTTAATTGATTTTAAAAAGATCTAATTTATCTACTTATTAAAACTTGAAATGTAACGTTAGAAATCAATACTAGATTCAATAAAAAACATGAACAGAAATTAGTTCCACAATTCGTCGCAGTAACAGCACCGTCGTCGCTTCAGTCTATTTGTTCATTGAATTATGCTCATGGCGTACATTTGACGTCAAATAAACAGCCTGAGTTGTTGCGTCGACACACAAACTTAGTATACTAAGTTTATACTATAATCTAATATGTACTAGAATCTATCATCAAATATTTGATGGCATTGAGACATTAGTGACAGAGATACAGACGTCCTTGGAAAAGGCAGGCACCACTTTATAATCCATTTTTCATTTTAGCCGTAAAGCTAGTAAATATTTATTTTCGAAATTGATCTTTATTGCACTTAGTACAGCACAGCCAAGAAAGCCTTCTTATCTACGTTGTATAATATTTTTAAATTTTGTAATTGAGTACAGACACAAACTTTAAAGTGTTACTGTGTGCTGAAACGTCTAGACTACGGTACAGTAAAAGAAAGTACTAAGGAAAACAACAATTTGTGACTTAAGTCATTGAAATTCGTAATAATGATGGTTTAGAAAATCAAAAAAAAAAGATCCACTATACACCCCCCGGCTACCATCAAACCATCATCATCAGACCATCGTTACTGAACCCAATCTGTTGGACTCGTCAAATCTAATCATTCGAGCCCTAACTCGAGAGGTTTACTAGTAGCCACTGACGAGTTCCACTATCCAACTCCTGGCTCCATCATCAGATTAGTTTGGATAACAATACTGTAATATGGCATTTTAGAGCTCTAAAATGCCAAATTACAGTATTGTCATCCAAACTACAAGTATAAGTCTCATTAGTGGGAGAACCACGCTTCGGCACGTATGGGCTTTCTCGACTGATGTGATACAACGGCCTCATAGCAAAACCGGCAGTGAAGCAATACTTACATTGTATTTCGCCTAGTGTGTGAGGCTACCGGAAGCCCTCCTAACCCTTCCTCTACTCCCACCTTAAACGGCAGGCAGGCCGGCAACGCACTTGTGACTCTTGAGTTGCAGGTGACCATGGGCGGCGGTAGTCACTTACCATCAAGTGACCCGTCTGCTCGTTTGCCCCATATTCCATAAAAAAACATACAAGGTTTCATTTCTATACGACAGTTAGAAGGAGGTTAAAATTTACTTCCAGTGAAGCTAATTAAAAGGTTCTTAAACACATACTATGTAATTTTTTGCTGTTATCCTTTTTTCGTGCAAGAGTCCTTTGTATGTTCGTTGCTACCTGTACATAAACACAAGTAAGTAATGTAAAGTTTATTCAACAATTTCAGTCTAAAATAAATGAGATTAGCCTTTGAGTACGCGACTAAACACACCGAGAATCACTCGTCTCAGTTCCAATCTCACTGAATTTCACTCCGTAATCAGGTTACTTTGAAAGCTCGGAAAGTGGGGCTTTTCTTTGGCTGAATAATTTGATGATACTTCGTGCTTAGCGAAAACTAAAATCTGGTATTTTTGTTGATATAGTCTAATTGTTTTACAGATTATGTAATAAATAATATAGTATGTAGTATGTGTAATTAGTTCGTCCATCTCGAACATTTCATTCTCGAAATTTTTTCCAAGTGTATCCGAGTATACAAAATTAACTTTCAAGTGGGCCTGTGTGGTCAAATCCGAAACTACGAGAAATAGCGAAGAGTATTGTTTTTTGAAAAATCAATATTCCTAGCCCAGAATCGAACCCACTGATTTTATTATTATTCATATTATCATCATAGTGTCGCTAATGAGGAACTTATTCTGGGAAGTAATGATGTACTGCCTCACCCACTTCAAAAGTTCACATGTATATCCCACTAATATTATAATTCCACTAATATTATAAATGTGAAAGTTTGTATGGATGGATGGATGGATGGATAGATGGATGGATGGATGGATGTTTGTTACTCTTTCACGCAAAAACCGCTGAACTGATTGCGATGAAACTTGGTATGTAGATAGCTGGAGACCTGGATTAACGCATAGGCTACTTTTTATCCCGATATTCCCACGGGATCGGGACTTACGCGTGTAAAACCGCGGGGCAGTAATTAAATACATGTCATTTTTACAACAGTCTGGCAGTTTTGAATATTTTATTGGCCTTCCCAAATGTCTGACTACTTTGGCAGACCGGTTGGAGTCGTGGAGCTTTCTAAGATGTGATTGATTTCCGTGATTACCGACTTATCTAGTCTAATAGGTGTCGTGACTGGTCAGCTCAAAACCGAAATGGTTCTTTCGTATAAAGACCACCCCAAATGCCTACATGACACAGTTTAAATTGATGTAAAGAAAAAAAGAAGAAAGAAAAGATTTATTTTGGCACACAGACTCAAATTTTCACAATACAACAATAAAGCGGAAAATGGAGAAATAAAATATACAAAATCAAACAAACAAAAACAAAAAAAACAATTAAAAGAAAATTAAAAAACTGGGAGTATATTACTATGTAGACTTGGATCCTTTGTTTCGGAGTTTCTTCTCAAGGCTGGTCATAGGAAATGCCGGCGCCATCTAGCTTTAAAGAAGCAATCGACGTGTAAAAGTGTCTAAAATGACCTATTTGCAAAATAAATTCATTTATTTTTCATTTATCGGTGACTGATCAGAGTTTTTCATCAGAATGTTGGTCTGGCATGAGGGTATCTCCGAAATCACCACACGTTATTGTCCAGTACAATAATCTTTACTGCTACACTAAATAACCTTTTCAAAATCACCGATGATGCTCACAATTATTTAGGATTAAGACTACACTTACATTCACATGGGTGCATGTTATATTCTATCAAATCTAAGAAGTACCGTTTGACAGTTCTGATAAATTGAAGGATAGGGATGGGGTCAAAGAAATCGATTACTACAATATCCGATTATTAAGAGATATCGATATCATTACTTTGTATTTACTAATCGATCACAGTTTTACAGATTTATGTATGTTACTCTAAAAGTCCGTATATTAAAATATCTTAGGTTTTACTAGTCAATCTCAGTATTTACCAACGTAAATGTTAGAAATTTATAAGAGAGAAATAATTTTTCGGGCTTTTCAGTTTCATCCTAATCAAACGTAACTGACATTATGCATTATTGATTTTGAGTTTCGTAGAAGCGATTTGGTTCTGGTACTCGCCAACCACTGGTATTTGTCCACATGCAAGAGCAAAGAGCAGTTCGGATTTTTACCATCAAGAGTTGGTAAATCTTAGGTTTTACTGGAAAATCTTAGAATTTACTGAAGTTCGGGGTCTTATAATAACGTATACTGGTGTATATGTTATTATAAGACCCCGAACTTCAGTAAATCCTAAGATTTTCCGATGCAATTACACTAGACAGGCGGGTTGGGCCTAAGTAATATGCGTGAAGTTGACATAAGTACATTTTAACAGAGATGACATATTTCAATTAACTTAAAATCATTCATTTTCACAACGTATTATGTTGAAAACTAATTAAACTTTCATTAATGTTAGTGCCACCTTTGAGCGCAACTCGCCAATCGAACTTCCTTCAAGTGTCATCGCAAAACCAATAAATACAGTCAAGTGACAATGAAAGTTGCCACTTACAAAAATTAACTAGAATTCAAATAATTGTCTGATGATTTTTTAACGACTCCAAAGAACCGCAGACATTTGTATTTAATGTCAATTGGAACTTGATACCTCCACACTTTCCTTAAAAAAAATTTCTTGGTAGACAAACGGGCAATGAAGAGACCATGTAAGGGTTCTTTTTTTCCAATAACGGATCCCTGAATATGGTCAATAAATGATGCCCATTCAAAGTTATGACAGTACTGTGATTTTGGTGGCTTTAAGTTCCATTTCCAAGAACTTCAAGTTGTTTCCATTGTCATTTCTCATAAGTACTTCTGTTTTATTGTTTCCTTTGCTATTATAGTCAAAACTCTTGGCACTTCAAGACTCAAAACGTGTAACTAGGATATATTTGTAGAGAAACCGATTATTTCGGTCTATTTGTAGGCAAGAAAAAGATTTGACGCTGCGGACTTTGGTTACTTTCGAATACATTTTTTTTTTTATCATGTAGAAACCCGGGTCATCCTTTCACCAGGGCTAACGGAGGAGTGGTATATCAGAATCGAGGCTTGCTTCTGCAAGGTTACGAAACAGAAGAGGTCGGAAATCATTCTGCGATCCACCGCCTCTTTGGCGTACCTAACCTCCTTGCAAAACGAACAATAAGTACACAGTTTAGACCCTGTAGTGTACAAGAAGAAGAAAGGGGGAAAAATTTAGCAGTAAACTTTGATAATACACTCCATTCCACGCATGATGTAATGTTCTCAAAACCATAAGTAGTGTGAAAGAAACATTACATTTATGGTCCATATTCGGTAACTAACTTCAATGAAAGCCATTAGTCATGTTCGAATGTAGCCACTTTAAACCAGTTAATACTAGCTCACGCCACTCCAATCCGGCTCTATTCGGAGCTTACTGCTACGGGCAGTTACGTCAACTCCGACAAATGAACTAGCCTAGATAGACAACTCGATTTCATCTGTATAGGAAGCAGCTGAGACCTGCCAACGCTACAAGCGATAAGCAACCATAAATTTTGAAGCACAGAGTATGGTTTAGATTGAAGTTTGTTTTGAATAGGTGGGTAGCATGGCAAACCAATATTTGAATTCAGAACAGGTGTATTTATTGGTTCAAGAAATTATATCTCGAAATCAAGATGGTTTTGTCAATTACAATGCACCTATGTTCGAAATTCAAATTTTATTTTGTGGCCAGCACTTTTATTGGTATACCTAACGAAAAAGGATGTTTGTTGGAATTTCTGGCTTATTGTCAGCTGCAACAAATTAAAAAAAAATTGCCGATCCCATAAACTAAATGTTTAATATTATCTCTAAACACTTCTATTGTTTTTTAGTTTCCATTAAATTCTGTTTTTTTTTGTTTTTGGCTATGTACAAAGGGCAATTGCATAGTTAAGAACCTAGTATAAACGCGTATGATATATTTGTATATCCATAGTAATTATAATATCACAATAGCTCGCATATTGGCCCGTATCATCAATCATAATAATTAATTTCGTACAAACGGATGTTCAGCCCGTCAGGATGACAATAATGAATATCACAGTAATTAGTAATGGTTCTCCGTTAGTTCATTTATTTTCATTATCTGGAAAGTTATACGTGTAACCCTTGTAATAGGGTAGCTTCCTATGATATTAACACAAATTTATTCAATGATCCTTATGACATTAAGTGCTAAATAAAACTTAAAAAAAAACACAAAAAATCAAACCCTAAAAGTAAATTACTTGACGATATTAACGTGTGCCGTTATTAAGTTTTACCGGGAGCACGGAGCCCACAGGGCCCCACTCTAGGCAGTACTTATCTAGTTGCAGTACTTTTTGAGTATAAACCTTAAAAAAGCTAATAAGGACATTTTTCTGAGCACTGAAGTTGCTACAAGAATATACCTTTGCTTAATGGTTACCAATCGTAGTGGAAATCGCTCACAGCTAAAGAGAATAATAAATGATTTACCAACTACAGTGTTACATGCACAACTTACTAATTTGTCAATGACGTGAAAAAAGTGAAATCCGTCAAAAAATAGATTTTGAGGACATAATAGACGATTTGAACGCTGTATAAAAATAGTTTCTTTCAGGATTTCTGTTGCCCAAAATCTGTATATGTACAGCCATGCGTCAGCACGTATGTGCCGGCTCGACCGGAGTGATACCACGGCCTCACAGAAATCCGACAGTGAAACAATGCTTGCAATGCTCTTCGCCGAGTGAGTGAGGTTACCGGAGGCCCTGTCCCTTCCCTCTCCCCTGTCTTCTCCCATCTCCCCCTCTACCACCTTTCCCCTACTCCTCATCTTCTACCTTAAAGGCCGGCAACACACTTGTTACTCTTGAGTTGCAAATGCCCATGGGTGGCAGTAGTCATTTACCATCAGGTGACCCGTCTGCACGTTTGCCCCATATGCCATGAAAACAAAATCCATAGTTAACCTACGAAATAAGTGCTATCTTATATTAAAAAAAAGGATATTTTATTATGACTAAAATATTTTTCGACTATAAATTATAGCTATATTAATTCTGTCACAGGTTTCCTTCGGTTCCACTTCACCAGCGCTCAGCGACAGGACGGAGTTCCCGCTGTTCTGCCGCACTGTTGCTCCTGACTCCTCACACAACCCAGCCAGGATAGCTTTCATCAGGTAATCGCCAGGTTTCTTTCCTGTACTAGTATAGTATTATGTTATCTGTGCCTGTACATAGTTCTCCTCCTATGACGTTTTTTCTTCTTTTTTCTTCCTATGGTTGCCTAATTTGTAGGCTAATTGTATTATACAGTGTGTATTTGAAAATGGAACACTTACTTAAATCACTGAAAGGGCGTGACTCGAGCATGCAGTTACAATAAGAGTTTTTGAACAAAAAACTATCCGTTTACAAGTTAGACCGTTTGAATTTCCAGGTATTTTTGCCTCCGTTTTTCATAAAAGGAGGTGGAATGTGTAAAGTTAAAGATTTTAAATGGTATATAGTTATTTATTTTTTAAATAAAATACTACACGCAACACTTCTTATAATGTTATAAATAAATTCTACTTTATTCTACTAAAGCTTTAACGTACAAGACAAACATAATTTCAAATTTATACAAAATATTGGTTGTTGAAGAATTCTAAATAAACCAACTGAACTTCACCCGACGCTACGGTTTATATCACGGGCTAGGAGATGTAGGGTATCTCCGTATCTAGTAGATACAGGATATTCCTGATTCTTTAGTTATTTTATTTATTTAATATTTTATGCACAATATCTTCAGAGGCGTGTTAATGCCAAATGCATTCTCTGCCAGTCTACCTTAGGGTGATGTAGAAATGAACAAAGTACATTAAAAAGTATACGAAGGAGTGAAAATAAAGAATAAATAATAGGCAAATAAATAAATAGAAACATACATACATACATACATGAATATAAAAATATAATTATGTATGTTATACATACAAAATTATATATTTCCACTGTCCTGATAGAGGCAAAGGCCAATTTTCTGTTTTCTAGTTAAACGATAATAGCAGCAAGTATTTGTTGAGATCGTATAATTACCAAAAGTAATACTTATTATTAAGTGCTCAAGAAAGCAGATTCAAAAAAAAGAAATAAAAAAGATTAGATAGTTATGGACTCAACTAGAGCCTCAAAGAGCGTTAAACTCTATTGGTTTGTGTGTCAAAAATAATATATAGTTAATGCAACGTCAGTCTTACGATTAAAAGTGCATAATATATGCTATTATTAATTGATAAAATGAAAAAAAAAACAGTGTGAAAAATTTGTGTGTCAGCTCCGACGCACGACTGGGGTTTACAATTTACTGGAGTCTCCCTCTCTCTCTCTATCTCTCTCATCATTTGTAAACGCTGTACAGTATATATTCTAAATCCAATAAAGCACAAAAAGAAAAACAAAGCGTTAAAGCGTTACGCTGCCGTCCGATCACTAAATTTTACTCTTGATATTTTTTTCTTATATGAAAATCGATTCTTAAGGAGTAAACTCCAGAAATCAGTGAAACGCCGTTCAGAGTATTTGTTACGTCAACATAATGGTATCAATTTTCAATCGAAGCAAAGCATAGTTCCACCAAATCGCTTTCTGAAAGACTATTAGGCTAGCAGGCCTAAATATATAACAGCTCCAATAATATTTAAAACAAAAATTCACAATCACAAATAATAATAATAATATAATAATAATATTTTATTTATTTTCTTTCACAAATGTTAACTTAAGTTCTAGAATATTTTACAACATATGTAATTAAGGAGCTTTGACCTTTGTGAGAGACTGGTATCTGTACTAGGAAGATCCTGTCAGACAGATTACCAGGCTTCCCACATATATCGAGTCTCAGATGGTGTGGACAATATGAGCCAGATGTTATGCTAACGCTAACCAAATAATATAAATTAAACTTATGACAAGTACAGGAACATAAATAGGTGTATGTGTGTGTGTGTGTGTGTGTGTGTGTATGTGTGTGTATGTGTGTGTGTGTGTGTGTGTGTGCGCGCGCGTGCGTGTCCGGGATTGATCATGGAGAGGACTTGCGTAGTTTAACTACGCAAGTCCTCTCCACGGAACGTCACTTTTATTCAAGAGTTGTACGTGAAGCGATTGAAATTAAAAAACACAAAACTTTCAATCGGGAAGATGGTTTCAAATTATCAACAGCGTGGAATCCAGTGATAAAAAACATGCCACCTCGCTTTTATGCGCAGTCGGGTGAACACCAGAATAGGGGCACATCGGTTTGCTTAGAGAATAGGGACACTGTTAGTATAGTATGTGACGGTACATGGCGAAATCAAAATATTAAAAATATCGAAAATGTGCGGGTGGATGAAGAACCTTCTACCTCACGATCTCGACGACGGAGGGCGTGCACCGCTGAGCCAGTCAGCCTGTGACCACGGCCAGTGCAACCTGGTCGAAACGTCAGGCAATTCAGAGGTATGTAATACCTTTTCGTGATCGCGTTAATTCCCGTATAAATACATAATTATATCATGGAACGCGAAAGTTTAAAAGTTAGTATGGTAAAATATATTAGAAATAAGGTCATTATAATTACTCCACGTTATACGAAAACTGATTAGAACGGAAACCGAAGGTTTTGCAAACTCTGAGAATTTATAATTTTACAAATTCGAATTACTTTTGTCCTAGTTTTCTACTGAAGTGTTACTGGACATTAGTATTCTGGTTAATCCCCCCAACAGAGCAAAATTCTTGTCTTAGAAATGGGCTGACGTTATAGTGTACGTGTTTGATGGGATGGGGTTCAAATCTGCAATCACTAAATACCAAAAATCGAAGAACCTCATCAAAAACTGTGGTCGACTTAAGTGGTCCACAGTCCACATGACGACCGACCGACCGAGTTATACATACTAAGGTATTGAAGGTAGGATTTATTTTTTCAAGAGTACCTAGGTACCAATATTTTTAGGTAACAACTGTGATCTAAAAAATGTTTTAAATATCGCTTGATAAAATTTAAAAAAATGTGCCTATGTTTGATTCCTGTAGTCGAATCCTTGAGGATGCGATTTTCGCTACCATTTTTTTTGTTAGATAATTCTCAATAGCACAGAGTAGAAAAAAGAAAGTATAGAACCGTTCCCGTTAAACGACAATAGTCTCACTTTCTAATTTAAAAGGGACCAAAATATAACCCCTCTATCTACACCTTCCTATAGGGGGGTAACTTATACATAGGTATATATAATTAAAAAAGCAATACATGTTCACCAGACAATTCGGATGGGACACGGTGACAGCGTTTTCTCAAAACGAGGAGATATACTCCCTGGCGGTGAACGAGCTGGTGACGCAGCTAGAAGCCGCCAATATTACCTGCGCTGCCTCCATCACCTTCGCGGAGACGGACTTCAAGGAACAGCTTCAGCAATTGAAAGTAAGTTACATGAAACACTTTTACTTTCTTTCTTCTCGTAACTAATCTTCTCTGCTATAATGTTTAGGAGTCATCGTCTTCATCTTCCGCGCCTTTGCTCAACTAAGTTGGGGTCGGCTTTCAGTCTAACTACAATACGGCCGAACTTTGTTGTTTTACGAGAAGCGACTGACATCAGACCTCCACAACCCAAGTACTAGGCGATATCGAAGTTCTGTAGTTACACCAACTTGTCGGACTTTTTAGGGCTCTAACTACGCGTAACAAATGCCACAGATTTTCATATAGTAAACGTGCTCTCCGAGGCACGAAGGGGTCTCAATATGTTAAGAATGGCTACCCATCCTAAGACGAACCTGGCTAGTATTACTTAACTTTGTAATGTGTTGACCTACTCGGTTACCACTTAGCCACGAGCCCCTCTATAATGTTATGCCCCTGTATAATGTTTAGGAGTAAAAGTATAAATACATACACTCACGCTTGTATCCGTGAAGGGGTAAGCAGAGGTCCATCAAACACCCACATTTTGCCAGGTATAATTTTGCGCCACTCGTAATAGAGGGCAAGCCTGGCAAATGGCAATCCACTGGCTGGGCACTTTGTGAAATAAGGATGGGAAAATTAGGAGTTTATTGAAAGGGGAAGGTAGGTAAGAAGGGAAGGCAATTGAAGGAAAGGAGTCATCTCCAGATTGCTCTTACTTAAATATAGTAGTTTTTTTTTTAAGTGAACCTTCTTAAGCCACGTTGTGCACTTTTACTATGGGGAAAAAGCACTGAACTCGTGACCTAATAATACATATATAGATTCACTAGAGGGCGCTAATCTAAACATTGAGTTCTGTCAGCTCCTTATTAATTAATCTTTAAAAATATAATTAGTTCAATAAAGTACTTGTTGTGTGCGCAATTCATTTGGTAACATAATTGTAATTAAGGTGAAAATTTATAACCCCTATAATGCTCAATAGCGAAAACCTTTATTCAAAATTTCGTTGACGCGACACGTCGTTTTAAGTTTTCACTTCTGTCGGCAGTCCCATGACTGCCTACTTTTTTTAAATTTAAGCGACTGTTTATATTTTAAAACAATATATTACATTGCCCTCACATTTGCACTTATAAGTTATGTAACCAGAAACCTGTAAAAAACATGTTGAAAAAGAGTGTCCTTGGAGTTTCTTGCCTGTTCTTCTCCACAGGATCTACGTATTGGAACAGGCAACTAGCTTCACGACTGACTTAGTTTGACTGACTACTACTCCTGACAATTCAAAAATACCTACAATTGGTTTAATTGAAATGATTTTGATTTTGAAATAGCTCGAGCAGGTTAGGGTCCCGAACTGGCTGTTCCCGGGAAGTACGAGCCTTCTTACAAAAGTATGCACAAATACTCCGAAAGCAACTAAATTTACCGAAACAACATATCTATATGAGGATCAAATACATAAAGCACGATGTTGCTCTACGGGGGTCACACTGAAAGTTTTTAGAAAATAAAAAACGGAATGATATGGAAGCCTGCTAATATATTTTCGAAGTAGTGTCCGTTCCGTCCGTTAGCACGTGCTTAAAAAGGAATAAATAATAAACCGGCCCGCCTCCATTTGGGAATAGCACTTAAGAATCGTAGTCACTCGAAAAGTACACGACACCGTAACGCATGTAACTGTGGCGAATTCCACATACAGCAAAAAACATACTTCAACACCATCTAGCGAAAACGACCCGAACTATGTCGTAACTACTGATCCTCCATCGCACAATGAAAGTCTCTTGCGGATAAGTATATAAATAACTTCCCGAGATCAATCGTTAGACTGCGGTCTGCCAAGCATGATCACCTCGCCTGGTCGGAGGATCCTCCCCATGTATTGAAGGGACATGACACCTCCTCCACTTAACCAAGCCATGCCATATGTAGAAAAACAAGACATTATTATCAGTAATGGCATTTATCAAAGTGCATTAAATTCATACGAAAATGTAGGTCAGCCGTCAGTATCCAAACCCTGTTCAATCGAACTAAAGTGGATATCAATCAACTAAACTAATTAGTCCTCACTGTTAGTGACAGCAGAGAACACCAACTCAATTTAGCCCAAAGAGTTTTCAAACTGAATTCTGTACTGCCTAACGACATAACATTATTTATTTATTTTTTTATGGGGTAGGGGGCAAACAAAAAAATGGTAAGCGTTTACCGCCGCCCATGGGCACTTGGGCACCTGCAACTCAAAAGCCACAAGTGCGTTGCTGGCCTTTAAGGTGGGAGTAGGGGAAGGGGAAGAAGGGGAAAGAGGGAGAGTGCGGGTAGGGGGAGTAGAGGGGAAGAGGGAAGGGTTAGGGCCTCCGGTAACCTCACTGCGAAAAGCAATGCATCGCTTCACTACCGGTTTTCTGTGAGGCCGTGGTATCACTCCGGTCGAGCCGGCCCATACGTGCCGAAGCATGGCTCTCCCACAGTTAAATCTAAGTAAGT
Source organism: Euplagia quadripunctaria (assembly GCA_963859945.1). Taxonomy (NCBI): domain Eukaryota; kingdom Metazoa; phylum Arthropoda; class Insecta; order Lepidoptera; family Erebidae; genus Euplagia; species Euplagia quadripunctaria. The sequence continues at coordinate 2,410,567 of OY982566.1, read as the reverse complement.
CTATTTGCTACAGTATACATTAATCGATGTTTTAGAAAGTATTTTTTGACATTACTATTCAAAAAGTAACCAAGAAAGTATACAAGTATTCTTATGACTTATAGGAAGCCTTTATTTAGGGTATAACAGAATTCCTAAATCCGCCTGTTGCTCATGGCTGAGTGGAATGAGCGACTTGAGCGACCGAGCGCATGGCATGACCCATCACGGAGGATTGGCTGGAGAGGCGACACGATAGCCTCTCAAACTGGATGACGCAGGCACTCACTGGACACGGCTGCTTCAGAAAGTACCAGTTCGTAGAAGCTGGAAACCAACGTCTATGTGCCACCATAGCGGGGACTGCAGCGAGTGTGCACTCGCACTGCATGGACGCAACAGCGCGTGGTCCTCGCGGCGGCCATTGGTGTGGGTAGCCTTTAGTTGGAAATTATGTATATATAACTATGTCTGGGTGTTCTGTCTGAAATATGTATGTACTTACAAAAAAATATCTAAGTATATCCGTGTTCTAAAAACCATTTTACAAACTACGCTTAAATTGGATCTAAACCGCGATAATATTACTATTATTAATGTAATGTACATTACGATCACTAAAATGCATTCCCATTTGACTACTAAAATATGTAAATATAAAGGCAGGCTCCATTAAATGTAGTTAAATGTCTAACTTAGACGGGAGCTAGCCTAATTACGCGTAATTAATTGCGACGGCACATACATCTCTGATTTTATTAACTAACAAGATTCAAGCCGTAACTGCGACGCTTATGATATGTTCCCGTTAGGCAAACTATTTGTGACTTACAATACGCCTTTAAGTTAGTCACAGAAGCGAGGGAAAATGGCAAAGAGATAAAGGTACGACTACATTGAAATCAGATAAATGAGTACAAAGACGTTTTATTAAAAAAACCTCGGTAAATAGCCTTGACCAGTCCTTAAAAAGAAATCATTTCAATCAAATTTCATGCAAAGCTAATGGTGCCACTTATTCGTTGACAACCCCGTCTCCCATAGAATGTTGGAAAGCCTTCTCAGCAGCATAAAAGGCTCAAAGAATTTCAAATAAAAGCTTCTGTAAGGTGAAGGTACTGGAGCAGACAGCCGACTAGAATTTGATCAGATATCTTCTGTCCTACCTCTTTGAACTGAACTAACAAACAGTTTACTAAGCTGAGTAAAATTTGAGGTTTTCAAGACATCAACTATTGAAATTCGTTCACTTCACGAATAACAAAGTATCTTCAGTTTGCCACAAACACTCAGCACACTGTGAACACTTTATCCAACTCGATTATACTCGTACCCATAACTATATAATTTAGTTTGATTAATTCATGACACTAAAGTTTAACTCTCCTTTGAGATGGTTATGAGTTAATCTTTCGAGTTGGCAAAAGCTGCTGGGAGTTATATTTAACACGATTCTAATGCTATTACTTTATGAAGCTTGAATTAAAGCATTAATTATAAAGAGGGGCTCGTGGCTAAGGGGTATAGAGTAGGTCAGCACATTGCAAGGTTAAGTAACACTAGCCACTAGTCATAGGATGCGTGACCATTCTTATCACATTGAGACCCCTCCGTGTCTCGGAGAGCTTGTTAAGCCTGGTCTAATTACAGAACTTCGATATCGCTTAGTACCTACTTGGGTTGTGGAGGTATGACGGCCGGGAGGCGATAATTTGAGCGTTAATACTAATATCTCAATTATTTAAAAGTTTATTTAAAAGCACGCTATTCCTAATCGCTGGTGAAGACCAATTCCTAGAAACTTTGGTGTAAATTATTCAAAGCTATGTGAATAGCTCAAAATTTCTATGGCTTATGACGCTACCGTGCAAAGGTTTCTTAACTTAAACATTGCTGAGTCGGTAGGAATAGGACAGCGTATCACACAGAACATCCGCTGAAATGGACACTAACCTGCAGCAAATTACAACCAAACACTGCGAATTGTATAAAATATTGGTAAAGGTACCAGAGCTTCTTGCTGTTGGCCCGAAAAAAGTACCTAAGGACAAATTGAAGCTTAGGACAGTATTATCACTACATATTATAAAACAAAGTCCCCCGCAGCGTCTGTCTGTTCGCGATAAACCGAAAAACTACTGAACAGATTTTCATGCGGTATTCACCAATAGACAGAGTGATTCATGAAGAAGGTTTAGATGTATAATTTGTTAACATTTTGTGTAAATTGGTTAAAATGTGATGATGATTGTTGAAGATGTCTCTTTTACCAGTGCGAAGCTCTATCTATTGGTGAAAACCGCATGAAAATCCGTTCAGTCGTTTTTGAGTTTATCGCGAACAGACAGACAGACGCGGCGGGGGACATTGTTTTATAATATAACCGTTTAAGTTATACAAATTTATTGGATAATTTTAATATGCTAACACTAGAAAATAGACGTAAATTTCTCGAAACAATGTTACTATATATTTTTTTTTTTTTTTAGTTTTTTAAAAAGACAACTCCCACATTAGGAATTATTCCTGTGTCGCGGGGGACTCTACAAACATAGAAACAACGGACACAAAGAACACCCAGACTCAGGTGGGAATCGAACCCACGACCTATGGCATAGCAGTCAGGGTCACTAACCACTAGACCAACAGGCCAGTCAAATATGATATCTGCCATAACAGATACGATTGTGTAGCTCTTATTAATAAAATTGCTTATAGAATACCTACTAGGACGCACTGCCGTAACCCCTGTCAATTATTCGACACTACACGTTGTCGAACTAACGCAGGCAAACGTTCACCATTGTACCGGTTAGTTAAATCGTATAACCAAAACTTCGATAGCATAGACATTGTAGCAATACATCCTAGCACCTTTAAAGGTAATGTAATTAAATTATTAAACAATAATTGTTAATTTGGTACCCTCATGTAGTCTAGTCGTATAGTATAAGTCAACAATTTGTTTTGATGCGTGTATATGTATATATCTCTGTAATCGGAAAATATCTCTGTAAAACAAAAATCATTATTATTTTGAAAACATAGAGCCAAAAATCATAAACCCCCTCCCTCGCGCAGTGGGGTGGATGGATCTGCCATTCTTATTTCTGGCGCAAATTCCAACAGAACTTACTTCTGTATTGTGTTACTGTCGATTTACCCAAATAAACAAAAAAAAATGTAGTGATGATGTGTTTGTATTAAGTAATATATAAGTATGTTTATCATAGTACAGTAGTCTGGTTACCACAGTCCAGGCTCTGCCTAGTTTGGGATCAGACGGCCGTGTGTGAGGTGTCTCAAGTTATTGTAAAACCTTGTCGAAAAATCCAACTAATATTATAAACGCGAATGTGAGTTTGGTTTGTTCCGCTTTAACGCCTTAACTACTAACCGATCATCATGAGACCTGGCATACAGCTTGTCAGGAGTACAGAAAAGGCGATAGGGTACCTTTCATCCAGAAATAACCGCAATTGATTGAAAAAAACTACATTAACGCGAACGAAACCGCCAGCAAAAGCTAGTTAACAATAATGAATTAATTCAATAAAAAAATTCATAATTACCAGCAAACCAAAAGAAGGATGAAGACATGGCAGTATCCAGGGGGCATGATTTGTGTAATCCCAGGGCGAGGGACAAAATTTGATTTTGTCAGTCCAGGAATAATGTCCAGGGATAAGGTAAATGAAAAATTTGACTGAAAATTGCCTTAGTACTACGTAAGCTTGCTAAAGCCAGGGGGAGCAGCTGCCCTCCCCTGCCCCACCCCCTCGGTACGCCCATGGATGAAGAGGTTGTAATTTCGAACCTTAACCAGTAGGTACATTACTGACATGAATATTATATAAAAGGATTCTTTTATAATATATTTCATAGTCTCAAAGAACTAGTACCAACAGATCTACGAAGCGCAAAATAGACTTTAATTTAGTACCTTAGTGGTAAAAATTTTTGTCAATTTATGAAAAACACTAGCAGCGCCCCGCGGTTTCAACCGCGTAAGTCCCGATCCCGTTAGAATATCGGGATAAAAAGTAGCCTATGCGTCAATTCAGGTCCCCAGCTATCTAAATACCAAGTGTCATCGCAATCGGTTCAGTGGTTTTTGCGTGAAAGAGTAACAAACATCCATCCATCCATCCATCCATCCATCCAAACTTTCACATTTATAATATTAGTGGCATTACTTTTAATCTTGAAATTTAAAAACTCGAAACTCCTTTCAGAACGAATCAATTTGCGTCCACTACACAAATATACACACTGTTTTCAATCAACATGTCTTTGTAGCGGATGTAATTAGTTAAACTTAGTTCATTACACGCTCTCTGCAAAAGTTATCGTGAACCAATCAATCAGCCCGTACCTTCCCTACTCTCTAATAGTTTCTATTATGTCTAAGATTGAGAAACTTGTACGAACCACCGCGCCAAAGAGTATGTTTTAATTAATTACAGAGCTGCGACTTTTCTGAAGGAATTATTACATTTTAAGAGTTACACAACATATACAGTTTTAATGCCTTTAAACTTACAAACATATAAACAATTGCAATAATAACGGTGTTACGTCCTTTACCAACCCTATTCAATCCCACCCACTCCGGATCCTTGTGACCAGCAGAAACTATACTAGGAGTGCTGTTGAACAACAGTCTTTTGCAGTATGGAAGTAGTTCAGTAATCTGGAGTCTTACATTTGAGTATGAGCCTTATGTAAAGTAAGTAAACATGCTCCATACTGCGCTCATACTGACAGCAAATTTACGATTTGGAAAAATGCGACCAAGGTTCTTCTAATCTTTAAGGCATAGGGCCCATTACCTTTGACATTGAACTCGAATGCCCGAACACCGCACCAAATCAATCGAATTTATTTTTGTTTATTAATATCCTGTTAATATCTACACAAAGCCTTCCTCTTCCATCTGATATTATTAGTCCCGGTTATTGCAAAGTTCTAGTCTAGTGACTTGGTTCGCTAACTTTCGTCATGATATGTAACCAACATTTACCGAAAGTTCTCGTACCATACCAACAAACGCGACATTCCTGTAACTTACATTTGAATCATGGTAAACCTGACTGAGACTATTTTGTCTAAAGCATAAAGGCACATATGTCTTTATTAAATGTATCGACATACTCATCTGTTTACATTAAGTAATCTATGATGTTGTATGGAACTATCAACTAAAACGTGATTGAGGTAAGCTTGCAGGTGATGGCTAATCTCTACAGTATTGAGTTACATTGTCCCCGTTAATGGAAACGTATCTAATAGGAGAGCCTAATAGGAGATTTGTGGTACTTTAATAGCTGTTTTGGACGCGCTGGTATAATTATCTTGGTATCTTTAACGTAATTGAAATGGTCTAAATCTTCATATATCGTTTTGCAGTACTACTTAATGGCGCGGTATTTCTTTATTTTTTTATAGTGGCCTCAGCCTTTTGGCTCTCTGGTTGACATAGAATTCGCGAAGAAAATGTATGAAGGCAATGTCAGTCAACGGATTCAACGTCAGAGACAGTGTGGTCCTAGTCTTTTCAACACGTTTACCTAGTACTTTGGAACGTTACCGTGTGGAAAAAAGAAGAATATTACGAATGATATGCCAGTTGATGGCCCTGTCGTAGTACCCCCTCAGATCATGGAATGGACATACGGGTACGCGCCCCAGTCTCTTCGAGCTACTGTAGTCTCAGTCCTGTTTTGATAAATAATCTTCAGATTTACTAACGGCGAAATTCAAAAAAACAAATACATTTTTTAATAAAACATCTTTTTTTTCCAATCCAAACAAAAGGTCCATCCATCTTCTTGGATATCAGATTATTATCCCAAAACAATTGAGTTTCTTTATGCAAAACAAAGTATTAATAAATCAAAAGGGCTTTGAACAGAATTGAATAGCTTTTTACAGTCAACTTCTTCAAACTAAGAAATTTATCTTACTTTCTTATTTGGTAGATTACACTTTTTAGAATTGAATGGTATATATTATATCTATATTTTCTATATCAAATTATAAATTAATTTATATATTTACCCATGTGAATAGTTCTAGAAAAATATGTTCAATCAGAAATATTTGTTTTAATTACATTTATGAAGCAGTTCACTGGAATAGACGTCCATTTTTTTACGTTTTTGTTGTTTAACTTGTATAATTATAAAACACTTGACATTGGCGGAATTCCTGCGCTGATTCTTGCGCGGGATAGAGTCCATAATAAAATAATATATATATACATTTATGAAAGGTTATAATCACCACACGTTGTACATATGTATGTACATGTATTTTGCTCTTTCAAAAAATAAAATCTTCATATTTAACATATCTATGTTTAGCGGTAACCCTTTAATAGATTCTGCGTTTCAATCATTATTTTAGTTATGAAGAGAGATTGCCAGGCTAGTCCTATACACGTTTTAAAACATTCCACCTGAAGAGTAAACTTCAAAAATACGTTTCTAAGTCACCTGATTAAGTATGTTGATAGATGGTTAAAATCGATGAACCTACGTTTTTTAAAAGATAATTAAATTTAAAACATAGACAATAATTGCAGGACAAAATTATTTGAAAATAGAAAATGTTGAAAGAAAAAAAAAAAGAAACAAAGGGATTTTAATTGATCTCTCTGGTATCTATGGATTTGTTGTAAATTAAAATTAAAAATGTTAGAGTTGCACTTTTTGGTATGGTATAGGGTGCAAACGAGCAGACGGGTCGTAAATGACTACAGCCGCCCGTGGGCACCTGCAACAACTGCAAGTCACAAGTGCGTTGCCGGCCTTTAAGGTGGGAGTAGGGGAATAGGGGAATAGTAGGAAAAGGGGAGGGGAGGGTTAGGACCTCCGGTAAACTCACTAACTCGGCGAAAAGCAATGACTGCGGTCGAGCTGGACCATACGTGCCGAAGCATGGCTCTCCCGGCTATTTACCATTTCGAGTTACAGGCGACCCTGTCCTGCTCGAGCTATTATTTACATTCCCTAATCTATCCGTGTAAGCAATATCCCTTTCCTTCTATTGCTTAACTTCTTAACTACCTTTCCTTTTCAATATACTCCCAATTTTATTCCAATTTTTTTCTAACTATGTCTCAAAGTGCCCGGATGACAACAATAGGCTTGCCCCTATTACGTAAGTGGGACCAAAAGTATAATGGCCAAAATGTGGGTGTTCGGTACACCTCTGCTTACCCCTTCGGACATATAGGCGTGTGTATATGTCTGTATGTTAAAATACAAAATACATTGTAACGTTTCGCGAACCTCACACTCGATATGCAACGGAGCCGTATTCGCTTTGAACGTGTCGCTAAACCGCGTATGGTTGTGACGTCTCTAATGTCAAGCGAGGTCTCCCAGCGTCACCGAAGTATGGAAACATAAAGTAAACGTATGTAGTATGTAATATGTTACCACACATTGGATTACGTCACAAAAACATTATTTAATCTTCCTAAAACTAATAATTTAAACACATAAGGGAATTAACAGTTTCTTGATAACATTTTTTATTTATATTTTTTCATTTCCATCAATTATTGAAGCTTTGAAGGTTATTAATATAAGATTGCTGCTAATGCCCGCGACTTCGTTCTCGTGGAAATTCAAATTTACCCCACGGGAACTGATTTTCTGCTCAATTTTCTTCATTTTTCATTCCGTACGAACCTTTCACAAAGTATTAAATAACATAAAAAAGATGAAAGAAAACAATTGAGTCGTTTTCAAGTTATGGCGTGACCGAGGGAATATATATATATATATAGATAAATTACACCCAGATATCTACAGATCAAATAATCGTGCTCATCACACAATTATTTGTCCTGGGTGGGAATCGAACCCAAAGGATCACTAGTTAGTGATCCTCATCCAAACGAGACCAACAAGCCAGTATATAGATTATTTGTTATTGAATGTTAAATTCTGTTCTCAAACAATATGTTTATTTAGGAATTACAATAATAACTTTCGTGAATGGTATCTATATATTAATACGTGAAGCGAAGTCTTTCTATCCCTTTTTACGAAAATTGGGAGGACGGAGGAGTATGAAATTTCGCACACTTATAGTTTATACAGAGAAGAAGTGACGAATGCTAAAATTTTTGAACAATATTTGCTACAAAGTTTAAAAAAATGCAAAAACGGGTACAGCTATAAGTGTCCAGTATATATTTTGACCTGTCATGGTACAAAAGTCTATACAATGACAGGTCAAGTAATATTGGCCAATGAAATAAACCATGGTCGAAATTCGACCACCACGCGATCTCTAGTTCATATGTAATCTAGCGTCTCACACCGACGCGGCAGGTCGCTGAGGAGGGGCCCGACCCGACGTCAGTAACTAGGCCACCATCCCTGAAATACACACCTGAATAAAACGTATATCTTGTAAATATTCACTTATGGTAAATGAATAGAATAGACGAATATACTACCCATAAACAACGACCAAACTTGTGGCATCTTTGTTATATTCATACTATTTTGATTCTTATCTACATATAAACGAATTTTAGATCGATTTACGCGAACGTGCTTAACGTTATTAAGGCCCTTGGATAACCTTGCCAGGTGTAAGACAATAATGAAGCTTATACCACAGAATAATACATAATAGTACAGGTACAGAAGTCCAACTCCGCAAAATCATTTAAATAAATAGCGACTCTTGTTCCGACACAATATAGTCGCAATTCAGATCGCACAGCGCTAATTACCTGTAGTTATTTTCACCTAGAAGTTACCAGTTGTTCTATCGCGTAACTCTCATCCGTTTTGACGGTAGACGTTAAGGCTTTCTTTTTTTAAAGAATTAATTTATCTGAATATTTAATTACACCTCCTGACTCCATAATCAGATCTGCTCCAAGATGCCAAATTATAGTATTATTTCCCAAACTACATATACCTACAAAGTTTCATTTTATACGATACATGGAAGTAAGTAAAAATTTACTTCCAAGATTTCTTTAGATCTAGCTTCTTAGCTTATTTAGCTTCTGCGATAATAAAACCTACACACAATATCAAAAAGCTCTGCAACAAATACAAGCGAATCTAGTTTAAAAAAGTAACATTGTTTTCAAACCACATCAGAAAGTTAGAACAACTTTGCCCAGCCATTGTTCATAATAACCAAAACAACCACCACTTCCAAATTACTTCTGAATGCTTTCAGGAATTAATAAATCAAAATTAATTAATGTAATGTTGCCAGTTTTAAATATGAAGTTGTTTGAATTTTAGATTATACTAAGTAATTTGTTTTAACTTAATTATGAGAGATATTTAGGTAACGTCATAAAAGGGAAAGTTTTGTTTTTGAATATTTAGATAAAACTGATTAGTTAATTTCCGAGTTAAGGGAATTGAAGCAATGATAGCCGAGACATCTAACCAGTGACGTATCTAGTTAATTCGCGTCAGACTTTTCGGAGTTAATATGTTAATTAGCAATTACTTTCAGCACCGTCTTTAACAGTGAAATAAAAAAAGTATGTGTGTACTTATGTACGCACGTAAGAAGTTATACTTTTATCTAGTTAAATAAAGTTTATTTAAATATCATAATGAATAATACATATCAACTAACCTCAAATTCTACAAACGTACTCAAAGTAATATGTAAAAACCATTTTTATCACTTATAATCACAGTAGTTAAATTATCTTTAAATCAATAAATTGTTAATAAATATCAGTCACCACGATATATTTTTGAAAAAATATATATTTATTTATATTTGCATATATTTTATTCGGACTGATACAAAACACGTGTTGTAGGTTCAGAAACACTTGAATAAATATCGTGAAGTTGGTAACTTTTTTTGAAAAACTAAAATGTTGACTAGCTAACTTCAGGGTGTCGGTTTTTTGTGACGGTGTGCGCGCGCATCGTAAAAATTAACTCTCATCATTTTTAAACGAAACGACGAACTTAAAACGTCACATTAGCCGGTTGGTGATATTGATTAATAACGAACTGACAGCCTTTATGTTTAGATTAGCGCCCTATAGTGGTTCTATATATGTATTATTAGCGTGACGGTTACGAGTTCAGAGCTTTTTCCCCATAGCAAACGTGCGTAAAGAAGTTTTGACTTCAAAAAGTTGTAAAGCTCCCTATAGTTATCCCTATATGGGTTTCTTAGTTTGGTACTGTATTCGGATCAACAAAGTGCCCATATTATAGAAACACTTCAGTAAATTCAGAACCTAAATTATTTATTTTAACCATTGGAATCTACCCTATTCAGCTTTAAGCGAACCTAAAGACTGGAGGTCTGAAGGTAGCGGGTAGGCTGTTTGTTACCCTTGCAGACGCAAGCCTGAGACGTTGGCGCGACGTGTTCCGCGCCCACCTCTCTGATCTACAGGGTGTGTAAGGCTCCCTGCACTGCGAAGGTCTGCAAGAATTTTCAGAGACTTTCTTTTTAAGGTATACCCGGGTACCCTGCAACACGTCCACTTGTGCACTCATCCTTTTGGCAAAGGCTTATAGCGATTACCTAAAGGCTTAACAGGGTAGATTACATTCCTTTAAACCTACTAAAAGTTCGATAGTTTTCTGTCGAGTCAAATCAGTTTTGTATTAAACGTGGAAACGGTAGGTATGTTCTCTAGAAACTTGTATAAATCACAACTTGTGACGTCATACTTTTGCTATCATTAGATGCTTTACTTTACCATCACCGCCGCTAATATCACCGTCGCGCATAACTTACAAAAACGTTTTTCTTTGGATACTTATCACAGTGCAAAAGTCAGTTCTTCATAAAAATGTGAGATTAAAGATTTACAGTCAATAGTTTGATTTTGAACTACGCAGTGTAACAAAACACGCGTACTGTGCGGTACTATGAATGACCTTCAGCGCACGGCTCCGTCGAAGCAGCTGATTGCATAAATTTACATTGCAGTTTTTGACCGAATGCGGTATTTACTGATTTTTTTTCGGTAAAATGTTGTTTACTCATTGTGATATCACTTTTAAGCTAAGAAATGAAAAAAAAACAGAAATTTCCAATGATTTTCCACTCAGAATGATGGTCTGAATACACTATTTCAGGATTCGGTACGGTGTCACTTACACCTTGTATATACTGGATGCGTGCAGCTTGAGTTTGCCGTTTTCATGTAATATCTAAATTTGTAACACATTGTTTGAAAATGTTAGCTTTCTGCACTTCTTCCAAATATTAACTTTAAGTATTAAAAATTTCACGTACCATCGTCCAAGAAATTTAACATTTGACATCATCAATCATCAATTTAACATGCATACAAAGAATTCTCTTCACGTATGAATATATAGATTATATATTTTAACTTGAAAATAGTAAATTAAATGTTTTGAAGTCTTATAACACTCAATTTCATGATCAACTACTCTATTACTAAAACAAAATCAAATCGAAGCATTGGCCAAAAGCATGGATAATTTCCTTAAGAGTAAAACTATAACTACAAACCTGAAAAATCATAAATTTTAAATACCCCCAACTCGAAAATCCCTTCAGCGATTAGAAAAGAGCTGATGATCTTCAATTGGCTGAACAGAATTTCTTCAATTATATCTAAGAACACTCTCGATCGAGTCACCTTTAAAAAAATAGGCAGTCATGGGACTGCCAACAGAAGTGAAAACTTAAACGAAACAACGAACTTAAAACGTCACATTAGCAGGTTGGTAACATTAATTAATTAGGAGCTGGCAGAACTCAACGTTTAGATTAGCGCCCTCTAGTGGATGTATATATGTATTATTAGCGTGACGGTCACGAGTCCAGCAATCAGCAAAACGTGGCTAAAGAAATTTACTATTCAAAAAAAAGTATGTGTCAGCTCTGACGCACGGCTGGAGTTTACAATTCACTGGAGTCTCTCCCTCCCTCCCTCTCCATGTCTCTCTGACGCTGTACATGTAAATATAAGAAACTCGGCTCCATCGTACGAATTTTCTATTGGAACAGGTGGACAGGACAGAGGACAGGTAGGACACGGAAACAAGGACACATTTTCGATCAGTTTAACATTTTTACCCATCCTAAAAAGTGCACAACGCTGCTAAAGAAGTTTTCACTTTAAAAACGCAATTAAATCGGTCTATTCGTTTGGGAGCTACGATGCCACAGACAAACACACAGACACGTCAAACTATAACACCCCTCTTTTTGCGTCGGGGATTATAAACGTATAAACTATGTCGTTTGATCTTTTCATACGTAAACAAATAATATTTTACAAACTTAAATTTATAATTTACAGGAGCTGGACACTCGCATCATCATCGGCAGTTTTTCCCAACAGATGATCCCGAAGATATTTTGTGAGGTCAGTTCATCTCATAATAACATATATGTAAATCTATAAAATATTCACCCATCTCGATGTAAAAAGGTTTTAAGCTAGGTGACACACACTTTATTTTATAGAAATGCTCTATATTTTCAATGATTAGTTTAATAAGCAAAGATACAAATTCACTCCAACTTCAACTTTTGGATTGTGGCTTTGTGGAGTTACCACAATTTTGCCAATGTCAAGTAGGTACACGGAGGACAAACTGTCAAAGGATTTTATGTAGAGCTGTGGTAGAGCCAAAAAAGAAAAAAAAATATTGTAGAGATGTAGAGACTATAAATAATCGTGAATTCTAAACTTCTACATGCATAATTAAGCATGAATAAAAGAGCCGATCATGTGAATACATAGAAATTAATACATAGTATTAAATAAACAAAAATAAATATTGAATTATGTTATGATCACAAAATTACAACTTAATCTTATTTACATTAATATACTTGCCTAATATATATACAAAAGGGGTGAAGACAAGTGATAGGATCAATTTAAGGGACGTGGGGCGGGGAATATGAGGAGGAATAACATCATAAATAGGGAACCTTGTCTTAGGACAGCTAAAAAATATATGATCCGCATTTCCCTCATCAAGACCACATTCGCAAATGGAGCTATCCCTTATTCTAAGTTTTGATAAAAATACTGGAGTACATGAATAATTTAGTCTTAACCGACAAATTGTAGAGACAGTACTTTTATTTAATTTTGTAAATTTGGCAAACCAGGGTTTAAGTGGAATTTCTGGTTGTATTTCACCATAAAATTTGCCTCTTATAGTTTTTGACACTCGCCAAATCCTAGACCAAGAGTCAAGCAGCTGCGATTTTAAGGATGAACAAATGTCATAAGAGTATATTTCCGAATGGTCAAGAGAACCCGTATAGATAGCGTTTTTAGCACATGAATCTGCAGATTCATTTCCTGAAATCCCTGAGTGACCAGGAATCCAGGCCAAGACAACGTTTATGTTCAGCCTCTGACATTGAAATAGAAGATACCTGATTTTAAGGATAATAGGAGTACTAGATTTCGATCGAAAAGGATACAAATTCACTCTTATAACTTCCACCATTATGTCAAAATCCTTCTGTGTAGTTAGTTACGCAGTGTTGCCACACATCTTATTTAGTTACATTTTAGAAAAACATTTAGTACTTACTCTTTATTAGATTATCTTACTAATATTATAAAGGTGAAAGTTTGTGAGTATGGATGGATGGATGGATGTTTGTTACTCTTTCACGCAAAAACTATTCAACCGATTAGCTGGAGCTAGATAGCTGGAGATCTGGATTAACACATAGGCTACTTTTTATCCCGATATTCCCACGGGATCGGGACTTACGCGAGTGAAACCGCGGGGCGCAGCTAGTGTTACATAAAATTGTAATGTCAACAACCCAGCGGGTTGAATGTTTGATCTTTTATCTGTATAACGTGTTACAGAAAAGTACAGTCTTATTTAAGGATATTTATATAATATTATACAGCTGATAATTAGTTGCATCAGATCAAAATCTTTATATAAACACTAAAAGCGCGGTTTCACCCGCGTAAGTCCCGATCCTGTGGGAACATCGGAATAAAAAGTAGCCTATGCGTTTATCCAGGTCTCCAGCTATCTACATACCATGTTTCATCGCAATCGGTTCAGTGGTTTTTGCGTGAAAGAGTAACAAACATTCATCCATTCATCTATCCAAACTTTCACATTCATAATATTAGTAGGATTTAGGTGCACACTAAGATATAGAAAGTAAGAAGGATATGTGGAATGTAACTCAAATCCTTACTAATATCATAAATGTGAAAGTAACTCTGTCTGTCTGTCGCCCTATCACGCCAAAACTACTGAACCGATTTAAATGAAATTTCATACACAGACCGTCTAGAGCAAAAGGACATAGGCTACTTTTAATGCGAAAAAAAGGGTGTAAGGGGTTGAAAGGTGGGGATGAAAAGTTGTATGGAAGTATCGTCATATTTAGAGCTAGAAGCTTGAAACTTATTTTTTAGGCTGTTGATTCGATATAAATACACTATTCCACGCGGACGAAGTCGCGGACGCAGGTAGGATATATAGGATACTTCCTATAAGTACATTTATAATACACCTGTCTATATACCGACCATAAATAGCCTACCGATCTAGTTTCCCCGTACTTCTTGCTACAATTACATATTATTATGATAACTAAAAACAGACGTATCTTTTGGCATACAATTAATACGACATTATAATTATCAACTCAAATCCAAATTGCCCCCAATCACATGTTGTCGTTAGCCAATCAATCGCAACAAGAGTTTAACGTTTAGCATAATTGGTTGCGGCCCGTACTGCTGTTGCTGCAAACTGCATAATGAAGACTACGTCATTGTCGGTATATCCGACAATGACGTAGTCATTTAGTGTGCGTCCGATATATACTGAGAGCACTGTAAGGTATGACGTCAATTCAGTATACTGCGAAGCCGTTCGTTTATAGTTAGCTATAATGGTTACTGTTTAAAACGGAACGCAGTCCAGTATACTGTCAGTTGTCAATTCAAGTCAATTGTCAAATCGCATAATAAAAGTGACAGTGTGACAGCCATGGGACAGCACTGAGAGCACCTTACCTCGAAAATTCCAGAGCTCACAGTACAAAATATGTGACGTCACATAAAATCAAAATTATTTATTTCAAGTAAACCCATTGTAGGTATTTTTTAATTGTCAGGAGGAGTCAGTCAGTATAAGTCAGTCGTGAAGCTAGTTGCCTGTTCCAAAACGTAGATCCTATGGAGAAGAACAGGCAAAAAACTCCAAGGACACTCTTTACCAACACGTTTTTTTTTTACAAAGTTATTTGTTACATTGCTTATAAGCGCAATTTAATGTGAGGATAATGTAACATAAATTAATATTGTTCTAAAATGGAAAAGAATTGCTAAGCAACATAGAAAATTAACATAATACTTGTGACTACACAGTTCTTACATGTACAATTCAATTCATACTGTCAGTCTATAACGGAACGAATTTCTCCCGAACGAGCACTGAACAGTGCTCGCAGTAATATCGGAACATTTCACTTGGAACGACTTAGGCCAGGTGCCGGCAACATTGATAGCAACTACCTACAGCCAGACTACCTAATAAACGACAATATTTTGAATGTGGTCCGGCCACGTAGCCACGCATTTTTAATATGGCTGATGAATTTTGCTGGCATGTTGCAGGAAAGTACTGAGATATTGCCAGGCAAGCTCTATTGTTATTTGGTGATGTGGCATAGATGCATCAATTTCTAAGTGACATGAAGATTGCCGTGAGTGAAGCACCGGGTTTTGTTGCTATATTCTCTCTAATCTTCGCGGATGGTCGTCAGCCATTGTCACCTTACTTTATAGTCCGTTTACAAGACCAAATTGTGAGCCATACTGGTGCAGAAAAAAATCCTAGAAATATATTTTTCAGACATAACCTGCATTAAAATATTTTTGTGATGGCTGAATACAATTAACAATATTGTAGGCTACAAATTGCATGGGGTTCCCGGAGGTTTCCTTCCTAGGGTATACCTGGGCCCCCCTGCAATTGACCCACTTGTGACGGAACACCGTGTGGTTTTAGTCGGTTCGATTCCGACATACCACTTTACCGTTAGCTCCGGTGAGGTGATGACCCGTGGGGGTTTCCAAACGATAAAAAAAGCCACAAATTGCATTAAAATTATTGCTTGTTTCAACGCACCCTTAAAAATTACTAGTAGGTAATGTTGCCAGCAGCTGTATAGCAGCCATACATTGTAGTATAGGTATTGCCTGGTTAGATGCACCTTAAGAGAAGGTCAAGGAAGGAATTGTATTTACTTTTTATGAACGCAGGCATTTAGGCTGGGGATGTTCGGGGCTGAGTATGCGTGGCTGGTCTCTGGTATGCCTCCACGGATCCGTACTGCGGCGCCGTGTGCGCGGGCGCAGCTAGCTCGTGCTTTAGAAGGACTCGTAACCGTCACTGCGCATAGAGGGATTGTTGGTGACACAGCGTCTTATTCGGGATTGGTGAGTATTTTGTTTGCACTTTCACAAAATACCTTAATTTTAACATATTTTATTTTTATAAGACACTGGTATCTGCTTTAAGAACCCTGCCATGACAGGTCAGACGTGTACATGTTTGTGTATTTGTGTGTAAATATTAAGTAACAATGGTGAATAGCAATCTATTTAAAGTCAGTGATGGTAGTAATATTGTTAACCGACTTAAAAAGAGGGTGTTCTCAATTCGTAGAAATATTTTTTTATGTATGGGGAACATAATCACTACATATTATAAAACAAAGTCCCCGCCGCGTCTGTCTATCTGTCTGTCTGTCTGTTCGCGATAAACACAAAATCTACTGAACTGATTTTTTATGTGGTTTTCACCAATAGATAGAGCGCTTCATGAGGAAGGTTTAGGTGTATAATTTGTTAAGGTTTTATGTAAATTGGTTGAAATATGATGATGATTGTTGAAGATGTCTCTGCTACCCGTGCGAAGCCGGGGCGGGTTGCTAGTAAATAATAATTACTCAAAGACGGCTGGACCGAATTGGAAAAATTTCGGTGGGATCCTGGAGAAATCGAGGAACCTCTTTAAATATAATAAGCACCTATAGTCATTTAGGCATTTTGTAAAATAAATCGTGCATTTGCTATCGGAAGCCACCATGTGGTGAAGTGGAACCGATGCTGAAGATCACAAATGGCCACCGGAACTACTCAATAAATATTTCACGGGGTGCGATTCGATTACTTTAATATAGTGTCTATGCAATTTATGCTCGGCACCAATGCGTATGGTGAAGATGAGCTGAAACATTAATCGACCTCAAAAAAGGAGGAATCAATCAAGTGTTTTTGTTTTAAATATGCTACATGATATCTGCGTCAATTGTAAACCGATTTCAATAGTTCTTTTTTTTTATTGCATTTGCTATATTCGAGGTTAGTCTCATTTAAATTTGGACAAAATATTCCAATTCTAAAGGTGGAAAATTAAGATACAAGACCGCTTTAAAGTGTAAGACTAGACGTTGGTGTTGTAGGATATCCGACCATTTTGCTGCTGAATGAAAGCTCTAAGCATCTAGCATTCGTTTGCTGCTGAATGAAAACTCTAAGCGTCTAGTATTCGTTGAAGTAATGTACCACTTACAGAACTTATAATACAAAGTTAATAACAAGTTTTATTTATTATTATAGGTTTCACCAACGTTTGTTCAAACTTTAAGTAATACACTACGAATAATTAGAAACTAACTGTAAGTTCCTTCTCCAAGGTCTCGTCTATCTCTATAATAGAATGGTTCAGCAGTATAGCCGTGAAAACGGAACAGATAGACTGTTACTCTCCAATTTATAAGATTAGTGTAATTACTTCACCGCAGATTTTTATTATGACATGGCGTTGTGACAACGTGATTAGACACTTTTAGGCGGCTTTTACCAAAATATAACTTTTAATAAATGATCAATATTGAACCCTTTTCATTTGTGGCGTAAGTTGTTATTCATTTAAATGTCTTTAAAAAGACAATCTGTCTGTAAAAGTCAGCCAACTATTGTACTGCTCATTAATATTATAAGATTTTTTATTATTAGGTATGATGGTCTTATATTATAATGACATAAAGGTCAACTACCTTTGCATTCGATATTTGTGACTAACACTACCTTTACCTTTACTTATAGACAAATGAAATGTTCCACCGAGAAATGGAGGCTGCAGGAGTTCCTGTTTCTCCCTACGCTCCCCAGACTTACGATGCTGTGTGGGCTATAGCCTTGGCTCTCAGCAAATCAGAACAGCTATGGAGAACATTAGGACCCAGAAAAAACAATGGAACAAACGTCACCAAACTTGGACTTAGTCATTTTGATTATGATAGACAGGATATGGCGAAGGAATTTTTGGATCAGATAGCTAACCTCAGTTTTGTTGGAGTTTCGGTGAGTAGAGTAGTATTTCTGCGTTGTTTTGAAATAATCCAGTAAAAGTATTTTAATATAGCGTAGGTCAGGCATGATTCAAATCCTACCAAGGTACAAGGTACAGTACCGACGTAGACGTAGAAGTATTCGCTTCACGTCTTTTTTCAATTATGCAGATTTGAATGACAACGCCTAATTTGTGGTGTATGAGTTTTCTATACAACTAAACTCCCTAAAAGCACGCCCCAACTGAATACGAAAGTAAGTTTAATGGCAAAATTTGTCTGCTTTCAGGGACCTGTTTCGTTTAATGGAGCTGACAGAATAGGGACATCTGCGTTTTATCAAATTCAAGGTAAGAAATTAATATTATTTGTTACAAATTGTTTTTATGTGAGTAAGGAGTAAGACTTTGAATTTGCTGTATATGTAGGTATGTATAGTGTATATTAATAATGCTACTGCTACCAAAACCCTAACTAAATATATATATTCTGAGTTCAGGACACGGATAAATATCAGCCATCGAAATGAAGATCTAGCATCTTGTTTAAAGGGTTGGCAAACCACTTGCGGACCAGTTTTTTGTAGAAATAAAGGCTTAGAATTCGATATCCCTTGGCTAAGGTCGTGATGATGAATCAAAAAGATAAAAATATTCAACAACTAAAACATGCTGATAATTGTTACCTTCTAGGTGGCCGACCGAAAACAGTAGCCCTTTACATTCACGGTCGAGAGATGACCTGTTCCGAATGCACCAAACCTCAATGGGCTGGAGGCATACCCGCTGCCAGAAGGTTGCTCGTCCTGAGAGTGGACTCAGTGTGGGCACCTGCTAGATTAGCCGTGGCGGCGCTGGCAGCTTTAGGAGTGGCCTTGGCGTTGGCATTCTTAGTTTTCAATCTACATTATAGCAAACGAAGGTATGGCTTGATATTCCTATGAATTTATTTTAGGCATCTAAAATGAACAACCACAAGTATTTTACGCAAGCTTTTTGACAATAACAGTTCATAAACTTCGGAAGTTAAAAAAAATATAACGTCTGCATAATTGCGTTAATCTGACTAGTTAATCAATTGGCATAACATTGCAGCGTTCTTATTTGCTTGCTGATCCTGGGTTTAAATGTTGAGTAAGGCAAATAATTACTGTTTTTTTTAGAAAACGGAGTATGGCACCTTAACAAGTAAGGCGCAACTGGCTCTTGTGGAATAGGTACAATGTGTAGCTGTAGTATATTCCTGAAAGTGTAAATAAACAAAAGTGTACTTTTGTCCAACCTTCGTGGCCATACAACATTTTCAGAATCTTATATGTGAAGCAATTCAAAGTGCGATTTTTACGCGGAATTCTACCAAAATCTAAGTTAACCTAAAACTGTAGCGTGAGGAATTTCTCCACAGATATCAGTTGTCAAACCGCTAGCCAAATAAAGAGTCCAAGTCCGCATGGTATTTTATGTAGGTTAGTAGTTATAAACATCAACGTTCACATTGTACCTGGCGACCAGTCCTGAACTGAACTGGATTCAAACAATTGTCCTTTACTGCGCTGTTATTCCTGTTACCCAAGCGGTTATTTATCAGGGGATTTAAAAAAAAATGTCATATTCCAGATCAATAAAGCTGTCATCTCCTCGTCTAAATAACATGACTCTGATTGGCTGTGCATTGGTTTACACTGCAGTGGCACTTTTGGGCGTGGACAACGCGACTTTGCCATCTTATGTACCCTTCTCAGCTATGTGTACTGTGAGTGAGATTATTACTAATTAGTTAATCAAATTTTGATAATGCAATTGATTTATGGCCGGTAATATGATAGTTGATTGTCATATCCTTAAGTTTATGGTCAAAATGGTAGATTCAGTAGAAATTTGTATTAAATAACAATTTGGGACGTCATACGTTGCCATCGTTAAATCATTTGTTTTTGATGTTCGGTTTTAGAATTAAAAAGTACTTAACAAAATAATGATTCCATTTTTGAAAGTCTTAATTTTCCAACTTTAGAATTGGAATATTTTTTCCAAATTTAAATGATAATAATAATATAATGTTATAACCAGGGGCGTAGCTACCGCCGTATCAGCCGTATCAATGATATGGGGCCCCCGGGCTACAGAGACCCCTAACGTGTGTAAGCAAAAATTAGTAAAATGCTATCCACAATGTCACTTAATGTCGTGCTTCCCGGCAAAAAAAAACATATGAAACAACTGTCATACGTGCCTATAGAGTTTTCACTTCAGAAATGAAAAAAGTCAAAAAAGCAATCTCTTTTTAGGGTTCCGTAACTCTAAAGGTAAAAAATGAACCCTTATAAGATCACTCTCTTGTCCGTCTGTCTGTATGTCACCACCGATTTTCTCAGGAACGGGTGGACCTAGCACCAAAATGTACCTTAATTTTCAACTTGTTTTATTTTTCGGAATTTTCCCTTTAATTGTGCTATTAGACCCTGCTTTTAACCAAAATTTACAATTCTAGGTCAACCGGAAGTACCTATCCTATAGGTTTGGGTCG
Source organism: Euplagia quadripunctaria (assembly GCA_963859945.1). NCBI lineage: Eukaryota > Metazoa > Arthropoda > Insecta > Lepidoptera > Erebidae > Euplagia > Euplagia quadripunctaria. The sequence continues at coordinate 2,389,684 of OY982566.1, read as the reverse complement.
AAAATCTATAGGGTACTGCCCATTTACATAGAATCATGAAATTTGGTAAGAAGCAAGGTCTGACAGCACAAGTGAAAGAAAAAATCCGAAAGTCGTTAATTTGTTGTTACATCACATAAAAAAAGTTTTTGTGATTACAAACTTATATTTTGCGGTTGGATTATTCACTTAGTCGTACATCGCAACCGCAAAGTTAAGTTTGTCTTTCGAAAAAGACGGGCAAAAGACCCGAGATGGACGTATACAAGTTTGTTTGCTTACGAAACCCTCGGTGCGCGAGTCAGACTGTTTCTTTTGTGAGAAATCTTTACCCTTCATTTGGGTCCCCCAACTAGTTTTGATACAGGCACGCTACGCCACTGGTTATAACTAGAACATTCTTGAATGAAGAACACAGACACGAATTTTATTTAAAAAGGCTTGATAAGTATGTAGTCAAATTATTATACACATCGTAGTTCCCGCCAAGTGCGGAAGCAGAAGTGACAAAAATTCAATTTTTAATCGAGAAGCGTTAACGAAACGGTCATCAAATTGGCTCAGTGTTTCTAGAAGAAGTATAAATTCTTAAATACAATGTTTCCAGGGCAGAGTCTACATCCTTTCAGCAGGTTTCTCTCTGGCATTTGGATCCATGTTTGCGAAAACATACAGGGTTCACAGGATATTTGTAAGGTAAATTACATTTGAAACCTTCTTCTAAAAATTTTAAAGTTCCAATTTTTTCTGGCTGGCACAGTTTGCATCTACGCTCATCATACAACACGATCTCACAATACATTGTTAGCTACGACCATAATGTACTTGAAAAACAAAGCGTTGGAGCACCAAAATGACGATGTATGAAAAAAAGACTTTTATAAATGTGACAGGAACGGGAGAACCTCTCAATATCCATTGTCTCTTAGCTCGATACATAGCAGTAACATCGAATTAGATCGCGACTTATACATGTATATAATCAAAGGATCGCGATATAATTCAGTTCGTATTGATAGTATTAAATAAAATAGGTCGATCACCAAAAAAACAAAATATGGCTAATAAAATAAGCGACCTCTGGTTTCTAAACATAGGCATTTGTGAAAATAACACCGTGTATTAGAGTTGTAATCTGAAAATATTGATGATATTGACAGCTAATATTGTATCGTAACTTCTGTATTATCCTATATTATTTAAATTAAATAGTCTATTTCGTTTTCTAATTCTTAAAAAAAAAGGTTGTAAAACTATGACAAACAGCCGTTGTCAACTCCATTATAATGGAGTTGCCGCACTGGCGAATACTCCCTGGCGGGGGTCTAAATAAACGTACAAATAACGAAAAGAATGTGCATACATCTCAGGGTCAAAAAGTACACCCAGGTTCAAAACAATTATCTGTAAATCACACAAATAATAATTGCCCCCAACTCTCCCCATTTGATGAGCTAACCACATAAACTTTTGTTTTATCGATTCAATAAAATAAACGACTATTAAAGTATAATTTTTGTATAAGTATTAGTATTTTTCTTTTGGTTTGCAGTAACCGCAGTGGAGTATGCAAAACCAAGCTACTTCAAGACACGCCACTCATCTCTCTAGTCTGCGCATTACTGGTGATCGACGGCATGATAGTGACACTTTGGGCTATGCTCGACCCCATGGAAAGGCATCTGAAAAACTTGACCACGGAGATAAGCGCGACAGACAGAGGAGTCATATATCAACCTCAGGTTAGCACCATCAACTTAACGCTATAGTTATTTTTTTTTTTCATTTTCATTTATTCCTCTCATAAGGTACAGTAGCTTACAGTGCATGGAATGACATTTAATATAATAAATACTATAAAGTTCCTTAGTGAGAGCTGGAGTCTACACTAGGCTCGAGACCTGTATGACAGATCTCCCGTACACTTTTTTGACGTGTGCCGTCACTTCACCAGAGAAAGATGTTATGTCAAACTCGAATCGAAATCGAAAAATTATTAAGCCGGATCAATAGTAACTTGCCCTCCCATGAAATGGGTACGCCCATATTGATAGTCAAAAAACCTTGTAGAAAATAAAACTAATTTTTCAAATATAATATGTTAACCATCGAAATATCTCTTTCAGATAGAAGTCTGCAAATCACAAAATACAACAGGTTGGCTCTGCGCTCTTTATGCTTACAAGGGCCTACTCCTCATTGTCGGAGTCTACATGGCTTGGGAGACAAGAAACGTCAAGATTTCTGCTCTAAACGACTCCAAATACATCGGCATCAGTGTATACTCCGTGGTCATTACAAGCGCTAGTGTTGTCGTGATAGGAACGATTATTTCTGAACGGGCCACTTTGGCATACATATCTATAACTAGTTTGATATTGATCACCACGACATCTACACTATGTCTTCTGTTCTTACCTAAGATTGTAGCTATAAGGACAAAATGTGAGTGGATAACTTTATTAAGCATGATGATAAGTAGAGAGGAATTTGAATAAAATATTTTTCAATCTTGATGGATACATCGTTCCTGATTACGTGGGCTACACTGAAAATTTCGGGAATCAAGGAAGTGACACAACATTACTATTTATAAATGTATTTATTGCATAATTTGACACATTTTCCACACGATGGAACCAATCATTGAACCAACCATTCCATTCGGAAGTTGGGGTCTCCAAAATGGCCGTTTTGTAGGCGTCCACAGCTTCTTCAGGTGATGAAAATCTCTGACCACGCAATTTATTCTTTATTTTAGGGAAAGTATAGAAATCATTAGGGCTTAGGTCGGGACTGCACGGCGGATGGTCTAATAATTCTATGTTTCCTTGCTCTAAAAACTCTTTTGTTCTGTGCGCGGTGTGAGAACTCGCATTGTCGTGATGGAGGATGATGCGGCGGTTGCAGTTCTCTTTACGGAGTTCGGAAACGACCTGTGGCAAACAAATGCTAGCATACCATTCTGCATTAACATAACAGCACAATAGTCGCAACATGGCCGGTTTTGAAGACAAACGTGGCCACCATTTTTTTTGCAACACTCCGTGAACGAACAATTTTAGTTGGCTTTAACTCATTTTCGAACACCCAAACTCGTGACTGGTTTTTTGTTTCGGGTTCGTACGCGTATATCCAGGATTCGTCACCTGATACAATGTTGTATACAGCATTTGAGGATCCTGCGTGGAATCTTTCGAGAGTTCTGACGCACCAAGTAAAGCGAGCCGCTTTTTGCTCTTCACAGAGCAAATGCGGTATCCATCGGGAAAACAACTTTTTTACACCTAATTGTTCATGCAAGATTATTTGTATTTGACTCATGCCAATGTCTAAATTTGCCTGAATTTCGCGGTATGTCACATGTCGATCTTCCTCAATCAGCTTACGCACAGCATCAACGTTTTCTTGGGTGACTGCAGTTTTTGGACGACCTTGACGGGGATCATCACTGAGCTTGACACGTCCACGTTGAAATTCAGCAAACCAGCGATAAATTGTGGTTTTGAATGGGGCTTCATCACCAAATGCAGAAAGCATCCGGTCAACACACTGTGTTTGTGTTAAACCGCTTCGAAAGTCATAATAAATCATCGCCCTTGAATTTTCTCAAGTCAATTCCATTTTCTGAACGACTAAACAAGTTTGAGAAGACCTTGTGAGAAGACCGAGAATCTTTTCTTAAATAAATAAATGGTATTCGATTTTTAAAACCAAGGAGTTTTCAATTAAAAAGATTTTAATATGATAGGAATAGTGGAAATATTCCATTCCCGATACTTTTAGTGCAGCCTATGTATGTTCAATACTTAAACCAAATATTAAAATTGCTTAGCTACGGCAACGGTTTCTACTTTAGGTATGGTAGACCTGTTGATGTGACATCCCGCCAGGATACGCCGGCCTTACAGAGAATCTGAGCACAATACTGATCTTATAACACAAAACCTTCATTCTAAAATTATTCCAAGACTTCAAAATCTCTTTTGATGTAGTATTAGGATGTACTTGCAAATAATACTGATTTTACTGATTTGTGATTATATGACCACTCGTGTTTTACATAGCCCATAGACATGTTGAACTTAGTATTGCAAAACTCAATTGGCTAAGCGGCCAATAGACTTTAGCAACACCAATGTTAACAACACGCTAAATACCCTATGGACAGACGTCAATTTCGACAATATCAGCTGTCGATAACTTCAGATCAGTTGTGGGAATGGTATAGGTATATTACTTCAATTATTAGTTAATATTTTTGACGCAGTCGGGTTATAGTTTAACTAAATGATTTCATGTTTACAATCTAAATATGAAACTGATTTTGGTCTTGATATCTCATCTACGCATTTTTGCCATTTTTGTCATAATGAAAAAAAATCTAGAACTCTAATTAACTATTTAAAATCACGTTTCAGCTGAAGACGACCCTGTGATACAGAGCTTAGGATTGAGATTAGAATGTAAGACTAGAAGATTCGTTACGGATGAAACGCAAGAACTTCACTTTAGGATAGAAATCCAGAACAAGGTGTATAGAAGAGAGGTGGCAGCACTAGACAAGGAGATAGGAAGGCTGGAGAAATTGTTAGCTGAGCCCCTGGATTCTGGAAGTGGATCTAGTGCGTCTATTACATTGCATAGGAGGGTAAGTAGCTTCTTGTAACTATACTGTCGCGATATTTAAAAAAATGCCAGAGCTCATTATTACCAGTGCAGTGGTTGGTGTAGTTTTAAAAAGGTTACAAACAAGCAAACACACAGACAATAAAGTTACTTTCAAATTTTATATTATTATTAACTGTTTTTAATGATACCATTTACACAAGATCTTTGTGTGAATCTTGTTAGAGAAATTAAGGCAAGTTTTTAAAAAGGATGAAAACAGCCAAAGCAATTCGATCGAAACATCCGCGTCGGGTAACCAAAAAAGGTATTTTACGTTATATATTAATGGAGTACAATAACTTTTATTAAGTATTGTATAATCGCGATTAAGTCTCGATTTACACATCTAATATGTCTTGATCAGGAGAGCAGGCTGTCAAGATCAGCAGGAGAAAAAATTTAAAGGAATCGTACTCACGTACCATAACAGAATACGATGTGATTGTGAATTTGTTCTATTTCCACAATCATAAAATGACCAGGCAGCCTAACAAACCTTTATTTTTATTGACACTTAAAGTGGTTATCTTTAAATATATTATATTTTGCAGACTGAACTAAACACCGTAGACGAAGAGGGAATATCCCGCGCTGACATCGACAAACGCACACCAAGCATAAGCGGTGGTCTCCCAATGCTACTTCTCTCAGTGCTTCCTCCAGTCATTCCTCGAGCAAGTTGGCCATCCGCTGAAGCTTATCGGGGAAGAAACTCAGTCAGTTTTAGCTCCCAACCAAAACTAAACTATCGAAAATCCCAACCAGCGATCGATTTATATAATCTCTGCTTAAACAAAAGAGAAGAACATACAGGTTTTCTGAGCAGACTTAAAAGCTTCTTTGGCAGTAGACCTTCAAGTAGAAAAGCATCCACGATGTCTATAGCTGATCCAACTGGTCAGGGTATTGCAGCGGCATTAAAAATGCATGTAGGTATGATAGCTGGTCTCGTTCCTGGCAATAGGAAGCACTCCATGGTCCTATCATGCAATACTCTTCATGTACCGCATCCGGAGTTGAAGTTAAGAAGAGAATCTTATGCAAAAAGTGGGCCAATCATTCGCGTGACAGATGATGAACCTTCGTGTTCCTATGACCCTATGCCTTTAGGTCCTCAGAAATATATAGCTGAACCGGAGACGAAGGTAAACTTTGTATTACCAGCTACTCACAAGAGACCAATGTCTCATCAAAATTCCAGCGAGAGGATTAAAGGTTCTCCAAGATTTCCTCACAGAATATCGCCATCTGCTGGCAATAGTCTTACTACGCTGGATACGAGGAGGAAAGCGAGCGCTGACAGTGTCTTCAGTATGACTGCAAGGGTTTTTGAAGAGCAACGAAGGTATAGCCACCAAAACGTGAACCAAGATAGTAAAGGCAAGTCGATATTGGAAAGCAGGTGGAAGTCTACTGAAGATGCGAGACCTGGTCCGTCAACGTCGAGGGATTAGGTCAACTATATCAACATAGTGCTAAAAGTTAAAAGAAAAATAGTTATGAACAATAATAGTTGCCAGCAGTGAACGTATTTCTTTAATTATCTCTCTGCATACATCTTAGTAGTACAATATGACAGATTATTATGTACCTATTCATAACACTATTTTATATAGATAACCAGTGGCCGCCCAGTATCCATGTCTTAATTTGACCGTCATTCATTCAATTCTTGAAAACAATAAAACTCGGTCGAATTTGGAGAAAAAAGTTTTATTGATAAAAAAAAAAGAAAATCGGTTAACAAAAAGAGGAGAAAAGGGTACTGAACTGTTTTCTCTTTACCTATCTATAATCTATATTATACAATGGTAGGTATGTTTTTTGTGTGGCAGCCCCCAAGGTGTGGCAATCCGGCCGCTCGACGTCTAGGATGTCTACGACACAATGCATTTGTTTTGTCGGAGTCACTAAAATAGGTTTTATAGTAATGCACACTTACTTAAATTCAACAAAATATTTTGTTAAGCGTAAGTGCGTATCATAATCATACTTATATAAATATAAGTACAGTGAACTTTTACAAGGTTTTAATATTTTATTTTACGTAATTAATATTGCAATAGAGAAACAAACTAAGCAAGTAAACTCGAAAATCTGGTTTAACAAATATTTAAAATGTAAATTACAGAACATTAATTAGTGGTGTGCTCAAGAATGCTATACATTTACTATTATAAATCAATGATACTTTGGGCCGCAAAGAAAGCGGGTCGATTGAAATTAGGACTGTATTTATAGTCAACTATAATAATAAAAAATACGTGTAAATTTATATACTTACTTAATTTATTTCAATTAAAAATACTTATTTGATAGAAATGATCAAACGAATAACAAAATATGAACAAATTAATTTTTTAAACTTTTTTTAACATTGAAAGAAGTAACCACATTTTTTGCAACCTACCTGCCGTCTTTGCGCGTCAGTGTTATATTCATGTATTATATTAAGTGATCTTAGACCAAAATACAGGCTGAATTAGTCATCACCATCTAAATTTTATCTGGGCACTACAGTAGCGATATAATTTTTTTACGTGGTCACTTCTTCAAACGAAAAAAATAACTTATTCCAAAAAAATGGTCCAGCTGCGTGGTCACTAAGTCAAGCGTAAAAAATATTAAATGCGGTGAAATAGGGAATTCCGATAGAGTGATTATGGACGCTTAGCGCACACGGAGTGCAGAGACATTGGTGTCAATTCTGTTGTATTACTCTTTTGACTATAATTGACGAAATTTTTTTCATACAGAATGTAAACCTTGTATACTTTGACACAAGGTCTTATTTCAAATATAAACAAGTAGATAACATACGTCGCTATCGAAATAGGCAATTTGTTTGTCGACTAAAGTCTAACACGCTTAAATAAACTTTAATACCACGTAGCGAGAGCCGCTCTCCGTTGAATGCCATCTCTTTTGCTCTCTGTTTTTAGTCAGCGTCTTCGTAGGTATCGATTAAAATAACGTCATCTTAGTTCGTTTCGAACAAGTTTTATTACGGAAATTATATGGCATTTGAATAAATGGGGACTCTCACTGCGTGGAAATAAAATTGAGTATATGTTGACAGGTTTTAGTGAAATTTAGTGGTGCTGAGAAATAGATGCCAGTAACAAAATAGACCTTGTTGGGAAGAAGACAGGGTTGATTTCATATGAAGAAGTTAAGTCAGGTTTTAGTTTAGTCGACTGTACAATAGAATCGGGACCAATGTCTACCAACTGTGAGTTGTTGAGACATTGTGATGCAAATTACTCAATATTTTTGTACTGTGTGAATTTGGATGGCGATGACAGAATCACCTTATATAATTTAAATCGATTAATAACTTTAAAGATAAAAAGTATTAAACTAAAGCAATAAGACAATGAAAGGTCCGGATATAAACGACTAATTATAATATTTCTTGTAAATATAGCTTAACAAATATAATGATGATTTTATAAAATCAACTGTAGGTAAGTTATTCCAGAATCATTTGCAATGAAGATCATATACATACATAGTGCAGGCACAGTACAAGTGGCAGTATGACAGTCGCTTAGGCTGCGTCCCCGACTGCTGCAAGAGCGAGCAGTGACTGAAAGCGAAGCGATCTCTTAACAAAAATCACGCATTGGTGTTGAGTCTGTTGCTGAGTAAAGTACCGTACTCACCTTCGTGCCTGACGTACGTCCCGCCAAGGACGCGGTGCCCGACGTAGCGTACACACGCATTGTGCCGATGTACGTCCGCTCAAGGCCACGGTGCTGTTGCCAATGCCATTTTCCTAAATTACCCCAAAATAATCGTCAAATTCCCCAGTCGTAACGTAATTAATAAGGCTAAAAATTCCCATTTTGCTCGCATTGATGGTCTCCCCATAAATTCCCCAATCAAATCAAATCATTTATTATTTTGCAGAAAACACTGTTACAGTGGTATTGTCAATCGGTTTGAAATCCCCCGCATTTTGGGGAATTCTCCACAAATTGGCAATGTACTGTAAATTATATACATAAGCATGTGGTGGGGGTACACGCTGGATGCAAAACGCGTCGTGCGACTTGCACAGCAAGCAATTAATAATAATTATGACGTACGTTATGACTTTTCACGATCGTTTTGCATCGTGCATCGTGCGCGTCCTTGGCGGGACGTACGTCAGACACGATGATGAGTAGGGCCTTTAAGTGAAAACCACGCTCTGGTAGAACGGTATTAATTTTGAATGGTACCTTAGACCCATTTTACCGCTTTTGAGACAACGGCCTTTAAATCTCTTGGCCAGGTTAGGTCATACAATTACATCGTTCAAGTCCTGATTTTACTTTAAATATTTTATTTGCACAAAACATTAGATTGATGCGTCGGACTATATGCCAAATTGTTTAACCATAGGTATCCACGAATCATAGGTGATTCCTTACCGGTCCTCTCTGAGATTTCGAATGTGTGTCTTGCGTAACAATAACTAATTGTTACCAAAGAGTACACAAACACTAATTGTTACTCCATTTAATGCTTGAGGGTAGGTAAATAGTTATTTCTTAACGTGTCTTTGCAGAATCTTATTTGCTGAATTAATTCAAAAATATTATAAGCACTTAACTATCTGCAACATTTAAAAAAACATTGAAACTCATGAAAATTTTTAAAGAGACACACATTTTAACTAAGATTCGACTTATTGAATCACAAAACTGTCGTTAAACTATGTAGTATTTTCTAGATTTTCCAATACTACAATTCTAAAACTGATAATATATACATATATGTACCTAGTTATGTAGTTAATTGTATATAAAGTGTTAGATAAAAGTAAACAAATATTGTTTATGATACCAAAAAGGAAAATGGACACCAAAGAGTAGTTAGTATTCTTAAGACGAAACGCCTGCAGTAGTATGGCAGTGAGTCTGTTATTTTATTATATAGTAACCTTTTTAGAGGGTCTTTTAAATTTTGGTAAATTATTTTATGCTGCATCATTCCGGGAACGTTTGATTTATTTCCGACATTTTATAGTGACCGATTCGCCTGAAGTACCGTATCATGCGGTCAAGACCACACATAGACAAGACTCCACAAGCGGCATAGATAAGATTGTGACTATAATTTAGATTTTTGTTGATCGTATCAAATATTTTAAAAAATACCATTATTTCTATCTTTAATCCATATTTAAAAGACCCATATTGTAATATTATATTCATAAATAGATGATGCTATCCATTTGTAAATACTCAAATTTTATATGTGTGACAAACTGTGTTACTAATTATAGTGTACCGTGTAGAATAAGTAGAAGACATCTTATGATACATAAATAAAATATGATAAGTATTTAAAAATATATTGAAAATATTTAAATATTGGCATTAAAACTAAAGCTATCAAACTTAGTAAAAGTATGTGAATACAGTAAGATCAATCTTCTTGCTCAGTTGCTCGAAATATGCTACTTAATTTTCTGTATTCCTGATCCACAAACACTTCGCTTTTCCGCAACTTCCCGCCAATTTTGGCTCAAACCGACTTTTCAATTATACAGTGCATTGGGGTAAAAACAATCATGGGCCTTGAAATCTACTCAGACACTCGCAGATCTTGTTCTTTTGACAAAAGATGCCGTTATGCCTTTTTTGAGTACCTAAAAGTACCTTAAATTTCTTCCTAACACTAAGAACAGCAGCTTTATTTACAGGAAATAAGAGCCAGTGTTGGAAATGTTTGAAAGCTTATATTAATTTCAGTGTCTTTAGTCAGTAATAGTTTAGCCAGATATGACCTTGAACCGAATTTTGCAAAACCACAAAAAAAAGGTGTTTTTTATTATATTTTTGTGCAGTTGTGAACGTAAAATAAAGCACACACAAAAATCGAGTGTGAATTTATTCAGCGATTAAATACAATAAAAGAGTTAAAGAAGATAATCAATATTGAGTCTTGACTCAATTACCCTGCACATGTGATACTCATACAAAATATAAGATATAAATTCAGAATCTCAATAATTACATACCTTCTCTAATTCACCACGCTTCATCATGCTTAGCTAACTCGAAATAATTAAGCGTATCTCAGCTAGATGGCGTTGAGTAGGTAGTGAAGATAGTTGGAATTACATTCTCCATGATTAGAATTACCCCAATGTACTTTATATAAATGTGTCAGTAACTTTATAACAATTTTAAGAAGCAACGCTAGTCTGCAATGTAAGCAATATTATAACCACTGTCGGAAAAGATTTTTATCCAATGTGTAAAGAACTTTATTTTTAGAGACAACTGTATAGTCCTATCCTTGTATTAAGCGATCCCAGAGTGTTCAATTGTTTATAAGAGGGATCTTTTGTGTGTAGATTGTTTATAAGAGGGATCTTCTGTGTGTAGAATACTATCTTGAGGTCGTGTGGAATTATATGTAATAAATATGCAATAAACTTTTAATTTTAAACATGCCTTTTTTGTATCCTGCACCAAGAGTGGCTCACTCCCGTCAACACCGCCCGACATCAGATGAGAATATATTAAGAAAATAAAAGATTTTCAATTTTGTTAAGCCATATTAATTACAAACAAATTAGTTTTTTATCAGAATAAAAACAATTTGGTACATTTTTGAAGTGAAAACTGCCTTAGGCAAGAGATTTTTGGTATGGGGAAAAGTACTGAACTCGCGTGACCGTCACGCTCAGATACATATATACAGATGTGTTTTCATTTCAAAGGTGCATTCCTACGACTGACAGTTTTTATTTTAGGCAAGGAATCACTTATATTTTGGTTGGTTTTTGTATTGGATATAGTATTATTAACGGAAGGTTATAGGCAGTGGTCGCCGTAGCTACATTTTTACGTGGTGCGAGACCTCAAATTGGCGTCCCTATAAATTCAAAACCTTAGTGTTCCTATACTATGCAGCAGTAATTATAAATAGTATTAGATATACCTAACAATTAAATATTGAAGGTGTATCAGCGGGGCAAGCAATCTTTCGCGGTTGACATAGCTGTTGTTCTGCGCATCCGCGTTAAAAAAAAATTAAATGAAAAGCCTAGATGGCCTTCACCTCGTCTTTCTAGCTTTTGAGCTTGCAATTGCAAGTCGCGACAGCCTCCCCGGTGATGGTACTCCCGGCCTACACGACACAGGTACTTACCGAAATAGCCATGTCCGGTGAGTACCTTCGTCAACCGGTAACCTCTCCAGCCAATCCTCCCGCCTCTTACCGCCACAATTGTGGCATACCCTGCGCTCAGTCGCTCTAGTCGATCTTTCCACTCGGCCATTAGGCCCTGGCGAAGCTGGGACATCGCGCTTTGATTTCTCGGTCTAGTGCCACCTTGCGCCTGGATTGGTATAATGACGCCTCTAGTTAATCCAGGGGGCAGAATTATGACTCTGACGGACATCCCCCGCTGCGGTCGCCGCGGTATCGTAGATTGCGGGTCGTTGAGGAGTCCGAGTCCGGAGTACTAACCCAAATATGTCTTCGATGTTAATATTGTATAGATCAAAGTTCCTAAATTGATTTTAATTTTATTGATAACCTAACTGATACCTAAATTTTGCATTTTTCACGCCGGCTCTCGGCTCAGCTCGGCCAATCAGTTTGGGGATTACTGTACAAAGTTTTGTTTCGATATTCGATATACTATTAGAAGTAGGCAAAAAATTACTTCTGATATTTGTTTACCTAGTTACAAGTGAAGCGAATGAAAGTATGAAAGTGTATTAAAAATCTAATTAAATATAATAAAGCTGAAAATTCTGTGGCTCAACTTTAGAACTACCGAACGACTCTTGACCTAAAACATATTTTACACTTAAAAGCCCAATTCTTAAGTTTATAGACTTTTTAATATCAAACGTCAACCAAATTTCAAATATTATGTCCATAAAAATCTACTATAAATTGATGATAAATATGTAGTCAGCATATTAGGATGAATAAGTCATATATAACAGATTGTTATTAAGTAACTGTCTATCTAAACTGTGCCAAAACTCTGACGAAAGTTCCATCAATTTGTTATATTTCAATGTGTTATAAAATATATCTTGCGGTAGAAATGGAGGAACCCATTTGACTTGAATAAATAAATTTGAATTTGAACCCTTAGCAGCGAAATATACTAACATTATTGAATGCATTGTAAGGTATCTGTTGGTAAATGTATACTCACCAAAAAAAAAAATACGTTAACGTTACATTCACTTAACGGATCTCCGATTCTAAGATTAGCGCCGCACCGCCCAGTCTTTTGTACTAAAAAAAAAGTTTCCACTATTGGAATTTTTTTTTTCAGTCGCCGGTGGTTAAAACCAAACTTAAAACAACATTAAAATACTAATGATATAATTACTAGTAATCTTTATTCGTCTCCTATACTCTTTCTGACATCCTCACAATCCTCTCTTGAATTATCCGTCTTATATTTGCATTGACGCTGGGTAGGTCAGAATGTTTCCTCACCGACATCTCAATTTTCTGTACAAGCTCCACCTCGCGGGGCCACGCGACGAAGTTTGTGATGCTGCAGTCCGATGAAGAGCCCATGCGGCCGGTGCGACCGCTGCGGTGGATGTAGTCAGCAGTGTATAGAGGAAAATCGTAGTTTATTATGTGTTGTGTCTGAAAAACAATTGATACTTCACGGTATGCTAAAATAACGCCAGTAATCGTGGTATGGACATGTGATGCGGAAGGATAAGCAAAATGTGGTTAAGAGAGTTTTATGTGTAGAAGTGGGTGGATCCGATAGAGGACGACCAAAGAAAAGACTGGGCTGCGTAAAAGAAGATATCTCTAGAAAGGGGGTAAGCAGTAAAGCGGCGAATGATAGACAAGAATGGAACACACGGCCTGTCTGTCTGATCCCAAACTAGGCAGAGCCTGTACCATGGTAAACAGACTGCTGATAAACATACTTATATATTTCTAAATACATTTTTAGATACAATTATAGATAAATTGCACCCATACACAGAACAAATAATCATGTTTATCACACAGTTATTTGTCCTGGGTAAGAATCGAACTCACGACCTCTGGCTCAGCAGTCAGGATCACTAACCACTAAACCAACAGGCCAGTCAATAAGAAGATACTAAACCATGACAAGGGAATTTGTCAAGTGTTCAGGTGTGACCTTTTCTTACAAGGCTTTCCCTGGAGTCTACTGCTTATCCAACACCTTTGTTTGTGCTCGTTTGAGCACTTCTTGTATATATATAATCTGAATCTAGAAAACGGCTCCAACGATTTTGATGAAATTTTGTATACAGATACAGTTTTGCATTTTAAGTTCAACTTCATGGTTGTATTTCCTGTGAAAATGCAATTTTACAAAAAGCTACCGAGCAAAGCTTGGTCTCCCAGATACTAGAATATTTAAACAAGAAGCTACCGTTAAATTTAATGTAATTTTCCGTAGGAGTTAACTCCAATAGTTGTTCTACGATATGATTTTCATGGTGTAGTCGTACGTGGATTCAATTAAGGCTTAAACCCGCCATTTGATACATTGACTAGTCGTCATTGAAGTTCTAACAGTGCGTAAGTCAAAAATGTCTCCTTCACACGAGATGAAAATATTCCACTAAAAGTGGAGCAACATTTTGTGGCAGCAGTGGAACTGTTTTTATAAAAAGAAAACAATGTTAAGCCATTTATTGTCTCAGCTGAATGTGTTGCAATTAAGTGACTAGCCGTGAAAACTAGCCGGTCCCTGCAGTTTGAACCGCGTTTATGGCCACTACTCTATTCTAAGGATCGTAGCGTAATGTTACATAGCCTATAACCTTCCTCAATGAATGCTCTATCTAATACAAAAAGCATTTTTCGAATCCGACTTATAATTTTAGAGATAAACGCGTGTTATTATATTAGTATAGAAAGATGCGACGCTATTGGTCAGTATCTCCTTTCCATTCGAATGGTATTAAAATGTTAAAAATACAAAAATATTCTTAAGCACTGTTAGAACTTCCATGACGTAATTTGATTTTAAAAAACATGGGAAACTCACCCTTATGGTATCCAATCCTCTTGACGCAATATCAGTACATGACAGCACATTCACTTTACCACTCTTAAACATTTCAAACTTGCCCAACTTGAGTGCTACCGCCATCTTCCCATTGATGTTGATACATTCAATGTTATTCTCATTCAGGAACATTGACACAAAGTCACATGTTGACGTTTGGTTGGAGAATATCATCACAGGACGGTTTTGGTTGACATCTGACTTGACTAGTTTTAATAGTTCTATTGGCTTTTGCGCCTTTCCAAGTCGAAGAAACCTGTGGACATTTGCTGTTGAGAACTGGGATGGAATATGGGATATTATATCTAGGCTAGCAACCCGCCCCGGCTTCGCATGTGTAGCAGAGCATATATGCTTAATATTTTTCGTTAGTGTGTATTAATCTAAAAGATAGATTATACTGTGGGGTAGCCATGCTTCGGTACGTATGGGTCGGCTCGACTGGAGTGATACCACGGCCTCACAGAAAACCGACAGTGAAGCAATGCTGGCGTTGTGTTTCGCCGAGTGAGTGAGGTTATCGTAGGCCCTAACCCTTCCCTCTCCCCCTCTTACCCCCCTACCCCTACTATCACCTTAAAGGCCGGCAACGCATTTATGGCTCTTGCGTTGCAGGGGGCCCCTCAACATGGGCGGCAGTACTCACTTACGTACCATCAGGTGACCTGTCTGCTTTGACCCCCTATTCCATAAAAAAAAAGATAGATAAATATGTATTATATTGATTTACGTGGTGAGTGGGAACCACCATGGTTTTTTCCACAATGGTCTTCATATTTATAGAAAACCATAATTATTCTTTGTTCTTTAAAAAAGACAACTCCCGCATTAGGAATTCTCCTGTGTCGCGGGGGACTTTACAAACATACAAACAAACAATGGACACAAAGAACACCCAGACTCGGGTGGGAATCGAACCCACGACCTATGGCACAGCAGTCAGGAACCACTAGACCAACAGGCCAGTCATAATGAAATTATACACCTAAATCTCATTAATCACTCTATCTATTGGTAAAAACCATTTGAATATCTGTTCAGTACTTTTGGAGTCAGTTCAGACAGACAAACAAACGCTGCGGGGGACTTTATTTTATAATATGTAGTGATGCAACAGACGTTGGAGTTAAATGAACCATATTTATAATTACAAATCTACACTATAGTGTAGAACGTGCTTAACTCCAAAAGTACTGAACGGATTTTCATACGGTTTTCACCAATGGATAGAGTGATTAATGAAGTTTGATGAAAGACTTACGAAAGACATAACATAATCCTTTATTTAAACTATTTAAGTGTTTTTTTACTTACTTATGAGGTACATGTGGCAATATTCTGTGGATTTTGGAGGTGGTGACAGTCTTCAAGGACTGAGGGTCTACGAAGGAGCTAACAGAATCTGGTAACTCATGTGGCATTGTTGCACTTACTAGAGTGAGCTGACAGCCTTTCGGTGGACTTTGAATTTGAACCATGTGCTGGATCTGTAATTTTTTTAATTTACCAAATAAAGATAATAATGAAACCTTCTCTACATGAAGGGCAATTAATGAACTAATAGGGTACCAAATTAATTATGGTGTTCAGTTAATTTCTGAATGTTTTGTTTTTGTAATTCTTGAATTTTTCTTGCATGGCAACATTGTTTTTTACAAGGCAATTATTTTGCCCAATATGCCTTATGAATCCCTCTTCTGGCAACCATTACAGGCCGCTGTTGTCATTATGAATTATTCAAAAATGTATAATCCATATTTTTGTCATACAGATGGCTCTATGCTCAGATTTTTAACCTACATTATAACAAGATTTTGGTCAGGCATGTTATGATTGAGTATGCGTTAGATCATGAGTGAGCATGAAGGAATGTTTTTGTCAATTTTGAAATATGACTAAATTAAAACTCAACTTGATGTCATGATCTCTTTTTTTAACCGACTTAAAAAACGGAGGAGGTTCTCAATTCGTCGGAATCTTTTTTTTTATGTATGTTCAACGATTACACCTGAACCAATTTGGAATTTTTTTTTTGTTTTAAAGGGTACTTAAAGGTAACTTCCCAAGTGGTACCATTCAAATTTTATCGAAATCAGTCGAGCTGTTTTTGAAAAATCAACAAATATTATCTAAAAATTGTATACATCTTTTCGTTTACTCCAAAACCTCGCTGTCTTATCGGAGCAGTATGTTTAGTTGGCCTACCCATATTGAAGTTGGTGATACTTTTGTTAAAAGATAATTTATTGTGGAACATTTAAATAACAGACTCAAAGACATCACACAAATAATAACAGTAGTTCTTTACAGTATGCACCCACAATACTTAATGGGGTGGCAGTTAAGGAGTTAACAAGTTCTGAGGAATATACATGTAAAATCACTTACGGCAAATTTCCTCATCAAATGTGACAATTTTTCAACAAAACTATCATCCAATAATGTATCAGCTTCGTCCAAAACAACATGATGGACATTATTAATCTTGAAAATGCCAGTTGTGACGAGTTTACTGTAAGCTCCTAGAGTTGTGACAAGCAGATCACAATATTCTATCGGAGGGTTTAACATTTTCCGTTTTGTGCGCCCACCGACTAGAGTTGTGACGTTCAAGTTAAGATGCTGTGCTATGTTCTGTGCTACTTCTCCCACTTGTGTAGCTAAAATTTAAGATGGAATAATAATAATAACTTGACACATGTTACACACGGCCGTCTGATCCCAAACAAGGCAGAGCCTGTACTATGGAATATACAACAGTTTTTATTGAAAAAAAATATGAAGCCAATATATTAGGTATGTTTATATATCTTGATTGAAATATAAAGCTTTCTAAAATACTTATTAACATTATAAAATACTTATTAACATTACAAAAAATGAAATTGTAGTTTATATCTAGATTTTTCTTTAATTTAGGGACAATTTTTCTTTAGCTGACCTGTTTTTTTACAAAATAAACATAATATCACCACCTGGTAAAAAAAGTGGCATATCAGAAAAAAAAAGTGTCATATCACATGTTGGGTACGTTTAGACATTTTTATAGCATTGAATAGCAAATGTTGCATTTGGTCAGCTGTAAAAACATTGTTATTAGCTCAATGAGCTGTTTTGTTCAATTCACTGGCATAACAGGAGTGCTTTCTTGTAACAGTTGTTTTTGTATTATGACACTTTTTTTGCCGAGTGGCAATATATTAACTATCCTTTTCAGAAGCAATTTTATTTCTTATTTCAGAATGATAACAAACAATATCAAAGCTACTTTCCTCGAAACATTAGATAGGTAATAAATAAAGATCTTAATATAATTTGTTTAAGAAAACAAAATTTAATTTTTAATCTTTCATTAGCACTAACTTACCATCCCAGTTTTATTGTACACACTTTTGAAAAATAGTTTCATAAGCATTTATAAATAGAGACAACAATTAACTTACCCAATTCTCTGCTAGGTGTTATAACAACAGCCATTGGACTGTTGAATTCCTCCTGAACAGTAGGTTTCCACTCCAATATATGTTGAAATATTGGCAATAAGTACCCAAGAGTCTTGCCACAACCAGTCTCAGCAGTAATAATAGTATTATAGCCGGTAAGAATGGCGGGAATTGCTTTCGTTTGAATCAAAGTCGGCAAAGAAAATCCTTGTTCGGACATAACCTCAATCAAAGCAGGATTAACACCTATTTCTTCAAAACTCTTTTTATAAACAGGCTCCTCTTCCTTTTGATTTGCATTACCATAGATCACGAAGTAGTCGTTTTTGGATTTAGGATGCAACCATCCCTTAGAAGCTAGAGGAATGGCTTCAAACTTCGGATATGACTGACCTTCGTAATGGTTAAATTCGGGCCGTTTACACGTGATTATGGGCAGTTTCTTCTTTGCCTGCTGCACGCTGTAGTATCGACAATAGGAAAGGTTCAATAAATGTCGTAATTTCGTCATTTTTTGTTAACTAAATGTCGTAAATATATTGAGCGAGTAAGATCAAAAGTTAATTAGGTAAGTTAGACCAAAATAATTGTTTTGATTTCGCCTGGTTTTGGCAACTATGACGTTTGTACTGACAAATGACATTGCAACAGAATGTTTCGTTCCACATCTTCTCATTTTTACCCAAATGAAACACGTTCAGTAATCTAGTATTAAAATTAGCCAAGAACACCTAACCTATGATGGTTATAGTTGTTCACAAAAATGAATTTTGAAAAAAAGTTTTATAGTACGATTTTTTAGCTGAGTAAAATCTTGTACCCAAATGTTATATCAAAAAGATTGATAAAACAATATATGTT